>JAVSCE010019125.1:0-181944 GCA_032199065.1 Smutsia gigantea
AGAAGACAAGCAGTGACTCTGTGGCATCTTACTACACTGATGGACAGTGACTTCAACAGGGTATGGGGGGGACTTAATATGGGTGAATGTAGTAACTACAATGTTTTTCATGTGAAATCTTCACAAGAGTGTATATCAATGATACCTTAATAAAAATATTTTAAAAAAATCTGGATTACAAGGTGCAGAGATAGGCTGATAAGCATCTTCCTTCTGAAGACATGATGAAATGTAGATTCAATCACCGTCCTGGAAGTAGCTACCAAGGAGAATCCCAACTGGTCTCCCACTCACATACAGAACCACCGTGATGGGCAGAGGTACTTTGTTATAATGAAGAAAGTACTGACTTGAAAGTCAGATCTGAGTTCAAATCCTAGCTCCACGTACTTATTAGCCAGTCATCTAATCTCACTAAAACTCAATTTTCCTGGACAAATGTTATAAAGCTTGCATGGGACTACACATCCTCAATTAATTCCTGAAACAGTAAATCACTATGTGCATTGACAAATGTCATAGGCTAAGGAATTCGCTGTATACAAAGAAAGAGGAATAGTCATGTTAAGAACGAGGAGATTCGAGGTGTTCTCAGATTTTGAGCTGACTTAAAGTGGGTTAAGGCCTTCGAGAGGCTGGATATAAAGGCAGAGGAAGCTAGAAAGCCCCTGAAGCATTGACTGCTCAGCCTCCCTCCCTTCATTTGGCATGTTTTTCTCAATGATAAAAGAAGAAAGGAAAAAGATGAGAAAGCCTCAGCTCCCTTTGTCACTTCCTGACTTGGAAGGAGTTATTTAAAGAAAAGCTTGCTGCTGTGGCCACTGTTTTGCAACCACAAGGTTGTAAAAAAAGAGAAACCTAATATGCCGAAAATCGTGGAGCTAAGAAAGAAATGTGATGCACTGCTGAGCTGCCAAATCCGGGACTGCTTACCTTTAGACTCCCTTTAAGTAAATAATCAATGTCTTAAAGTTTAAATAATCAATGTCTTAAAGTTTAAGCTGTTTGTTCTTGGTATTGTGTGCATTACACCTGAAAATATTCTATATGCTACCTTTATACTTCTCTTGAGTCACTCTCACAAATCGTTTAGAAGCACTACTGCAATGCCCTATATTTAAGCTATTATGATTTACCATGTGCCGAACTTGTCATATATTACATACATTATCTCAGTCCTCACAACAACCCTATGAGGTAGGTAGTTATTCCCTTTTTTACAGGTAAATCTGAGGCTCAGAGCAGTTAAGTGATGTTCAAAATTGAGAAGCTAATGCATGGCAGATCTGGGATTGGAACACATATATTTGACTCCAAAGTCTGCACTTCTAAGCTACTAAACTCAACATATGGAGGCAGAATTTTCTCCTAGTTTTAGATTATGCTATCTCTCTTTAAACGTTATGAATCTGCAATTGTTTCTGAAAGGGTTCTTTAGGTACCCGACTTACTCGCTCGCAAGGAAGGACACGAGAACTTCGTCAGCATGGTTTTATTCCCTGTAAGACAGACGGGATGGCTGTCGAGAGAGAGAGAGAGAGAGAGAGAGAGAGAGAGAGAGAGAGAGAGAGAGAGAGAGGAGAGAGGGAGGGAGAGGGAGGGAGGGAGGGAGAGGGAGGGAGGGAGGGTGGAGGGAGGGAGGGAGAGGGAGAGAGGGAGAGAGAGAGTGCTTGTGTGTGAGGAAGCGCGTTTTTAAGGAGTAGGGTGTGTTTTACTGTGGGGAAGTTGGTGATTGGGTCTTAAGGGGAGGGGCTAAATGTTTTAGCGATAAGGTGAGGCAAGTCCAGACATGATTTTCACCGGCCCATGTGCTTGGGGCCATGGGGTAAATGAAGGATAAAGTCTTACATTCCTCCCTTTTTTGTTTTATAAATTGCAGAGGACTTGGGGAAGGGGTGAAGGCCAGTCTTCGGTAACTGCTTCCTGCGGATTAGGGGCAAAGAGGTTCATTTTTGTATTGATGGGGGTGGTCCTCGGATGACCCCTTGGTCTGAAGTGGCGATGGCGTGTTCTAGGACTTGGGCTTCTGTCAGCACGGGGTTGGCTGCTGGCAGGATCTTTCTTCCATTGGGAGGCAGTGGTACTCCTGCATGATTAACTGATTGTTTGGTTAGTGATTTTTGAAATTTGAGTTTGAATGAGGTTTTTTAGGAAATTAATTAGGCAGGGAGCGAAAAGTAGAAGGCGGCAGAAAATGATAAGAGGCATGAGGAGAGGAAGTAAGATGTCTCTCAGAGTTGATGGGCCACCAGTAAGGGTTTTTGTCTCTTTTTCTGGAAGCCCTCACCCTATTCTGTATAAGCTCATGGTCCCTGTCTCATTCCCCCCTCTACAGATAGAGACTCTAGCTGCTGGTAGGGAAAGGGGGCAATGACTGCTCTGGCTGCTTCATGCTGAGAGGGGGCGCAGTAAGGGGTGCAGCTAGGTCTCCATCACTGGTCAGTCAGGAGGGCGTTGGAAGATGGGAGTTTCCATCCTGGGTTCTATTGCTATCACTATTTGCAGCTTCATGGCCTCTAGGTGAGACAGAACAAATCATGTCACTAGGTTAAGCAGCAACATCTGGAGTTGGATTTTCTATTCTGGAAGAACAGACTTGACATGACAAGGAGATTGACGAATGCATGGATGAATATGAGGACTAGAAATAGTACACTTCTAATTGAGAATCATAGCCGGATATCTTGGGGAAACTAGAATTCTGGATGTAGTCTATGTACTAATGACTAGTATTAGGACTTAGTATAAATAAGGCTGCATTATTGAAACAATAGTTTTCTCTAAAATCACCCTCATTTTAATTAGAGTAACCAGATTAAGAAAATAGTTAACACTTGGCTTGATTATTTGCGTAAGTGCAGCAAGAAGAGAAATTGATTACATAGGCTCTTTTAAATGTGTTTTGCTGGAACTTTTATAAGGAACTTCAGATTGGACTTTTAAAGGCCTCTCAAGACCAGAAAGCCAAGCCAGACTTGCCATCAGGTTTTGCCTGCAGTACCTGTAGATTTGGGTGAATTCCTCTCTTCTTGAGGTCCCCAAGACATTGTGAGGTTCCTGCACCTGCCAAGAAGTGACCTTCCTTACTCACCTGGTAAGGCTGCTGGGAATCCTGTAAGCAAGGTACCAGGCCAGTTCCTCCAAGGGGCTCTGTTGGCTTTATAAAGTCAACCTCAGTTCCTTAAAGCTGTCTGTTAATAAGAGTTTACACATGTGTCTCTCAGGAATAACTTTCCAGTCAAAGCCTTGGTAATAAAACCAGTGTTTTTAATTGGTCCTTTTACAAGGAAAGCAGATTCTTATTGAACTTACGGAAATAAACATACTGTCATGAAATATAAAAATAGTCACTGAGAGTTTTTAAATTCTGGAGGGATCAGGTAGAAAGAAAGATAAATGTTTCAATTCTGCTTACAAAGGTATTGTCATTTACTAAACTGTTGTCAGCTTAAGAGAAAAAGCTTAAAACACTTTATCAGCAACATTTGAAACAAAAAGATGCAAAACCATCTTTCTTAGTTTACTTAATCCTATGTAATACCTGTTCTGTTGAAATCTAGTTCTTTACTAGTTTAGGAGTAATAAAACAGTGACTATAAATGACAAAAGACTTACAAATGACAATGGCTACAGATCTGATGAGAGCTTATTATAAGACAGTTGACATAAGGAAATTTGGATATTTCTGCAACACAAAACATTTAGTAACAAAGTTTAGCATTCCCTTTGACAGTGTTTTCCAGGTAATTATATATCAGATAAATAAGCCAAATTAGCCAAATACTTTCTCTAATGAGGAGAAAAAATTCCTCTGACATGTTCCAGGGGCTCTCTGGAAAATATCAGAGTTAACTAGCGGTAAAAGCACTTAAAAAAATTTTTTTTTTGGTATCATTAATCTACAATTACATGTGCAATATTATGGTTATTAAAAACACTTTTTTAAAATTTGATTTTGGAAAGTTGTCAAAAGAAAGTTTTTAAGGCATTTGCCTAAATAGAATTATAGGTTATTAATACTTATTGTTTAACTAGAATGACAATAAAAAGGCTTAAATGCAAATACAGGTTACTCAGTTGTTAACAACACTTAGCTTACAGTCCTTTTAACATTAAGATTTCATTTTCTTAAATACCCAGAAGACAATTACAAAACCTTTTGCAATCTTACAATATTAAGAGCAGGTGAACAGTTTAAGAAACCTTTGTCTATTTAACAGAACAAAATTCTAATTTTGCTGTGTACTTGATATCGAAACTCGTTTGCTTTAATTTCACATAGCACAACTATATCAATTCTTCCACAGTTTCTACAATTTCTCTTTTACATTCAAAGTTCTTTCTTTAAATAAACAGCTGTACTTTAGAACAGTTACCGTTTTTTACTCTAAATAAAATGAATTTCCATTCGTCATACTTTCTCTTATTAAAACACGCATTCTTTAGCATACAGAAATGTTTTCCTTATTATATTAAGTAGTTTTAATTAGAATTTAAAAACATTAGGTATCTTAACTTTCAATGAACACTGAAAAATAGGCTATTGTAAACTAACACCAGCATTCCTCTGATAGATACATTTATGAACACTTTTTATCATTTCTGGAAATGTGCCTTACAATACAATTTTTTACTGAGCTAAAACGTCTTCATATAACTTAGCAAAACTCTAAAATATCTTCATATAACTTAGCAAAACTCTAAGAATTTTGATTACCACAAAAATTCTTAGGCTGTTTGCAGATATACACAGTTATACATTAATATACTATTATTATTATTAAGATATTTGTTACACTTGTTTACACACTCTTTAGCAATTATGCTAGATTACTTATAAAAACTTCTACTAAACGTCAAAGTGAAGCGTTTCTTTAAGCATCTTCTTGAAAGATTTAACATAATATCAACTTAAACAATTTCAAGTAAACTTAGGCAGCTGATAATTATAAGGACATGTCTGTTTCAGTTAAACTTAAATTAGCATTAATGCTTAATATTTTTATTAGAATTTTCTGGAAGTTTTAGAATGCCCAATTTTCACAAGCACTTGTCTTTAAATCAGTTTTTATTAATACCATCCGGAGGTAGAAAAATATTTTCCATTTACACACTTAGACACACAAACATACAGATTGAGATGTAATGACTACAGTTAGCTCTAATTTTCATAAAAGAACATATACACAGACAGATAAACTGATACAAAGATTTGAGTTACTGATATCCAATTGCTTTCTTTTAGCTTATTTGACTAAAAGTATTTCAGTTTCTAAGAATACACTCTAAGGGCAAACTGTTTAGGGAACTGGGTTAAGGTCTAGATGGCCCCAGGCTAACAGGGCCTATGAAGGCTCTGAACTGATAGGGACTTGTGTGTGTCCAGGCGGCTGGAAATGAAATGCAAGTACAATTCTAGCACAAGTTATTTAAAGCCAGGCTGTATTGCAGAAGATAAATTTCTTCTGTTTCAGGGAGTCTAGTTTAAAAATCTCTCAAATTTTTGAAGATAATGATGACTCTAATAAGTAGAATAGATTTTTCACTAAAAGAATTTAGAAAACTAGTTTTATATTGTAGTTCACGGGACTTTTGATTATTTTCCTTCCTTGCATTAAAATAAATTTAGCTGCATAACTTTATTATATTGTATACTTTTCTCAGGGATTAAGCCTCTCTAATCAGAGATTTTCTATTGAGGCCAGGCTTTGTGTGAAGAAGATAAGGCACTGTTTTGGGGTTTAGGGATCAAATTGCTCTCAGTTCCTCAGAATGCATGCCAGTGCTAAATGGTGACTAAACACCCAGAATTAACTTAACACAAGGAATTCCCTCCCCCCCAATCTCTCTCTCTCTCTGGGATACTGGCATCTTGGTCTAGGAGCATATCAAAAGGCGGCCTGCCCAGCCCCCAAGGTGGGCTGAGGTATTGTCTGTTTGCTAAAGAGTAAGTTAAGAATCCTGCTTTCCAAACTTCCTGGGTGTTAAAATGCAATCTTATCTTTAAGGTGGAATCTTTCCTGCCTTTTACTATGTTGTTTACAGCTGGGCCTACCTGCTATATTATTGTCCAGGTTATATATTACTTGATTAGGGGCTGGAGAAGGAAAAGCAGCATCTGGGTAAAGTTAAAGATAAACTGGGCGTTTTAGCAGGCTAAAGTAAATTTTACAATAGCCTCATTTAATTAACTTTCTTATCTGGGGGGTGTTCAAACATTCCAGACCAGGTTATTCCTGCCTTTTTAGTTTTAACTAATTTTCACTGAAGAATGCTTATATTCCTAGTTTGACATTTTACTTTAGAGAATTAATGTGACTCTGACTTTGCTTAATTGTTTAACACAGAGTTTTGGTAAGGGGTTTCTGGATTTAGATTGGTATACTGTAAGAGGGCCTGCGTGAGCTTGTCTAGGAAGGCTGAAGCGTTATAGAGGCTGTGCAAGGAGAAGAAGGGAGGGTCGGAAGCAGGTAAAGTAGGAGATGGAAGAGGGGGGTATAGGTTGTGGGTGGCGGGAGTAAGGCTGGAAATAGAGGAGTTAGATGTACAATAAGACTGGAGGTGGGTGGTTGCGTCCCCGTGGTGGGAACAGAGGCAGGTGGGGGAGGGGAACTGACTGAGGTTTGGGCTGCTGAGCAATAAGGGGGGAGTTCATATGCAGGATCTGGGTCTAGGGAGGAAGAGGGAGCACTTCGAGAGCTTGAAAGGATGGCAAGGACATGTTTGGGGTTACAAGAGCTACATAGAAATGGCTTGTTTTGAAGATAGAAGAAAGCTTGAGCATAGGGAATTTTGTCTGTTTATCTTGCAGGGAATTTTTCTCCATCTGCCTGAATGCTCACAGAAGTTGTGAAGATTCTGAAGGATAGGGTTTAAGGACCCATATTGAGGCCAAATTGTTTTATTGTCCAAAGGATATTGGGGCCAAATCTGGCTGCAGAGTTGAATTAATTTGGAGGGTTTTAGATCTGAATGTAGATGAAGAGTTTTGAAATTGCTTAGGAGGCAGCTAAGCAGGGAATCGGCAGGGATGGAGGGGGACGCTCCCATCGTGACTCTTTCGTGGAGTTGCTGCAGCACACCCCAGGCATCCCTAAGGGGCTCAGAACTCCAAAGAGTAGCCCAACTCCAAGTGAAGGGTTGTCACCGCTGTCACTGGAGGGGCACGCTTGCCCTGAGCAAGCAGTAGATGCCTAGCACTAGGACTTTTCGGCTATGAGCCTGGCTATGAGCCAATGGAACAGAAGAGTCACAATGGGGGCAGTCTCTCGCCTGCTGGGGACGAGAGGGACTGGGGCGTCACTGACCTGCTGTGGGCCTAGTAGGGGTGCAAGAGGGATGGGAAAAAGTAGTGGACTGCGGGCGTCACTGACCCACTGCAGGTCTACTGGGCAGTCTCTCGCCTGCTAGGGATGAGAGAAACTGGCTGGGGGAAGTCTCCCGGAGACGGGGCAGTTTCTCACCTGCTGGGGATGGGAGAAACTGGACTGGGGCACGTCTCTCGCCTGCTGGGGACGAGAGAAACTGGACTGGAAGTGAGTCAGGGGCACAGCTGTAGCCAGTGAAGGCCGTGACTGGGGGCAATCCCCCGCCTGCGGTGAGGCCACAAGGGTGCCAGACACTCAACGGTCAGCCCTCAGGCGCTCACAGAGGCGTTTTAGTCACTTGATGGGGGAGGGTGACTCACCGCTCCTTTGGTGCAGGTGGTGATGCTGGAGAGGCATTCAGGGAGATGGAGGGCGCTGAGGAGCCCCCGTGTCCCGAGAGGCTGGGCGCTATCAGATTCCCGGTGCAGCTTGAATTCCTAGGGAAGAGCAGGCAACCGGGAGATCCCAAATCAGGTGGAAACACCAATGAAAGGGTTCTTTTAGCTACATGACTCACTCGCTTGCAAAGAAGGACACGAGAACTCCATCAGCGTAGTTTTATTCCCTGTAAGATAAACAGGCAGAGTGGCTGTCTCGAAATAGAGCAGCAGCTTATGGGTGAGAAAGTCTGTTTTTAAGGAGTAGGGTGTGGGACGTTGGTGATTGGGTCTTAAGGGGTGGGGCAACCATCTGGTTGGTGATTGGATCTTAAGGGGTGGGGCGAAATGTTTTAGAGAAAAGGTAAGGCAAGTCCAGACATGATTTTCACCGGCCCATGTGCTTGGGACAATGAGGTAAATGGAGGATAAAGTCTTACAGTTTCAATTTCATATGGGGACATTTTTTTCTTGTTTTGTAGACATATATTGAAAAGATGGAGCCTAGGTAGTTCTTAGTACCTGACGATCCTTCTAAACTGTGGGAGAGGAGGATGTAGTAAAATATTGCTGTGTTCTTTTAACCTGAAGGTGATTAAACAAGTGAATTATACATTATGTTGACAACTGTAAAATCAGTACCTTAAAGCTGCAAAAGACCAGTGACTGGTGTTTATAATTTAATATACAAGAAACAGGGTCTAAAAGGAAGTGACTTGCTCATGGTTCCACTGCCACTAAGTATCAATATTAGGGTGCAATCCCAGGACTTGAGTCTATGTTCTATGCACCACTCATAATACTGAAAATGAACATGTGCTCATTGCCTTTAAAAAATACCATTCTTTTCCTCTGAATATGAAAGTAGTACATTCTCATTTTAGAAAATCTAAAAGGCATAGAAAAGTATAAAGAAGAAAATAGAAATAACCTATCATACTATCACCCAGAGATACTGTTAACGTTTTAGTTTGGTATTATTTCATTCTCATTTTTCTCCTATGCATAAATGTTTCTTAAAAATTTGGGTCGTACATCACTGTTTTTTCTTTCATTTATCTTTTATTGTATCCATATCATTTCCTCCATGGCATATATTCTTTAAAAATGTTAACAATGGCTGCAAAACCATCATATGGATAGATCATCATTCATTTAAACCTTGTACTGCTGAAAATCTAGCTTTCTTCCTTCAGTTATACATGATACTGGCACGAATATTTCTTCTGTTAATCTTTGTCTACTTCTGATTACTTTCCCTGTACAGATTCTTAGAAATAGAATTAAGTTGAAGCTACTAAAAATAAACTGCTTTTCCAGAAAGTAGCAATTAGGCCTACTACCAACAGTATATGTTATTTATGGGATTTCTTTCTCCTCATTATGTTTTCTCTGGTGTTGAATAAGCTGTGAGCTATAACGATAGCCTTTCTCACACTCACTACATTTATAGGGTTTTTCCTTCGTGTGGGTTCTTAAATGTAGAATAACTTGAGAAGTTTGCCTGAAGGTTTTTCCACATTCATTACACTTATAAGGTTTCTCCCCAGTGTGAACTCTCTGGTGATCAATAAGGTTTCGGTTAGAAGTAAAAGCTTTCCCACACTCATTACATTTGTAAGGTTTCTCTCTACGATGAAGTCTCTGATGTTCATTAAGGGTCTTCCTTAAGATGAAAGCTTTTCCACACTCACCACATTCATAAGGCTTCTCCCCTGTGTGAATTCTCTGATGATCCATAATCTTTGTATTAGATACACATGTTTTCCCACATTCCTTACATTTGTAAACTTTTTTTCCTTTGTGCATTCTCTGATGTTGTGTAAGGTTTGAACTACGGCTAAAGGCTTTCCCACATTCAATACAAGTGTAGGGCTTCTCTCCAGTGTGAACTCTGTGGTGCGAAATAAGACCTGAACTCCGACTAAAGGCTTTCCCACATTCCTTACACTCAAAGGTTTTCTCCTTACTGTGGATACCCTGGTGGCGAATGAGGTGTGACTTACCACTGAAAGATTTCCCACATTCACTGCACTTATAGGGCTTCAGTCCAGTGTGGATTCTTCGATGAACAACAAGGTTGGAGCTATGACTGAAGGCTTTTCCACACTCCTTACACTTATAGGGTTTCTCTCCTGTATGGATTCGCTCATGTACTGTAAGGTTTGCACTCTGACTAAAGGCTTTCCCACACTCTGTACACGCATACTGTCTCTTTTCAGCCTGAATTCTCTCATATGTTGCAGGGTCAGAGCACTGAGTACCATGTTTTTCAAATTCTCGGTCACTCACTTCTGTGAGTGTTTTATTGTCTTTTACTGTCTTCTGTTTGAAGTTTCTTGTCTTTCTCCTCATTTTCTCTTGCTTGGAGCATTCCAGTGATCTCTTGAGTCTTCTCTTTCCCTTTAGAGCAGCTTTCTAAATTTTTACTTCCTTGACAACACCTTTGTGGAGCTTTCTTAATGTGAGGTTCTGATTTTTTCAGGAATAATACTTCAGAATCAACACCTCCTCAATCGCAGGTTCACCATCTGACAGAAGAAACAGAGACTGCACTTGTCACCTGTTCTCCACATTAGACGAAGAATAATTATCCAAGAAAAATAAGATGTGGTAGACCACAGGGTCTCACATGGAAGGGTCACATCAAAAAACATGAGAAAAATGAGGTTACACAATGATGCCAAGGTAAAGGCTTATTGAAAGCCAGGGGCTAACAGATCAACAGGCTCAGCATCAGAATAAGCAATGAGTAATACAAAATCCACTGATTTTTTCCTGTCTCAGGCTCTACTCCCAGAATTGGGGCCATCTAATTCCTAATCTGGTCCTCAGAAGAAAAATGAACTGTAAGACCCTTAGTTCAGTAGCACAAATGACTAATCTTAGGTCAGTTTGGCTTTTAGTTTTTGCTGACCTATCCACTTTGTACCAGTAGTATAGTGGGTGGCACAAAATAGGTGTTCAAGAATTGTTTTGACTGGGATTTTCTTAGGATATGACTAAGATTCCATCTTTTGCTCTAAATCCAAGTACTAGGCCCCTGTCTACATCCCTGTTCTTAAGCTCTGTCTTGATAAGAGGTAACACAATTCTTCCAATTTGGGGACCTAGTCACATCATAGCCTACTTTGTTGGGGCTGATTTGTAGGTGGATACAGCTGTATTTGCTCGTTCAGTCTGTTGGCTTTTCTCCAAGCTATCACTCTGACAAACTATCACACAGTCTACTGGGTAAACCCAAGCTGGGGAACAGGGCTATTTAAAGTACGGCAGGGGAACCCCTGACAGGATCTTGCATGACATAATGGTAAAGTATCTAAAGATGGCAAAAGGGTGAGAATAGGGGACAGAACAACCAAAAGGGCTGATACATGAAACCAATGTCAGGAATGAGCAGGAATTTCCCTAGCAGATCTCAAATCTAGAGAGGGTTGGGTCATAAAAGAAAACTCAAAGATGATTCCATGGTACTAATACATGACTAATTTTTCCTTTTACATATTCCTTTTCAGACTTGTTCATATTCAAAGTTATATAGTTATAACATGTGGTAGATATGATTTTGCATCTTACTTCTTCCACTTAATTTTTATAAGCATTTTTACACACTATTTAATCTTCATACGATCATTTTATGACTGCATAATACAACAATTGCATTCATTAACCTACATTTTTTCTGAGACATTTCTGTTTTCCCTGAGGTTAACCACTATCAGTAGTGCTGTCATGATCATTTTATACATAAAGTTTTCTTACTATTGAAATGTATTCCTACGATGAAAGTACCACAAGGGAGTTATTGGGTCAGACAGAATGAAAATGTTTTGCAGTACTGCCCCTTGCTTTTCAAAAATGTTTGTTTTGTTTCCACTATCTCATGGCTTTCTAATAAACTGAGTCACAGTTTCTGAAGGAGAGATATATCCAATAGTGAGTGCTTAAGACCATCAAGAAAAGAAAACTATAGAGGTTAGAGTTCATGTCTCAGAAGTCTGGGTGCCACTGATGCCATACACAGGCACATCTACACAGATTCATGGATATGAAGAGTAGGCAGAGTAAATGGTGGAGTGGGGGTAGTGGATTCTTGCTAGGATCCTGAGTGCACTCACATCCAGCTGCTGCTACATCTCCTGATCAGAGGAGGAAACGTGGAGGAAACCCGGTGAGAAGCCACAGGACTGCAGAGGAGAGGGACAGCAAGTGAAACCACCTCTAAAGTTGTCTCTGAGAAAGTTGATGGTTATTTCTGAATTTCTTTTCCATTTCTAACCTTCTCTGAAGCTATCTCTTTTCTTCATACATTTCTTAAACTAGTAAATATTGAGCACTCCATGCTGTATACATCTGTTCTAAATCTAACACAGGTAATGTTTTAAAAAGCATTGTTGCAGAAAAGTAGAAGGTAACTATTTGTGGTGTGAATAACTGGATTGAAGAATAGCTGGGTAAGTCTACATATTTACTGTTAGGAAGGCCTCTCATTTTATTAATGCCAAAATAAAAGTGGGGGATGGAAGCACAGCTATGTACTGAATGTGTTCCTGCCAAAGTCATGTTGAAGCCCTAAAAGTTAATATGATTATATTTGAAGATGTGACCTCTAAGAAGGTAGTTAGGGTAACTGTGGCCATAATGGTGGGGCCCTGGATCCCAAAGGATTAGTATGTCCTTATAAGGAGACATAGAAGACCGAGAGAAGATTAAAGATGGTGGATTAGGAAACCAAGATGGAAACCTCCTCCTAAAAACACATAAGAGGAAAATACAGCAAATACAACTAGGCCAGAAAATGACATGAAGTCTGCAGAACAGACCCCCTACACCTGAAGGAGAAGAAAGGACTACACAGAAAAGGATGAGGTGGCAAAGCTGAGATCAAGTGGGACCCCAGACTACATGCAGGAGAAAGAGGAATGGAGCAGGGAGGGGGAAGGAGCCCAGGAGTGCTGCACACCTGGCCCAGGAGATCTTTGCCAGAGAAAGAGCCTACATTACAATGGGCTCTGGTGATTATCAGGGCTGGACACCACTGGCAGGTGGAACACTCTGGGAAGCTGAGACTCCAGCCAGTGTGGAAGTCAGGCACGCTCCACCAGTCCTGAGACTGAAAGCAGAGGTAGCAGTTTGAGTCTTGCCAACAGTGGGAAGGGTACTAGAGGGGATAAGGGTTGGACAGAACTCTCTCCTCAGGAGAAAGGGCAGGTGGAGGATACCTCACCACCCTTCCTTGGTCCAACAGATTGGGAACCCTTGGGAGCCCCAAAAGCTCCAAATTCCTTGCTGGCAATACAGCCCAAGGCTCCTCCCTGCACATGCCAACAAAGAGCACACGTGGTCCAGCAGCAGTATCAGAACTTGCTACCTGACAGGCAGAGACCTTGCTTGGCTCCATTTCAGCCCAACGAGAGAGGTGCCTGGAGTAGCGAGCCCCAAGAGCACCTTCCTCCCTGAGGGTGTCCAAACCCAGTGCTGCATGTTGGGCTGGGGTATACTGGTCTGCCCATTCCATTAACCCTGCAGCCCTGCCGTTGCTACAGGCCAGAAAGAGGGAGGCCTTGCCCACAGCTAGCTCAACAGAGATTGTGAGTGGATCACAAAGGCAGCAGATCAAGCAGACTTCCCACCCAGATTTAGACCACTACAGAAGCGAGATAGAAAGGTGGCACCACCCACGGCACGCTAACAGCTGTGCCCCCCCCCCCCCCACAAAATAACAACCAGGCATCAGGGAGTAAAGAATCTTGAGCTTCTGGGCACCACAACACACCTTCTTCATAAAACTATTTCTCTTTAGATCAGAAAGCATAGCAGAGACATTTAATACAAAGTTAGAAACAGAATACTTGGCAAAATGAGTAGGAAGAAAATTTGATCCCAACAAAACTATAAGACAGAATCCCAGAAAGAGGGCTAAATGAAACAGAGATCACCAAACTACTTGATTAATATTTCAAAATAAAAGTCAAAAACATGCTCACAGATTAACAGAGAAGCATTCAAAATCTCAGGGAGGACTTCAACAAAGAGACAGAAAACTTTAAAAAGCCACTCAGAGCTGAAGAACACAGTAGCTGAAATGAAAAAACAGAATAGAGGGATTTAAAAGTAGATTGAATCACGTAGAGGAGATGGTAAATGAAATAGTAATTAGAGAACAGGAAAACAAAAAAGCTGAGGAACAAGAGAGCAAAAAGGATCTCTAACAATAAAAGAATGGTAAGAGAGCTATGTAACCAATTCAAATGAAAGAATATTCACATAACAGGGGTACCACAAGGAGAAGAGAAAAACAAAGGGATAGAAAGTCCCTTTAAGGAAATAATTGTTGAAAACTTCCCCAGTCTGGGGAAGGAAACAGACACTCAGGTCATGGAAGTGCAGAGAGCCCTAACAAAAGGAACCCCAGCAAGAGAAAACCAAGACATATAATAAAAACGGCAAAGATCAAGGACAAGGAGAGGGTATTGAAAGCAGCCAGAGAGAAAAAAGATCACTTACAAGGGAAGCCCCATCAGGCTATCAGCAGATGTTTCAACAGAAACTCTTCAGGTCATAAGGGAGTGGCATGATATATTTAATGTATTGAAACAGGAGGACTTGAAACCAAGAATCCTCTACCTGGCAAGATTATCATTTAAATTTGAAGCAGGGATTAAACAATTTCCAGACAAAGGTTGAAGGAATTCACTACCACTAAGCCAGCCTTACAGGACATCTTAAAGGGACTGCTGTAGACAGAAATGATCCTAAGGCTAAATAGCTTCCAACAGTTAAAATAAACCCAGAGTAAAGATAGTAGACCAACTAATTACCAGCAAGTATGAAATTAAAACAAAACAAAAGAAGCAAAACCAACTATACACAAAATCAGTCAAGGAATACACAAAATGTGCAGATTATGATATCTAACACTAAAAATGTGGAGGAGGAAAAAAAGTACCTTTAGATTGTGTTTGAAATAAGAGTAAGCAGAAATTCAACAGAGACTATTATATAGTAAACAATCTATCCTTGAGCCTCTGGTAATCACAAAATAAAGCATACAATAAATACACACATATAAATAAATTTTAAAAAGAGAAATCCAATTACAACACTAAAGAAAACCATCAATAACAAGAGAGAGCATAAAAGAAAGGAACAGAGAGGTGATAAAACAGCCAGAAAACATTTAAGAAAATGTCAATAAATACATATCCTCAGTCAGAGGACAGCGCCGCCCACGCGGAAGCCTCCCCTTTAAGCCTGCGCCCCAGAAGCGCAAAGAAGCCAGAGACGAGTTCTGGGAAGAGGGCAATGTGAGCAGGGCGGCGGAAATCTCCTCCCAAAACCATATATATTTATGAAAATACAACACATACAACTATTCCTAAAAGAGACACTAGAAGATACAGGACAGCACCCAGCCTGCACCTACACCTGAGAGGACTTGGCACCCCGCGAGGCGGGCAAGATACGGAGCCATGTCCTGGCGGGACCCGAGCACTCCCCCACCCCAGCGCACCTGCGGGAGGAGAGGATTCAGAGCAGGGAGGGAGTGGAAGTACAGGCCTGCAAAATAACCAGCCCTGGTGATCTGTGCGAGGAGCGCTGACACACATTGCGTGGTGTATTGGAGATTGGAGAGACAGAGGGTGCAGGATCTGAGCCAGGGAACACACCGGGTCCTCGCAGCCAGCTGCCCAAGACAAAAGAAAAGCGCACACTTATTTTAGTGGTCTTAAAGAGATGGGGCCCAACGGAGGAACAGGTTCGTCCCAGCACACTCAGCCCAGCAGGCTGGGAGTCCTGGGGAATTTCGGACCCCTTGGCTGGGGACTGGGAAAAGTAGCCACACTTAGACTTCCCGCAGAGATCAGCAGCCTCCCATTCATTCCCGCCCCAGACAGAGCTACAAAGGGCCCTGCGGAGCGGCGCGGACGCAGCTGTGTAATAGTGGAGCGACAGTGCCACCTACAGCATCCTCACAGAATCTACTTCCGGCTGGTGTCATTTTTTGTTTGTTTTTTTGGTGTTTCTTTTCTTTTCTTTTCTTTCCTTCTTTTCTTTTCTTTTCTTTCCTTCTTTTCTTTCTCTTCTTTCTTTCTTTTTTTAAAGTCAAAAAGAGCCCAGCTGACATACATAGCACCTACCAGTGACCACTTCTATCGCCATGAAAAGACAGAGGAATATGGTACAAAGATTACCCAGACCCAGACACCAGAGAGGGAGTCTGAAGAGATGGAAAGGCACAATTTCCTGAAAAAAGAATTCAGAATAAAAGTCATAACCATACTGATGTATTACAGAGAAATATGCAAGAGCTGAGGGAGGAAGTGAGGAAAGACAATGCGGAAATGAGACAAGCGACTGACGGGCTGAGCAGCAGACTGAACGAGATGCAAGAGACTGTTAATGGAATAGAAATCAGAGAACAGGAATACAGAGAAGCTGAGGCAGAGAGAGATAAAAGGATCTCTAGGAATGAAAGAATATTAAGAAAACTGTGTTACCAATCCAAACGGAACAATATTTGCATTATAGGAGTACCAGAGGAAGACGAGAGAGAAAAGGGATAGAAAGGGTCTTTGAAGAAATAATTGCTGAAAACTCCCCCATGTTGGGAAAGGAAGTAGTCTTGCAGTCCATGGAAGCCCACAGATCTCCCAACACAAGACCCAAGGAAGAAGACACCAAGACACATAATAATTAAAATGGCAAAGATCAAACATAAGGACAGAGTATTGAAGGCAGCTAGAGAGAGAAAAACGATCACCTACAAAGGAAAACCCATCAGACTCTCATCAGACTTCTCAAAGAAACCTTACAGGCCAGAAGAGAATGGCATGATATAGCTAACGTAATGAAACAGAAGGGCCTCGAACCAAGAATATTGTATCCAGCACGATTATCATTTAAATATTATTGAGGGATTAAACAATTTCCAGACAAGCGAAAGCTGAGAGAGTTTGCCTCCCATAAATTACCTCTACAGGATATCTTAAATGGACTGATCTAGAGGGAAGCACTCCTAAGGCTAAAAAGATGTCACCAGAGAAAATAAAATCATAGCAAAGAAAGCAGACCATCCAAATACTTACAAAAGGCAAAGAATAAAACACATAGTATATAAAGAACAGAGAGAAATAAAGAAACATCAGACTGTGTTTACAATAACTTAACAAGAAAGTTGTTAGACTGACAGATAGTAAAGAAGCAACCCTTGAAACTTTGGTAACCACAAATCTAAAGCCAGCAATGGCAGTAACTACATATCTGTTGATAATCACCCTAAATGTAAATGTACTGAATGCAGCAATTAGAAGACACAGAGTAATAGAATGGATAAAAAAGAAAGACCCATCTATATGCTGCTTACAAGAGACTCACCTCAAACCCAAAGATATACACAGACTAAAAGCGAAGGGATGGAAAAGGTATTTCATGCAAACAAAAAGGAGAAAAAAGCAGGTGTTGCAGTACTTCTATCAGACAAAATGGACTTCAAAACGAAGAAAGTAGCACGAGATAAAGAAGGACATTACATAATGATAAAGGGGTCAGTCCAACAAGAGGATATAACCATTATAAATATATATGCACCCAATGGGAGTGCCGGCATATGTGAAACAAATACTAACAGAATTGAAGGAGGATATAGAAAGCATCGCATTCATTTTAGGAGACTTCAACACACCACTCACTCCAAAGGAAAGATCAACCAGACAAAATAAGTAAAGACATAGAGGCACTGAACCACACACTAAAACAGATGGACCTAACTGACATCTACAGAACTCTACACCCAAAAGCAACAGGATACACATTCTCAAGTGCACATGGAACATTTTCCAGAATAGACCACATACTAGGCCACAAAAAGAACCTCACTAAATTAAAAAGTATTGAAATTCTACCAACCAACTTCTCACATCACATAGGTATAAAACTAGAAATAAATTTTAGAAAGAAAACAAAAAGGCTCACAAATACATGGAGACTTAACAACATTCTCCTAAATCATCAATAGGTTAAAGATCAAATCAAAACAGAAATCAAAGAATATATGGAGACTAATGACAACAACAACACAAAGCCACAACTTCTGTGGGATGCAGCAAAGGCAGTTCTAAGAGTAAAGTATATTGCAATCCAGGCCTATTTAAAGAAGGAAGAACATTCCCAAATGAATAGTCTAAAGACACAATTACTGAAATTGGAAAAAGAAGAAGAAATGAGGCCCAAAGTCACCACAAGGACGGTCATAATAAAGATCAGAGAAGGAATAAATAAAATTGAGAAGAATAAAATAGAAAAAAAAATCAATGAAACCAAGAGCTGGTTCTTTGAAAAAATAAACAAAATAGATAAACCCCTAGCCAGACTCATTAAGATAAAAATAGAATCTACACACATAAACAGAATCAGAAATGAGAAACGAAAAATAACGATGGACCCCACAGAAATACAAAGAATTATAAGAGATTATAAGAATCTATATGCTAACAAGCTAGAAAACCTAGAAGAAATGGACAACCTCTTAGAAAAATACAACCTTCCAAGACTGACCAAACAAGAAAGAGAAAAACTAAACAGACCAATCACCAGCAACGAAATTGAATTGGTAATCAAAAAACTACCCAAGAAAAAAAACCCCGGAGCAGATGGATTCACCTCTGAATTCCACCAGACATATAGAGAAGAAATAACACCCATTCTCCTTAAAGTTTTTCAAAAAATAGAAGAGGAGGGAATACTTCCAAACTCATTCTTTGAAGCCAGCATCACTCTAATACCAAAACCGGGCAAGACCTCACCAAAAAAGAAAATTACAGACCAATAGCCCTGATCAACGTAGATGCAAAAATAATCAACAAAATATTAGCAAACCAAATTCAAAAATACATCAAGAGAATCACACACCATGATCAAGTGGGATTCATCCCAGGGATGCAAGGATGGTACAACATTCGAAAATCCATCAACATCATCCGCCACATCAACAAAAAGAGGAACAAAAACCACATGATTATCTCCATAGATGCTGAAAAAGCATTTGACAAAATTCAGCATCTATTCATGATTAAAACTCTCAACAAAATGGGTATAGAGGGCAAGTACCTCAACATCATAAAGGCCATATTTGACAAACCCACAGCTAACATCATACTTAACAGCGAGAAGCTGAAAGCTTTTCATCTAAGATGGGGAACAAGACAGAGATGCCAACTCTCTCCACTGTTATTCAACATAGTACTGGAGCGTCCTAGCCACAGCAATCAGACAAAACAAAGAAATGCAAGGCATCCAGATTAGTAAAGAAGAAGTCAAATTGTCACTATTTGCTGATGACATGATATTGTATACAAAAAATCCTAAAGACTCCATTCCAAAACTGCTAGAACTAATATCTGAATTCAGCAAAGTTGCAGGATACAAAATTAACACACAGAAATCCGTTGTTTTCCTATACACTAATGATGAACTAATAGAAAGAGAAATCAGAAAAATAATTTCATTCACAATTGCATCAAAAAGAATAAAATACCTAGGAGTAAACCTAACGAAGGAAGTGAAAGACCTGTACTCTGAAAACTACAAGACACTCCTAGGAGAAATTAAAGAGGACACCAACAAATGGAAATGCATCCCATGCTCTTGGCTAGGAAGAATAAATATTGTCAAAATGGCTATACTACCTAAAGCAATTTATAGATTAAATGAAATCCCTATCAAAATACCAACAGCTTTCTTCAATGAACTGGAACAAATAATTTTAAAATTCATATGGAACCACAAAAGACCCCGAATAGCCAAAGCAATCCTGAGAAGGAGGAATAAAACGGGGAATTACACTCCCTGACTTCAAGCTCTACTACAAAGCCACAGTAATCAAGACAATTTGGTATTGGCACAAAAACAGACCCACAGACCAGTGGAACAGAATAGAAAATCCAAACATTAACCCAAACATATACAGTCAATTAATATTTGATAAAAGTGCCTTGGATATACAATGGGGAGATGACAGCCTCTTCAGCAGCTGGTGTTGGAAAAACTGGACAGCTACATGTAAGAGAATGAAACTGGACTACTGTCTAGCCCCATACACAAAGGTAAACTCAAGGTGGATCAAAGACCTGAATGTAAGTCATGAAACCATAAATCTCTTAGAAAAAACATAGGCAAAAATCTCTTGGACGTAAACATGAGCGACTTCTTCATGAACATATCTCCCCGGGCAAGGGAAACAAAAGCAAAAATGAACAAGTGGGACTATATCAAGCTGAAAAGCTTCTGTACAGCAAAGGCCACCATCAGTAGAACAAAAAGACATCCTGCAGTAGGGGAGAATGTATTCATAAATGACATATTCGATAAGGGGTTGACATCCAAAATATATAAAGAACTCATGCACCTCAATAAACAAAAATCAAATAATCCAATTAAGAAATGGGCAGAGGACATGAATAAACACTTCTCCAAAGAAGAAATTCAGATGGCCAACAGGCACATGAAAAGTTGCTCCACATCGTTAATCATCAGAGAAATGTAGATTAAAACCACAATGAGATATCACCTCACACCAGTAAGGATGGCCAACATCCAAAACACAAACAACAACAAATGTTGGTGAGGATGTGGAGAAGAGGGAACCCTCCTACACTGCTGGTGGGAATGTAAATTAGTTCAACCACTGTGGAAAGCAGTATGAAGGTTCCTCAAAAAACTCAAAATAGAAATACCATTTGACCCAGGAATCCCACTCGTAGGAATTTACCCTAAGAATGCAGCAGCCTGGTCTCAAAAAGACAGATGCACCCCTATGTTTATCACAGCACTATTTATAATAGCCAAGAAATGGAAGCAACTTAAGTGTCCATCATTAGATGAATGGATAAAGAAGATGTGGTTCATATACACAGTGGAATATTATTCAGCCATAAGAAGAAAACAAATCCTACCATTTGCAACAACATGGATGCAACTAGAAGGTATTATGCTCAGTGAAATAAGCCAACTGGAAAAAGACAAGTATCAAATGATTTCACTCATATGAGGAGCATAAGAGCAAAGAAAAAAACAGCAGCAGACTCACAGAACCCAAGAATGGACTAACAGTTACCAAAGGTAAAGGGACTGGGGAGGATGGGTGGGAACGGAGGGATAAGGGGGAAATAGGGACATTACCATTAGGAGACGTAATGTTGGGGAGGGCACGGGGAGGGCTGTACAACTCAGAGAAGAGAAGTAGTGATTGTATAGCATCTCACTACGCTGATGGACAGTGACTGTAATGGGGTAAGTGGGGGGGACCTGATGAAGTGGGGAGTTTAGTAACCATAATGTTGCACATGTAACTGTAGATTAATACCAAAAAAAAAAAAAAGAAAATACCTAGGAAAGGAGGTGAAAGACCTATACTCTGAAAACTACAAGACACTTATGAAAGAAATTAAGCAGGACACCAAAAAATGGAAATGTGTCTCATGCTCAGGGACAGGAAGAATTAATATTGTCAAAACGGCCATCCTGCCCAAAGCAATTTACAGATTCAATGTAATCCATATCAAAATACCAGCAGCAAAATTCTTCAATGAACTAGAACCAATTATTCTAAAACTCATATGGAACCACAAAAGATCCCAAATAGCCAAAGGATTCCTGAGAAAGAACAAGGCTAGGGGGATTACGCTCCCTGACTTCAAGGTATACTATAAAGCTACAGCAATCAAAACAATTTGCTAGTGGCACAAGAACAGACCCACAGATCAATGGAACAGAATAGAGAGCCCAGATATAAACCCACGCATATATGGTCAATTAGTGTCTGATAAAGGAGCAATGGATAAGCAATGGGGAAAAGACAACCTTTTCAACAACTGGTGTTGGCAAAACTGGACAGCTACATGTAAGAGAATGAAACTGGATTACTGTCTAATTCCATACACAAAAATAAACTCAAAATGGATCAAAGTCCTGAATGTGAGTCATGAAACCATAAAACTCTTAGAAGAAAACAGGCAAAAATCTCTTGAATATAAGCAAGAACAATTTTTCCTGGACAGATCTCCTCTAGCAAGGGAAACAAACAAACAAAAAATGAACAAGTGGGATTATAACAAACGGAAAAGCTTCTTTACACGAAAGGAGACCAGCAACAGAACAAAAAGGCATCCTACAGTATGGGAGAATATATTTGTAAATGACTCGTGTGATATAGGGTTAACATCCAAAATATACAAAGAACTCACACATCTCAATGCTCAAAAAACAAGTAACCCAATGGGCAAAAGATCAACAGGCACAACTGAAGATACTCCATATCACTACTCATCAGGGAAATGCAAATTAAAACCACAATGAGATCTTACCACCCACCAGTTAGAACAGCCACTATCCGAAAGACAAGAAACAACCAATGCTGGCAAGGATGTGGAGAAATAGGAACCCTTGTACACTGTTGGTGGGACTGCAAATTTATGCAAGAACTATGAAAAGCAATATGAAGGTTCCTCAAAACACTAAAAATAGAAATACCATTTGATCCAGTAAGTGCACTCCTAGGAATTTACCTGAAGAAAACAAGGCCCCTGATTTGAAAAGATATATGCACCCCCATGTTTATCACCACACTGTTTCCAATAGCCAAGATATGGAAGCAACCTAAGTTTCTGTCAGCAGGTAAATGGATAAAGAAGATGTGGCACATATACACAATGCAAAATTATTCAGCAATAAAAAGAAAAGAAATCCTGCCATTTGCAACAAACTGGATGAATTTAGAGGGTATTATGCTCAGTGAAATAAGCTAGATGGAGAAAGACAAATACCAAATGATTTCACTTATTTGTGGAGTATAAAAACAAAGCAAAACAGAAGGCACAAAACGGCATTAGACCCATAGACACTGAGAAGTGACTAGTGGTTACCCAAAGGGAGGGGACTGAGCGGGGTTCTGTGGAGGAGGAGGGAGACTGTTGAACCACTGTGATGTACATTTGATAAGAAAAAAAAAAAGAAGACAGAAGAAAGCTCACTTATGTTTGCACTCCTGCTCCCTTCTCCATGACACATAAAGTAAGGAAAGTCATATGAGCACACAAAAAGATGGCCATCCACAAGCCAGAAAGAGAGTCCCCTCAAGAAACTGAATCAACCAATTACCTTGACCTTGGACTTCTAGCCTCCAGAACTGTGTGAAATAAATTTCTGTTGTAAGCCATCCAGTTATGGTATTTTGTTATGGCAGCCTTAGCAGACTAATACAACTATGAAATATCATACCTACCTTTAAGGAGCTCAGAATGGATTACATGGCAAAAATATGAAAGCAAATTACAAATCTGCAAAGGATGATGGGGCTAGGGCAGGGAGCAATCCCTGGCTTTGGAATGCTTGGTGAAAGGTGCTTTAAAATAGCAAAACTTTGGCTGAGCCCAAGAGGATAAGCAGGAACTGCTTTGAAAAGGAAGTGTACACAGGGCTGGTGTACTCAGAAATAAGTGAGAGATCACACTATCATATAGCTTCATGAGGGCAGGAATTTTGTCTGTTTTGTTCACCATTGTATTCCCAGCATCTAGCACAATTCCAGACACAAAGCAAGCACTCCCCAATTTTTTTTGGTCAAATGAACAAATGAAGGAATGAAAGAATCAGATTGCCTAATTGATACCAAGCAGATTGCCTAATTGATACTGAAATTACTAGATATAATTTGATGGTCCCTGGGAAATATGTTCTAAACAGAAGAATGAAATCTATCTTTCATTTTCTTACCCCATTATATTCTTTTTTCTACCTTGCTATTCTCTTCTGTTACTTTATTTCTCACTCTACTTCTCAGTAACATAGTTTTTCAAAAATTACCACTCATTTCCCCATGTCCTCATATTTCCTTCACCCCTTGACATCATAATATTTCTCTGAGCTTCATGAAGTAGAAAACAAATAAGAGAAGCAGCTGGGATATCCCATAAGGAGTAAATTGAGAAGCAAAAAAAAAGGATCCAAGAGATGCGACCTAACAGTAGGGTGATCATATACTGTGGTTTTCCAAGAACAGTGCTGGTTTATAGCTGCTGTTTCAGCATCATTAATAGTGGCCACATTAACTCATAAAACTATCCACTTTGTGTAATAAATTTGTATCATACTACCCAAAAATGAAATTAGAATAAGAATGCTTTGAAATATCAGCCCTCTGGACTGGAGGTGAAAAGAAGAATGCAGAAAAGAAAATGAGTTGAGAGATAACTTAATTTTTATTAAAAAAAAATTTTTATTAAGGTATTATTGATATACACTCTTATGAAGGTTTCACATGAAAAAACAATGCAGTTACTACATTTACCCATATTCTCAAGTCCACACCAATACCCCAATGCAGTCACTGTCCATCAGTGTAATAAGATGCCACAGATTCATTATTTGCCTTCTCTGTGCTACACTGTTTTCCCCGTGATCCCCCACACCATGTGTACTAAACATAATACCCCTCAATCCCCTTCTCCCTCCCTCCCTACCTGCCGTCCAACACCCTTCCCCTTTGGTAATCACTAGTTCCTTCTTGGAGTCTGAGTCTTCTATTTCATTCCTTCAGTTTTGCTTTCTTATACTCCACAAATGAGGGAAATCATTTGGCACTTGTCTTTCTCCACCTTGCTTATTTCACTGAGCATAATATACTCCAGCGGCATCCATGTTGTTGCAAATGGTAGGACTTGTTTCTTTGGCTGAATAATATTCCATTGTGTATATGTACCACATCTTCTTTATCCACTCATCTACTGATGGACACTTAGGTTGCTTCCATATCTTGGCTATTGTAAAAAGTGCTGAAATAAACATAAGGGTGCATATGTCTTTTTGAATCTGAGAAGTTGTACTCTTTGGGTAAGTTCCAAGGAGTGGGATTCCCGGGTCAAATGGTATTTCTATTTTGAGTTTTTTGAGGAACCTCCATACTGCTTTCCACAATAATTGAACTAGCTTACATTCCCACCAGCAGTGTAGGAGGGTTCCCCTTTCTCCACATCCTTGCCAGCATTTGTTTTTCTTAGTCTTTTCGATGATGGCCATCCTAACTGGTGTGAGGTGATATCTCATTGTGGCTTTAATTTGCATTTCGCTGATGATTAGTGATGTGGAGCATCTTTTCATGTGTCTGTTGGCCACCTGAATTTCTTCTTTGGAGAACTGTCTCTTTATATCCTCTGCCCATTTTTTAATCGGGTTATTTGCTTTTTGGGTGTAGAGGCGTGTAAGTTCTTTATATATTTTGGATGTTGACCCCTTGTTGGATATGTCATTTACAAATATATGCTCCCATACTGTAGGATGCGTTTTTATTCTGTTGATGGTGTCCTTTGCCGTACAGAAACTTTTTAGTTTGATGTAGTCCCATGAGTTCATTTTTGCTTTTGTTTCCCTTGCTCAAGATGCGTTCAGGAAGAAGTTGCTCATGCTTATATTCAGGAGATTTTTGCCTATGTTGTCTTCTAAGAGTTTTATGCTTTCATGACTTACATTCAGGTCCTTGATTCATTTCAAGTTTACTTTTGTGTATGGGGTTAAACAATCCAGTCTCATTCTCTTGCATGTAGCTGTCCAGTTTTGCCAACACCAGCTGTTGAAGAGGCCGTCATTTCCCCAATTTATGTCCATGGCTCCTTTATCATATATTAATTGACCATATATGGTTGGGTTTATATCAGGGCTCTCTAGTCTGTCCATTGGTCTATGGGTCTGTTCTTGTGCCAGTACCAAATTGTCTTGATTACTGTGGCTTCATAGTAGAGCTTGAAGTTGGGGAGTATAATCCCCCCAGCTTTATTTTTCCTTCTCAGGATTGCTTTGGCTATTTGGGGTCTTCTGTGGTTCCATATGAATTTTCAAACGATTTCCTCTAGTTCGTTGAAGAATGCTGTTTTGGTATTTTGATAGGAACTGCACTGAATCTGTAGATTGCTTTAGGCAGGATGGCCATTTTGACAATATTAATTCTTCCTATCCATGAGCATGGGATGTGTTTCCATTTATTGGTATCTTCTTTAATTTCTCTCATGAGTGTCTTGTAGTTTTCAGAGTATAGGTCTTTCACTTCCTTGGTTAGGTTTATTCCTAGGTATTTTATTCTTTTTGATGCAATTGTGAATGGAATTGTTTTCCTGATTTCTCTTTGTCCTAGTTCATCGCTAGTGTATAGGAATGCAACAGATTTCTGTGTGTTCATTTTGTATTGTGCAACTTTGCTGAATTCAGATATCAGATCTAGTAGTTTTGGAGTGAATTCTTTAGGGTTTTTTATGTACAATATCATGTCATCTGAAAACAGGGATAGTTTAACTTCTTCCTTGCCAATCTGGATGCCTTTTATTTCTTTGTTGTCTGATTGCCATGGCTAGGACTTCCAGTACTATGTTGAATACAAGTGGGGACAGTGGGCAACCTTGTCTTGTTCCCGATCTTAAAGCAAAAGCTTTCGGCCTCTCGCTGTGAAGTATAATGTTGCCTGTGGGTTCCTCATATATGGCCTCTATGATGTTGAGGTACTTGCCTTCTATACCCACTTTGTTGAGAGTTTTTATCAAGAATGGATGTTGGATTTTGTCAAATGCTTTTTCAGCATCTATGGAGAAGGATAACTTTAGAAATGCAGTATGGATGACCACAAGGGGTCATCCAGTTTCTAGGTGCCCAGTAAATATTTTGTTTAATGAGTGAACGAGTGAATGAGATCAAAGACCTTTGTCTGGTATAACAACAGGATAGAGAACAATGAAGTCCAGCTATTTTCAGGAAAGCATATACATATATCACAGACTGAATACATAAGATGACTGAAGAATAAAACTCAAGTTCTTCAGGTCCAGGTCTAAATACAAAGAATGGTAGCGACACTAACAAAGACAGAGATGTAGGGAAATACTTTACACAAGGAGGGGAAGAACATGTCAAATTCAATATGTTATCTGTATTCATTGCAGTACATAATATGTTAAATGCAAATTTGGGAATAAGACAGAGGGGACAGAGGAAGTCATGAAAATTTATAAGCTCACTGAGATAGAAATTTTGGTTAGAAGGGCAGGTAGGGAAAAAGTAAAGCACAAGGATGTGCTGTAAGGAAGCCCAGGGTGGTTCTAGAGAAACAGGAGGAAGGATGCATGATGCCACAGGGCAAACAGAACACAAGGGATATCCAGGCAACCATGCACAAAAGCACAATATCAGACAACTGGCAAATGGATAAAAACCCATGAGGTCCCGAAGAGGGCTTAAAGATGGCGGCATGAGAGGTGAGAAAGAAACCTCCTCCCAAAGCACGTGTAATATGAAAATATAGCAAATGCAACTAATCTTGAAAGAGCAACAGGAAAGAAGACTGTGGCAGACTGCCCATTCTTATCTGAGGAAAAGAGCAGACCTCACGAAAAAGGGTAAAGTACCAAAGCTGTGATCCAGCAGGAACCAAGGCATTTTCCCACCATAACTCACCAGCAGAAGGAAAAAAAATGGAGCAGGAAGCGTGTGGAGGCCTAGGACTGCTGAACCCCAGCCCTGGAGATCTGCTCTGGGAGCATGAACCTACATTACATGGTGCTCTGGAGATTAGTGGGGTTGGAAAGCTAACACAGGCAGAATACTTGGAAGAGACTGCGATTCCAGCTGCTTGTGTAGAACAGGTACCCACAACTGGCTGCTCTAGGACAAAAAATAAGGTGGGCAGTTAGAGAGACTTCCTAACAGAGAGAGGGCTGCTAAAGGGGCAAAGATAGCACAGAGTTTCTGTTCAGGAGAAATGATAGCTGGATAAAACTGTCCTGACACACTCAACCCAGCAGGTTGAGAAATGTCAGGAGCTTCAAGTGCTCAATCCCCCTGAATGGCAATGCAGCTCTGATGCCCCCTACTGCGATATGCAGCCTGCTGCTCCTTCCTTACAGCCATCACTGGCACCAGGCCAGCCAAAGGGCATCCCGCCTACAGCAGCTACAAGTGCATAGCATAGAGGTTTCTCCCTGCACATTCGGCCCATTGGCCCTGGCAGTGGAAGCAAGCAATGAAGCTGGGAAGCAGGAAAGAGCTCTTTCCTCCTGGCAGGCACTCGCCTGCGCTGCAATCCCTGCCATTGCTCCAGGGGCTGAGCAGCTAAAAAGTACAGCTTCTAGGCATCAGAGGGTGCCATCTACATATATGAAACGTCAAAATAATCTGTTTCAAAGAAAAATCCCAGAAACACCAGAAAGAAGGCCAAGTGAAATGGAAATCACCAATCTTCCTGAAAAAAATTTCAAAATAAAAATCATAAACATGCTCATGGAGTGACAGAAAAATATTCAAGACCTCAGGGAGGAATTCAAGAATTAGATACAAACTGAAAAACACTGTATACAAAATGAAACATATAATGGAGGGATTTAAAAGCATATTAGATGAAGTAGAGGAGACAGTAAATGAAAAAGAAATTAGAGAACAGGAATACAAAGCTGAGGCACAGAGAGAAAAAAGGATCTCTAAGAATGAAAGAATATTGAGAGAACTGTGTGACCAATCCAAATGGAACAATATTCATATTATAGGGGTACCAGAAGAAGAGAGAGAAAAAGGGATAGAAAGTGTCTTTAAGGAGGTAATTGCTGAAAAATTCCCCAATCTGGGGAAGGAAATAATCTCTCAGGTCATGGATGTGCACAGATCTCCCAACACAAGGAACCCAAGGATGACAACACCAAGAAATACAATAATCAAAACGGCAAAGATCAAGGATAAAGACGAAATATTAAAAGCAGCCAGAGAGAGAAAAAGACCACATACAAAGGAAAAACCATCAAACTATCATCAGACTTCTCAACAGAAACCTTACAGGCCAGAAGGGAGTGGAATGGTATATTTAATGCAATAAAATAGAAGGGACTCGAACCAAGAATACTCTACTCAGCAAGATTATCATTACATTTGAAGGAGGGATTAAACAATTTACAGATAAGCAAAAGTTGAAAGAATTTACCTCTCACAAACCATCTCTTCAGAGTATTTTGGCGGGAGTGCTATAGATGGAAGTGTTCCTAAGGCAAAATACCTGTCATCAGAGAAACTAGACCAATTAATTACTAAGAAAATGCAAAATTAAATCACCTACTCCCAACATCAGTCAAAGGATAGACAGAGTACACAATATAATAGCTAACATATAAAGAATGGTGGAGGAAGAAAAAGGAGGAAAAAAAAAAGGAGCCTTTAGATTGTGTTTATAATAGCGTACTAAGTGAGTGAAGTTAGACGGTTAGATAGAAAAGAAATTACCCTTGAACCTTTGGTAACCAAGAATCTAAAGCCTGCAATGGCAATAAGCACATATCAATAATCTCCCTAAATGTAAATGGACTGAATGCACCAATCAAAAGACAGAGAGTTGCTAAATGGATAAAAAAACAAGACTTATCTATATGCTGCCTACAAGAGACTCACTTCAAACCCAAAGACATACGCAGATGAAAAGAGAAGGGATGGAAAAGATGTTTCATGCTACTAATAGGGAGAGAAAAGCAGGAGTTGCAGTACTTGTATCAGATGAACTAGATTTCAAAACAAAGAAAGTAACAAGAGACAAAGGACATTACATAATGATAAAGGGTTTAGCCCAACCATTATGACATCTATGCACCCAACATAGGAGCATCTACATATGTGAAACAAATACTAACAGAATTCAAGAGGGGATAAGAATGCAATGAATTCATTTTAGAAGACTTCAACACATCACTCACTCCAAAGGACAGATCAACCAGACAGAAAACAAGTAAGAAGATAGAGGCACTGGACAACACATTAGAACAGATGGTCCAACAGACAAACAGACATCTACAGAACACTCCACCCAAAAGCAGTAGGATACACATTCTTCTGAAGTGCACGTGGAACATTTTCAAGAATACATCACATACTAGGACACAAAAGCAGCCTCAGTAAATTTAGAATGACTGAAATTATACGAACAAGCTTCTCAGACCACAAAGGTATGAAACTAGAAATAAATTATGCGAAGAAAATAAAAAAGCCCACAAACACAGGGAGGCTTAACAACATGCTCCTAAATAATCAATGGGTCAACACCAAATAAAAAGAGAGTTCAAGCAATATATGGAGACAAGTGAAAACAATAACTCAACACTCCAAAATCTGTGCGACACAGCGAAGGCTGTGTTAATAGGGAAGTATAATGCAATATAGGCTTACCTCAGGAAAGAAGAACAATCACATATGAATAGTCTAAACTTACAATTAACGAAACTAGGAAAAGAAGAACAAATGAGGCCCAACGTCAGTAAAAGGAGGGACATAATAACGATTAGAGAAGAAATAAATAAAATCGAGAAGAATAAAACAATAGAAAGAATCAATAAAAGCACGAGCTGGTTCTTCGAGAAAATAAACAAAACAGATAAACCCCTAACAAGACTTATCAAGAAAAAAAAAGAGTCTACACACATAAACAGAATCAGAAATGAGAAAGGAAAAATCACTACAGACAACACAGAAATACAAAGAATTATTACAGAATACTATGAAAAATTATATGCTAACAAATTGGATAACCTAGAAGAAATGGACAACTTTCTAGAAAAATACAACCTTCCAAGACTGACCCTGGAAGAAACAAGAAATCTGAACAGACCACTTAGCAGCAACGAAATTGAACTGGTAATCAATAAACTACCTAAGAACAAAACTCCTGAACCAGATCGCTTCACTGCTGAATTTTATGAAACATTTAGTAAAGACCTAATACCCATCCTCCTTAAAATTTTCCAAAAAGTAGAAGAGGAGGGAATATTTCCAAACTCACTCTATGAGGCCAGCATCACTTGAATACCAAAACCAGGCAAAGACACCACAAAAAAAGAAAATTACAGACCAATATCCCTGATGAACATAGATGCAAAAATACTCAACAAAATATTAGCAAACCAAATTCAAAAATACTTCAAAAATATCATCCATTGTGATCAAGTAGGATTTATTCCAGGGTTGGAAGGAAAACCCATCAACATCACACACCACATAAAAAGAAGGGAAAAAAAAATCACATGATCATCTCCATAGATGCTTAAAAAGCATCTGACAATATTCACAATCTATTCATGATAAAAACTCAACAAAATGGGTATAGAAGGCAAGTACCTCAACATCATAAAGGCCATATATGACAAACCCAGAGCCAACATCATACTTAACAGTGAGAAGCTGAAAGTTTTCCTTTAGGTTCAGGAACAAGACAAAGATGTGCACTCTCCCCAGTTTTATTCAACATAGTACTGGAGGTCCTAGCCACGGCAATCAGACAACACAAAGAAATAAAAGGCATCCAGATCAGTAAGGAAGAAGTTAAACTGTCACTGTTGGAGATAACATGATATTGTACATAAAATAACCCTAAAGAATCCATTACGTATCCACCACAAAACTACTAGAACTAATAGCTAAATTCAGCAAAGTTGCAGGATACAAAATTAATACAGAGAAATCTGTTACATTCCTATATACTTATGATGAATTATCAGAGAGAGAAATCAGGAAAACAATTCCATCAAAAAGAATAAAATACTGAGGAATAAACCTAACCAAGGAGGTGAAAGACCTATACCTGGAAAACTACAAGACACTCATGAGAGAAATTAAAGAAAACACCAATACATGGAAATACATCCCATGTTCATCGATAGGAAGAATTAATATTGTCAAAATAGCCATCCTGCCTAATGCAATCTACAGTCAATGAAATCCCTATCAAAATACCAACTGCATTCTTCAATGAACTAGAGCAAATAGTTCTAAAATTCATACGGAATCCCAAAAGACCCTGAATAGCCAAAACAATCCTGAGAAGGAAGACTAAAGCTGGAGAGAGTACTCACTCTGACTTCAAGCTCTACTACAAAGTCACAGTAATCAAGACAATTTGGTATTGGCACAAGAACAGACCCACAGATCAGTGGAACAGTATAGACAGCCTAGATATAAACCCAAGCATATATGGTCAATTAATACGCAATAAAGGAGCCACGGATATACAATGGGGAAATGACAGCTTCTTCAACAGCTAGTGTTGGCAAAACTGGACAGCTATATGTAAAAGAATGAAACTGGATTATTGTCTAACTCTATACATAAAAGTAAACTTGAAATGGATGAAAAACCTGAATTTAAGTCATGAAACCATTAAACTCTTAGAAAAAAATATAGGCAAAAATCTCTCGAATATAAACATGAGCAACTTTTTTCTGAACACATCTCGGGTAAGGGAAACAAAAGCAAAAATGAACAAATGGCACTACATCAACCTAAAAAGCTTCTGTACAGCAAAGGACAACATCAGTAGAATAAAAAGTCATCCTATCAGATCATGTTCATAAGTTCTGGAAATTGTTCATACATAAATGTAGCCCTGAAAAAAGAAAATTTTTCCTCAAGTTTGCAGTATGTTAATTTTGACAGTAGGTGGCAGGCTTGTTCTAAGTTACTATATTTTCCTGAGGAGCTTAAAAAAATTAATAAACTTAATTCAAAACATTAAAAAAAAAAGTCATCCTACAGTATGGGAGAATATATTCATAAATGACATATCCGACAAGGGGTTAACATCCACAATATATAAAGAGCTCACACGCCTCAACACCCAAAAAGCAAATAACCCTATTAAAAAATGGGCACAGGATCTGAACAGACACTTGTCCAAAGAAATTCAGATGCCCAATAGGCACATGAAAAGATGCTCCTCATCGCTAATTATCAGGGAAATGCAAATTAAAACCACAATGAGATATCATCTCATACCAGTTAGGATGGCCCACATCCAAAAAACTAGGAACAACAAATGCTAGCAAGGAGATGGAGAAAGGGGAACCCTCCTACACTGCTGGTGGGAATGTAAATTAATTCAACCATTGTGAAAGCAGTATGGAGGTTCCTCAAAAAACTCAAAACAGAAATACCATTTGACCGGGGAATTCCACTCCTAGGAATTTACCCAAAGGAAACAAGTTCTCAGATTCAAAAAGACATATGCACCCCTATGCTTATTGCAGCACTATTTACAATAACCAAGAAATGGAAGCAACCTAAGTGTCCATCAGTAGATGAATGGATAAAGAAGATTGGTACATATACACAATGGAATGTTATTCAGCCATAAAAGAAAACAAATCATACCATTTGCAACATGGATGGAGCTAGAGAGTATTATGCTCAGTGAAATAAGCCAGGTGGAGAAAGACAAATATCAAATGATTTCCCTCACTTGTGGAGTATAACAATGACGCAAAACTGAAGGAACAAAACAGCAACAGATTCACAGACTCCAAGAAGGAACTAGCGTTTACCAAAGGGGAGGAGTGGGGGAGTGTAGGTGGGGAGAGAGGGAGAAGGGGATTGAGTGGTATTATGATTGGTACACATGGTGTTTGTGGGGTCATGGGGAAGACAGTGTAGCACAGAGAAGACAAGTAGTGACTCTGGCATCTTACTACACTGATGGATAGTGACTTCATTGGGGTGTGTTGGGGGGAGTTTATAATTTGAGTGAATGTAGTAACCACAATGTTTTTCACATGGAACCTTCGTAAGAGTGTATATCAGTGATACCTTAATAAAAAATAATAATAAACCATGAGGTCCCACAAGTCCCTGAGACTGATGGGTTGAGTGTTCTGATCTCAGGATTAGCATTGATTTCAGACTGTGAAGAACTCACAAAGGGCAGAGTCATTACCCCAGAAAAAGAGAGGTTTTACCTAGGGAGGAAGTATTCCTTTAATTCGCCAGCATCACCTGCCTGTTCAGGTCCCTCTGAGCAGTGATCACATGGTTCTTGGTTAGTGATTAGCTGGAGTGGAGTGAAGAGTAAGAGGCAATACCTGAAAATAAATTCCAGAGAGACAGATGAGTGAAATGTAAAAATACACAGGAAAAATAAAAGAGAAAATATCAGGGAACTAATTCATCTCAGGGAGAGAAAGGCCTAAGCCATGAACATAAAGGCTGACATTGTAACAGTAAAGCTAATAGATTTGGCCACATAAAATTTTCTGTACTTAAAAAAACCCCACCATCACAAATCTATAATACAAGCTAGAGTTGCCTTATTTTAGAATTATTTGTGTGTATGTCTGTGTCCTTTCTTCCTGCATGTACATAGTAAGCTCTAAGTCCCTGAGAGCAGGGCCCATGATAGTCACATATGGATCTCACATAGTGCCTAGCATAAAGAGGGCTCAGTAAATGCTGTTTGATTTGTAATGTTAAACAAGTTCAGGATACTATCTAATTTTATCTGGGTGTAGGGTTGGTGACAAGAGCATCTTCCACATATGCCCATCACCATCCCTCCTCCACCTGTTCAACCCTTTTGTGCTTTATATTGTCTTAACACCATGACAGTATATTATTTGCAATTTTGGCAATTTTCAGAAGAGCCATCGAAGGGCCTAAACTCCCTAAGAGACTGACCTAGTCCACTACTCAGATTTTCAGAATGTCAGAGCTGAAAGGAACCCCCCAGCCTTATGTCAAACTGTAGAGATTGGAAAATTAGAACGTAGAGGAGAGCTGGGACTCAAGTCTTAAAGTCTCCTGACACTTAAATGTGAGTTCTTCTGTATCACACTTACTCCCATCCCACAACTCTACAAGGTCCAGAGGCCCCCTCCCACTTCTCTTCTCCATAAATAGCCATCTAGAAATGATCCCTTTCAGCCGTGGTCCCCATATTCTCTAGCACACAGGATTCCTATCCGCAGAGTAATTTCATAATATACTTTTCACCTGCCCAGCACAGACAGTCTTAGTCCAAAAGTTCTGCCCAGCACATATCCTGCCTGAAATCTGCCTTGGGTTTGGTGAGGAAGTTCCTAATGGGGTCTTGAGTCACTGTAAACAGACAGAAATTACTGAGTTCTCTGAGAGCTCAAGTCCAAGAGAACACTAAGGCCAGGGTCCCATCCTACACAACTGTGAGCAGTACAGATGAATTTTATTTTCAAGTAGAGGAAATGAAGCCCAAGGCTTGAATGACTTTCCAAAGGTTGTATGGCTAGGGAGAGACAAGACGTCTGTGTCTGAAGAAAATCTTTATGCCATCACACCACAGTCACTCCTTTTCACCTATTCTGTTCATATCTAAGTCTCCATATTCTCTTCTAACTGCAAAATGCATTCCAACTGCAATCCAGCTTTCCAGTGAAAGTATGCAGAGGAGGGATGAGAGAGGAAGTTTGCAGTCAAATGTCTTTAGAATGACAGGTAGAAACAAGACTTTAAAGGGGCGCTAGAACTGTTTCTTAAAAAATTATTACCCACCTCTTAGGATTACTAGGGCTCAAAATCTGTTTTGTGTTTCCCCTTTCAGATTCCCAGATTCTGCTTCTAACTTTCCAAGTTTATTCCATTTCTTCCCAGGATATAGCTCTGTCTTGTACACAGCTGTAACCCCAGGACAGAATACACCACTAGGTAGGTGGTCAATAGTATTTGTTGAATGAATTAATAACCTTGGCAAGATTCTGCCCTCATCTCCGAGTCCGTTTCCTCACTGGTGAGCTGGAGTTATATACTGGACCGGTGACTTGAGTCAAATACTCAGGGATTGTAGAATTCTTTGAACCTGGTTGGGACCTCGACTGTTATGACAGGCTGCCCAATGGTCAGGGGCGGGGATGACACGGTTCTGTTACTACTCTCGGGCTAGTCAGAGCAAGCAGCTCTGCCGAGTGCGAGACCCAAGACAAAGCGGCAGCGCCAAACGAGGAGGGGGAGAGTCCCACTACTCCCTTGAGCCGCCGCGCCGTCTCCGCAGGAGGCAGCTGTGGGTGGGCCTGGATCCCGGACGGTGTCCCCCCACCCACTCCCAGAATTCGACCCGAACCCCACGCCAGGTTGCCACATACCCTCTCACCGAATGCGCCCGACCCACATCTTGGAACAAAGAGGAGGAGGAACTACGTCACGGACTTCCTAGTAACTCCCACCTAGCCCTCCGGTCCTTCTAGGCAGCAGGAGGTTTCGGCATCTTTGTGCCCTTGAGTCCGGAGCTCTCCCTGCTGGGTCGGGAGCCCACAGAGTCCGGGATGTTCTGGTCCCGCCTTCCGCCCAGCTTTTGCCCTATCATTGGCTAGGAGGACGAAAGGGCTTGGGGAGTTCAGCCAATGTAAAGAGGGCTTCGAAGGGGTGGAGCCTAGGAAACTAGTTGGAGCGGGAAGAGGAACCAGTCAAGTGGACAGCCAGTTTTCCTTCCCCTCGCCGAAGTCGCACCGCCACCTCTGGCTGCTGAGCAGAAAAGTCATCCTTGCACAGATACCGCGCCTTTCAACCTCAAAGCCACCATCAGCGACCGTTTATGGGAGCATAAAAACATACATATTGGGTGTCTACTCTGTCACTGTTCTGGGTACCTCAGATACAGCAATGAAGAAAACTTGCTGCCGCATGAGCGTTACTTTCAAGTCAGGCGAGACAAGGATAAATACGTGAGCGATTACGGTATGTGGGAATCTGAGGCATTTGGGGATCCTGACGGATCATCAAAAGCAATGCCCTTGAATCAGGAGGGAGGGGGCACACATTCCGGACTTTACAGGCCATAACGGCTTTGGATGTATTTCGAATAACTTTGGAGAGTTTCGGGACTGAGGAGTGACATAACCTTTTTATTTTTTTCCTGACATATATACACATATCAAAGATTAGTGATTATACAGGAAAGGAACCAAGAAACTCGTTTCTGTAAATTGTCTTGCTCTCAGTCTTCACGCAACTAGACATAAACCTGGCATGAAAGTTTCACACAGTGACATGACATTATAAAAATTTGCTCCGGCTGTTTTGTTGAGAATAGTCTGAAGGTGGGCAAGAGTAGAAGCAGGGAGATTAAGAGGCCATTGCAATGTTCCAGATGAGAAATGATGGTGGCTTGGACTAGTTTAGAAGTGAGGTCATGAGAAATAGTTCGGCATATATTTTGAAGCCATGCCCAACATGATTTGCTAATGAATTGGTTGTTGGCTGAAGTTCAAAATTATTGGTATGAGCAACCAGTATAGATTACCTTTTGGAAGTAGAATAAACTGAAAGAAGAACAGTTTCAGGGGATATGGATTTATAGTTTTGTTTTGGATGTAAGTGAAAGATGCTAATTAGACATCCAAGAGGAAATGTCTAACAGGTGGTTAGGAGTCCAGAGTTTGGTGAAGGAATCACCACCAGAGCTGTAAATCTGGGAGGTGTCACTATATAAGGCAGGATGGGATACTCCAGGCAATGTTTGTAGATAAAGTAGTTGTCTGAGATTGAGCTTTGAAGCTCTTTACCAATCAACGAATATGTATTGAATATCTAAAGTACACCTGGATTTTTTCTGTCAGATCAAGTAGGTGGCACAACTCTGCCACGTTTTACAGAGACTGAGAAACAGAGGTTCAGAGAAATCATGACTTACACTTCACACCCTCCAGTTGATGCTAGAAGTCAGGAGCACAACTATTGCCACTACACCAGGAAACTCTTAAGAATATTCATGTATATTAGGACAGTTATAATCAAGTTAAAGTCTTCTTTTTCACCTATTTTTTGAAACTGAGGGAGAGGCCATTAATTCTGATTCAAGCGCTAACTCTGCATTTGGCCCCAGCAGTAATGATTACTCATTGATATTCTCAAAGCCCAATTGTTCTAAATTTTAGAGAGCTTAAGAATCACTTGGACATATGTTTAAAATGCAAATTTCAGGGCCCCTATCCTTGTTGTAACTTCCCACAATGGCAGTTCAATCCAGTATTGCCTGTGAGTTAAACGGATATTAAAACAATACAAAAGAAACCCATTATGGGCTAATTTGTGTCCCCCGCAAATTTATATGAATTCCTAATCCCCAGTACCTCACAGTGTAACTATATTTAGAGATAGAGCCTTTATTTATTTATTTTAATATAATTTATTTTATTATCATTAATTTACAATTACATGTCCAATATTACGATTATTAAACTACCCCTTTATCAGGTCCCCCCAACCAACCCCATTACAGTCACTGTCCATCAGCGTAGTGAGATGCTATAGAATCACTAGAGATAGAGCCTTTAAAACAAGGTAATTAAGGTTAAATGAGGGTATTAGGATGGGTCCTAATCTGATATGAAAGGTATCTTTATAAAATGAAATTAGGACCCAGACTAACACCAAAGAAAGACCATGATGTGAAGATGGAATAAGGTGCCCATTTACAAACCAAGGAAAAAGACCTCAAAAGAAATCAACCCTGCTGACACCTTGATCTCAAACTTTTAGCCTCTAGAGCTATCAGAAAAGAAACTTCTCTAGTTTAAGCCACCCAGTCTATGATACTTTTGCTATGCAGCCCTAGCAGACCAATATACCTGACTTTCTTGAGGAGCAACAAATTTGTTGGTGACCGACTCACAATCCTGAGGAAAAACGGTGTTCCAGTACCAGGAGATGCAGAGCAGGTGGCATGTTGGAGGATGGCTTTGCAAACTTTGTATCAGTTTTAGGCCATGACTTTATAGTTTCTTGTTTGAGGGAGGGCAGGCAGAATACACGTTTACCTCTGTCCCTATACAAGCTGTTCATAACTTACTGTAGCATATCACTCTTGACAAATCAGAGCTCCCTGACAGATGTGCAACTTCTCATTCTTACAGACTGTTGGGAATTTTTCAGCTGTTCCTGATCCTACTATTCAAGTATCCCACATGTTCCACTCTAAATGGAAACCTTAGGGAAGGCTAAGAGGTGAATTGTTGTCAAGTGGCTCTCTATGGAAAGTCTTTTAAAGAATAACCACAACTATCTCATTGTTTCAGTGACTCTCACTAGGATAGCCATAGTAAATACACAGCTTAAAATGGAGAATACAGTTGTCAGTGGTTTAACTTTAGCACCATACCAGCTTCCATGACCACTTTCTCCATAAAAGGCCTCTGTAATAAATAGATTGCACATATCTCAAACCCTAGAGGCACCAGTAATGCGGTCCCCCAGGAAGAGCTTGAGTGTCATTAACTTGTGCACATTGCTGAGGCTGACTGGCTTGCCAGAGGGTGCTACAGGCATGGTGTAATTGCAGTTGTCCTGGCCCTTCCTCCCATGGGGAGCAACATAAGACTACTGTCTCAGTAAGGGAATATAGCATTTTTCACCCTTCCAAAAATGGAAATCAAAGTATATAATATAAACCCAGATGTATATAACCTGGACTGAGCATGTACACATGTCCCACAGTCCTGAACATCTAGCTGTGGTTACCATTCAGTTTGAGAGGAATACATATTGTCTGGTTGATTTTAGTCCATTTCATTGTACCCAAACCTTGGGTAACTATTGGCCCTGTATATCTCTCAATTTTGGGGGGTAAAAAGCCTGTTAGCCATCTCTATAAAATGCCACCTGTACATTCATTCCTAAAAACTTTTAAGTCTATGGACTGGGCCACCTAAAGTGGAGATTTTTATCCAGCTGACAATTCCTGATCAAGCATAACTTGAGGAATACCCACAGATCAGAAGAGGCAGATCACCATACATTTCTCTCCTACTGTGTTGTCATGTAAAGCATTCACATGCCTTGAAAGGGTATCTCTTATCTCACCTTACTTGGCACACACCAGGGTGCATAAATTAGTGAGAAGACTGTGTGGTTCAGTGGGGAGTAAGTCCGTATTCTATACTAGGTCAAACACTTGCACCATTAGGTACCTGGAGCCAGGTGACATCCTAACACCTTCTCCCTTTATCCAGCTGGGGTAAGTGCTTCTATATGGCCCCATCAGGAAAGAACATGTTCTAATATTAGGGGCAGGGGATTTATTTCCTACAGAGAAAACCAGCTCTGTGGGTATTCACTAATTGTCCATAGCACCTAGAGGTTTCCATGAATGTATCCTTGGTATCACCCAGGTCAGTGCCTTACAAAAAATGTCTCCCAACATAGGACAGTACTCAGTAACTTCTACCTACAATCTCTTGACCTTTCCTACTGGATTTAAAAGCCGAATGACCAGGTGAAGAGATGCAGATCATAGCTGTGTAGTATTTTCTTTCTGTGTATAAGAGTTAAGAGGGCAAGTGCCCAGCTCCTAGCATCTTTACCATGTTTGATCACTTGAACTATCCCCTGGGTATACTAATTTTTAAAATAAATCAGAAGTTCTTTATGCCACTGATTGACAGTCCAGTAAAAGTTTCCAGATATATATTACAAAAAAGAAAACAGAGGTAAAAACCTGAAGTGCAACCACTGAAGAGATCACAGTGTTGTTAGATTTGTCACTCCCAATTTCTTCCCTCCCAAAAAGATGAGGCTGAGTTATTTCTAGCCTTCAAAGAATAATTCCCACATTATGCAACTCTTCATAGTAGTAGAAGAGAAATAAACATCCCAAATACATTTTGAGAAGCCAGGAAAACCTTAGTAAAGTCAATCTGGTTCTACACATGACAAATAAAAACCACCACGAACAAATGTATTTTATTCCAGGAATGCAAAGGAATTTCAATTATTAGGAAACCTGAAAAAAAAAGTACAAAAAGAATAAAGGATATGACCCATAAAATTACACTAATAATTTTTAAAACTTGGCAATTAGCAACCATACTAATAAATACTCTACAACAATAATGGCTATAGAGTGTACTAAGTGCCAAGCACTGTTCAAAGCACCTTATACTCAGGAACTGATTTTATCCTCAGAACCCTATCAGATAGCTCCATTTTATAGATGGAAGAACTGAGACATGAGGAAGCTAAGTGACTCGGCCAAGAACACAAACCTAAGAAGAGTGGTGGAGATAGGATTCGAACCTACTGTGCTAGGCACAAACTGGGTTCTCAACTACTGTACCATACTGCTTTGCTTCTTCTAAATAGGAATACAATGAAACTTTCTAAACAAGGTAGAGTATTTATCAAAAACATACAATGAAGTAACAGTAGTGAGACTTCTAGGAGGACACATGGAAGATATTAATGAGGCCTTTTTATGTGATATCCTATGAGATTCCACTTCCATTTTTGGAAGCTTCTAGGCTGGTTGGCAGCATGGGGGATATAATGCCCAATTTAAGGAAGGTTCAATTGGAGAGCTGACTTCTAAAATATTTATTAAACAGTATATGAAAATTATTATCCATATGCTAAAAAAATAGCTATCACAACTAGCCTCGAAAGCCTACAGTAAGTTTACACATATGCATTAAGAAAAACTTATAAGGCAATTTAACAACAGTTGCATATTGTAACACCAACTGTCAAATGAATGGAAGTTAATGGAATTCAAATGATTTCACTCATATGTGGAGTATAAGAACTAAGAAAAAAAAACTGAAGGAACAAAACAGCAGGAGACTCACAGAACCTAAGAACGGACTAATAGTTACCAAAGGGAAAGGGACTGGGGAGGATGGGTGGGAAGGGAGGGGCAAGGGGGAAGAAGGGACATTACGATTAGCAGATGTAATGTTGGGGGGGCACGGGGAGGGCTGTAAAACTCAGAGAAGACAAGTAGTGACTCTATAGCATCTCACTATGCTGATGGACAGTGACTGTAATGGGGTTGGTGGGGGGGACCTGATGAAGGGGGTAGTGTAATCACCATAATATTACTCATTTAATTGTAGATTAATGATATCAAAATAAACTTTAAAAAAATTAAAAAAAGTTAATGGAATGAAGAAGCATTTGAGGAAGAAAATCTTTCAGTGATGAGGAGGATCTGGAAGGCTCTAAGGGACATAGATTTAGCAAATGGGAAGAAAAGGTCACCTAGGTAGGGAAAACAGGTGATGAGGATCTGGATTAGAACTGAAGTTAAGAAGTACACGAGGGCCATATCCAAGAGAAAGGAAAAAATCTCTGTCCTTGAAAATAATCTGATTATGGTTTGAATAAAAACGAAACTGGTTTTTAAACAAATAAAAAACACACTTCAAATACATGAATGTATTGTCCTTATATCCCTAAAGATGGGGAAGGACTGTATTGACTCCTCTCCCACCTTTGTGAGCCAGCAATAAAGGAAATGACCCACTTTGATTAGTGGTTCCAAGAGATTAGGGTGACTATCCTTCTGATAATGAAAACAACACAAATTCCTTCCTCTGTTTTGGAGAATCAGACTTTAAGAAACTGATGTAGCCAGACATGAGTGCTTATCGACAGTGTGAGTTCGCTGGTGGTGATTGAAAGTGGAACGCTGACTGAAGGCTTTCCCACACTCAATACATTCATAGGGTTTCTCTCCAGTGTGAACTCTCTGGTGCACAATAAGTTGTGAGCTGTCACTAAACGCTTTCCCACAATCATTGCATTTGTAGGGTTTCTCCCCAGTATGGGTTCTCTGATGCACCATAAGACTAGAACTATAACTGAAGACCTTCCCACACTTATTACATTCATAAGGTTTCTCACCAGTGTGAATTCTCTGGTGTATAATGAGGTGTGAGTTTTGATTGAAGGATTTTCCACACTCATTGCATTTGTAGGGCTTTTCACCTGTGTGAAGTCTCTGATGTCGAATAAGACATTTACTCAAACTGAATGCCTTACCGCACTCATTACATTCAAAAGGTTTTTCTCCGGTATGAATTCGCTCGTGGTCTATAAGCTGAGAGTTCTGGTTGAAAGCTTTCCCACACTCACTACATTTGTATGGTTTGTCCCCAGTGTGGAGGCTTTGATGTCGAATGAGACACTTACTCCGACTGAAGGCCTTGCCACATTTGTTACATGCATAAGGCTTCTCCCCAGTGTGAATTCTCTGATGGTCAGTAAGATTTCGATTTGAACAGAAAGCTTTCCCACATGCATTACACTTGTAGGGCTCACCACTGTGAAGTACCTTATGTCGGACAAGACTTTTACTCCGAATGAAGGCCTCCCCACACTCGTGGCATTCATAAGGTCTCTCCCCAGTATGGGTTCTCTGGTGGTCAATGAGTTGTGAACTCTGAGTGAAGGCTTTTGCACACTCATTACATTTATATGGTTTCTCCCCATTGTGGAGCCTCTGGTGCTGAATGAGATGGGAGCTGTGCCGATAGGTCTTCCCACACACACTGCATTCATAGGGCTTTTCCCCTGTGTGAATTCTGAGATGAACTATGAGCTGAGAGGTCTGCCTGAAGGTCTTACCACACTCATTACACTCATATGGTTTCTCTCCAGTATGTATTCTCTGATGGCCAATGAGGTGTGAACTCCGATTGAACACTTTGCCACATTCACCACACCTATAGAATTTCTGTCCCTTCAGAACTCCTTGATGTTCAGTGGGAATGGAGGATACATTTGAAAGCTCCTCAAGTTCTTTATATTCATCACATCCATCTTTACTGAATTTATTTTTATCATCATGTATTTCCAAAAAACCACTTTTTGGTCTGCTCCCTTCCTCATCTGACTGTGCTTCTAGCTTCTCTAAAGCATCTTCACAGGCATTTTTAGCCTCTAGTCCCCCAGGAACGACCCCATGGAGGCCTCCTGATATCCTGTCAGATGACTCTGATCCTTCAGAAATTTCTTCCTTTGGAGACAACTCTGAACTCTCCATTCTAGATTCATTTGCTGCCAAAAGAAAGAAAAGTTATTCATTTCTTGTCCCACTGAGGGAATAGAATCATCAGGAGCCTAGGTACCTGGAAAAACTTCACATTATGGGTAAAGAATGAGGGGACATACTGAAACAGGAGAGAAAATGAGAAAAAAAGTTTTCTTCATGGACAGAAAGATGAAAAGGGAGAAGATGGTTTAGTGGAGGGTGGAAGAAGGGCTATTAAGACACACAAATGGAGTACAGTCAAATAAGAAGGGCAACTGGAAGACAAGACACCAGATTGTGATGGTGTTATCTTATAGAAGTAACATGCTATATCTCCTTAGTAAAATAATAAACTGTAAAGTCTTTTCCAGCCATGAAATTGTATGGTTCCACATTTCTAAGCAAAGACAATCAGGAAAGAGAAGAATGACAAATATCTCAAGCGATAAGTAATATGTTGTACAAACATGGGAGTGATGGATAGGTAGTTTATGAGGGTGTGATTAGGAAAATATATACTAATAGGGAGGATTCTGCTGTGACAGGACAGAGATAAGATCTGGAGAAGCCAGGGGTTCAGGAATGCTGGGGAAAAGTATTGACAAGGAGAGACCTCTAAAAGTAGCGATCCCTTAGTCACTGGAGCCCTGGACCGGCAGGAGCCAATATTGCTCACCTATAAAAATTCAGAAGGACATCAGTAATTTGAAATATAAATCAAAATATGTCTTTGGTATCTTGATAATATGGAATTCACAAGGGAACTGATCAGTTGAGTATCTGCCTTTGAATTCTGGAATCACTGAATACAAAAGCTGGGAGAAGGCAGAGCAATCATTGTCCTAGTTGGACACAAACATCTTGGTTCCTTTCAATCACATCTTAACCAGGGCTACGAATCACCATGCCACTTTAACATGTGAATGCTGCAGATGTCTGAATCCCTGACTCCAAGCCCACCCTCTCCAGAGATGGCTATTGTGCTAGGTTTCGCATAGAACCTGCCAAGCAAACATCCCATACAAGGAAGCTGTCCCACCCCAGTCTTTGCCCAGAGGGAAGCTGAGACAGCCATGCTTTACGCCAGGTAACCAGGCTCATCCCATGATGGACCACAGGCAACTAACTGGACAAGGGCCAGGCACTAAACCCTAGGGTAGCTCATCTGTAAACATCAGCCTCTTCTGAGGCAAGGGCCAAAGTTTTGCCCACACAGAAATGGTATTTAATGGCTGAACCATGCTTGTGGTAAATTCTGAAATGAAGTAGAGCAAAATCAAGGAAATTACAATTAAGTAAGAGTTCTAAACTGAAATGATGCATGGAGAGAAGGCAAGCCACTAGGAGCCACAGCAAGCAGTAAGTATGAGGGAACAGATAGTCTATTCAATGACATGTGAGAGAACAAAAGATTCAGAGTGAAGAGAGTGGGTAGCAGGTAGAGGACAAAACAGGTATTCAGGAAGCAGCTGCATTCCAGTCCAGTAGAACCCTAGCATAAAAATTCATTTACTTTTGCTGCTCAAGCTCCCAGGCATCCGAGGCTCCACACAGCTTTGTAACCCCAACGGTGGTCTAGCTGGTAGGTTTGTTCAGGGTGTCCATTCCTCTAGCCTTAGTGTAAGTAACATAGCATATTATTTACAAGAACACAAGGGCTCTCTATTCCTTGCAACTACAAACTGGAACTAAACCACCCAAGGCCATTCAGTGATGAAGTCAAACCAATGTCGATAACTGATAAAGCTGGATGATGGGCACAGAGAGGTTCATTACACTATTCTCTCTACTTTGTCTACGTTTGCAATTGTTCACAATAAAAAGTTTAAACAGAAAAAGAACACAGCAAACAATGTAAAGAATGCAGACTCACTTTCCAAAAAATAGAAGAGAAAATACTTCCAAACTCATTCTATGAAGCTAGCCTCGCTCTAATACCAAAACCAGGCAAAGACACCACAAAAAAAGAAAACTACAGACCAATATCCCTGATGAACATAGATGCAAAAGTACTCAACAAAATATTACCAAACCTAATTCAAAAATACAAGTGGATCACACATCATGATCAAGTGGGATTCATCCCAGGGATGCAAGCATGGTACAACATTCGAAAATCCATTAACATCATTCACTATATCAATAAAAAGGACAAAAATCAAACAGTCATCTCCATAGATGCCAAAAGAGCATTTTACAAAATTCAACACACTTTTATGACAAAACTCTCAACAAAATGGGTATAGAGGACAAGTATATCAACATAATAAAGGCCATATATGACAAACCCATAGCCAATATCATACTTAACAGTGAGAAGCTGAAAGCTTTTCCTCTAAAATCAGGAAGAAGACAAGGATGCCCACTCTCTCCGCTTTTATTCAACATAGTACTGGAGGTCCTAGCCACAGCAATTAGACAACACAAAGAAATAAAAGGCATCCAGACTGGTAAGGAAGAAGTCAAACTGTCACTGTTTGCAGATGACATGATACTGTACATAAAAAACCCTAAAGATTCCACTCCAAAACTACTAGAACTAATATCTGAATTCAGCAGTGTTGTAGGATACAAAATCAATACACAGAAATCTGTTGCATTCCTATACACTAACAATGAACTAGCAGAAAGAGGAATCAGGAAAACAGTTCCATTCACAATTGCATCAAAAAGAACAAAATACCTAGGAATAAACCTAACCAAGGAAGTGAAAGACCTATACACTGAAAACTATAAGAGACTGATGAGAGAAATTAAAGATGATACCAATAAATGGAAACACATCCCGTGGTCATGGATAGGAAGAATTAATATTGTTAAAATGGCCAACCTGCCAAAAGCAATCTACAGATTTAATGCAATTCCTATCAAAATACCAACAGCATTCTTCCACAAACTAGAAAAAATATTTCTAAAATTCATATGAAACCACAAAAGACCCTGAATACCCAAAGCAATCCTGAGAAGGAAGAATACAGCAGGGGGAATTACGCTTCTCAACTTCAAGCTCTACTACAAAGCCACAGTAATCAAGACAATTTGGTACTGGCACAAGAACAGACCCACAGACCAATGGAATAGAACAGAGAGTCCAGATATTAACCCAAGCATATATGGTTAATTAATATATGATAAAGGAGCCATGGATATACAATGGCGATATGACAGTTTCTTCAACAGCTGGTGTTGGCAAAACTGCACAGCTACATTAAGAGAATCAAACTGGATTTTTGTCTAACTCCATACACAAAAGTAAAGTCGAAATGGATCAAAGACCTGAATGTAACTCATAAAACCATAAAACTCTTAGAAGATAACATAGGAAAAACTCTCTTGAATATAAACATGAGCAACATTTTCATGAGCATATTTCCCCAGGCAAAGGGAACAAAAGCAAAAATGAACAAGTGGGAGTACAATAAACTAAAACGCTTCAGTACAGCAAAGAACACCATCAGTAGAACAAAAAGGCTTCCTATAGTATGGGAGAATATATTAATAAATGACATATCCGATAAGGGTTTGACATCCAAAATATATAAAGAACTCACGCACCTCAACAAACAGAAAGCAAACAGTCCAATTAAGAAATAGGCAGAGGACATGAATAGACACTTCTCTAAAGAAGAAACTCAGACGGTCAACAGGCACATAAACAGATGCTCCACATCACTAATGATCAGAGAAATGCAAATTAAAACCACAATGAGATATCACCTCACACCAGTCAGGCTGGCCAACATCCAAAAGACAAACAACAAATGCTGGCGAGGATGTGGAGAAAGGGGAACCCTCATACACTGCTGGTGAGAATGTAAATTATTTCAACCATTGTGGAAAGCAGTGTGGAAGTTCCTCAAAAAAGTAAAAACAGAAATACCATTTGACCCAGGAATTCCTCTCCTAGGAATTTAGGATCCCCTAAGAATGCAGTGTCCCAGATTCAAAAAGACATATGCACCCCTGTTTATCGCAGCATTATTTACAATAGCCAAGAAATGGAAGCAACCTAAGTGTTCATCAATAGATGAATGGATAAAGAAGATGTGGTACATATACACAATGGAATATTATTCAGCCATAAGAAGAAAACAAATCCTACCATTTGAAAGAACATGGATGGAGCTAGAGGGTATTATGCTTAGTGAAATAAGCCAGGTGGAGAAAGACAGGTACCAAATGATTTCACTCATCTGTGGAGTGTAAGAACAAAGCAAAAACTGAAGGAACAAAAAACAGCAGCAGACTCACAGAACCCAAGAATGGACGGACTAACAGTTACCAAAGGGAAAGGGACTGGGGAGGAAGGGTGGGAACGGAGGGATAAGGGGAATAAGGGGCATTACAATTAGCACACATAATGTAGGGGGGAGGGCACGGGGAAGAAAGTATAGCACAGAGAAGGCAAGTAGTGACTCTATAGCATCTTACTATGCTGATGGACAGTAAGTATAATGGGATATGTGGTGGGGACTTGGTAATGGGGGAAATCTAGTAACCACAATGTTGCTCATGTGATTGTGTATTAATGATACCATAAAAAAATTAAAAAAAAAAGAATGCAGACTCTAAGTCACCAGGGAAGAGAATCATTACCTGATGCGGCCATGCTGTGGTAATTTTCCGGCATGATGTTCTGGCACAGGGCTCTCTGACTGATTGCCAGACGTTTCCACTGCTGAGTATAGTCCACAGGCAGGAACTCGTATGCTGCAAATCCCTGGAATGACAAGCTTCTATTGCTCAGGGATGTTCCCAGACTGAAGGGAAGCGTCATCATGGGTGTTCAAAGTATGGGGCAGGGCCCTGGTGAGCAAAAGGCTGGGGAAGGGGGAGAAGGTAGGATGACACAACTAGAGGACAGGTGTAGGGCTAGATAGAGTCCATGAACTCGGCAGGCAGGACCCAGTTCCAGGGCAAACAATTAGGCAGGGAAGCCACAGGAGCAGTCTCAGGGTGGGCCCAAGCCCTGGAGATGAGCTCTGCTATTCCTGGGCCACAAACTTGGGAACTCAGGAAAGTCAGAAAGAACCAAGCTCACCTGGGGCCTGACCATCTGAAGCACAGTTGCTGCTGCTTGGTTTCCTAAGCCCCCAGGCTGGGGAGGGCCAGGCACTGGGGAAGTACGCTGAGCTGAAGGAGGAAAGAAAGCTATGAGTAGGACAAGCCTTGCCTTGGATCCCATAAGGTCTGTATCCCAGGAAGCGCATTCAAGAGAACCCAGGCAGCTCCACAAATACTGACTGTCATGCTTCTTCCATAGAGGTGCTGTCCTGTGTGTGCTGTGAGCTTGGCCTGGAGGACCCAGTGGAAGGCCCCTGCTCACACTGAGAGCTGACTGACCCTCCAGCCCTCAGATTCTTCAGCCTCTCTGAAGGAAACTATACTCCTGACCACTTTCTCAACCCCATGGCTGCCCTAGTACCAGCCTAGCGTAATTTTCCTCTTGGACCTCTGGCCCCCCATACCCTGGTTTCTCTGCCTTCTCCAACACCCTCACATTATGCACACTCAGGCCTCAGAGCTTCCCTTTTCTCTGTTAAGAGATCTTACCAACTCTCATTACTCTAATGCCACTCTCAAGCTCTCATTCTCTTCTAGGCCCCTACCACAAACTTCCAGTTGCCTATAGGACATTTCATTTGTGTGTCCCGCAACATCTTAAGTTCAGGCTCTAAGAGACCTGTTCTTACCATCTTTTCTGACTTCCCAAGTTCTGTCGATGATTCCAGACATTGGGCAAATCTTCTAATTCCCTGTCCTTTCTGTTTTCTCATGGATTCTCCTTCAGTATCACATCTATAACTTTGCATTCCATTCAACCCCACTCAAGTAATAACTGTCTCGCATCCATTCTCCTACACTAGCCTCCCACTGAAGCCCCTGGCCAGTGGTCTCCACATTCAATCCACAGTGCTCTCACAAGCCAGAGTTATTCTTCCAAAATACTGTTTCTAACTCATCACCCTCTGCCCATCAAAATCTTCCTGACCTCAACCCTTTGCCCTGCACAGGAAGACTCCAGGTTCCCAAATACAGTCCTCCATGACCCCATCTCAACTTGATCCAAGGAATCCTACTTATCTTTGCTTATATATCCTCTGTTCTGGTGCCTACCACTTTTCTCTCCTCTTTGAATTTCTCCCCACCTTTCCCACTGCTACTTCTTCCATGAAGCATCCCCTATCTACTCCAGCCCACAGTGATTTTGCTCACTGTTTATACGGTCCACATTGTTCATTTGTGAGGACATCGAATGGCTGTGGACAGATACCACCCCTATATATCTTATAAGGGTGCATCGTCTTGCATGCATGACTAACTCTCTGCCGACTAGATGCTCTCTGAAAGCAGTGTGGCATACCTTATCTCTGTGGTTCCCAGCAGTACCTTTCACATGACATGTGCTTGAGAACAACTTGCTAAATACATGAATGGAGAAAAAGTAAAAGGAACAAAGACACTAGGGAAGGAAGACACAAGGCAGGGCAATGAGGGATTCCAATGGGGTGGACATCGTAAAATGAAGGAAAGGAGACTTAGAGGTGAGAATGGAGTTGTGACTTGAGGCTTGGGGGAGGGGTGAGTACCAGAGTGCCCATGGGGGAGGTGGTGTGCCCCTGCATAGTGAGGAGGGTCCAGGTGGGCTCCAAGAGCTGAATCCTCACTGAGGGGTGAAGTAGGAGGAGATTCCTGTATTGCACCCCGGGCTGTTGTCTCCTCCAAATGCATTTCCGGTTCCTGGGCTGGAACTGAAACCTAAAGATGAGAAATTACAATGGATTCAAAAGAGCACCCTTGAAGGTAAGGAAACCAAAAACTCTAAGAAGCACTCTCCAGAAAAAAGCAAGGGACAAAACAGCCAGTGTCCTTCCAGCCCCACCAGTACAGCCTACTAGGGAAAAAACCGTCAAAGCAGGATCTACAGCTTACAATCCTAGTTGCCATTTGTTGAGAGTTTGAAGACCCTCCTGGTAAGAGCTTGAGGACCAGATTATACAGTCATTTCCACTTTGCCTCAGTCCAGATTATACAGTCATTTTCAGTTCAGACTCAAATTTGCTTATGAAGAACCATCTAAAAGCAGGAGGCAGGAGAGCAATGCAGTATATTCCCTATGACCTTAGCCTACAGAAGAAGCCAACTGGTACCAAGTACTTGGTACAGAAGTACCAAGGAAATAAAAAGTGATAGGTGTGTGTACCCTTGTGTGAACAAACAATGCTTCTGAGGCCGACAGCTAAAGCAATATCCCAGAATAGCAGCTGATGAACCTCAAGAGAGATTTTCCAATTTCTCTTAGCAAAAGGGTTTCCTCTTTAGAGAAGCAATCCCTGACCTCACTGACAAAGCAAGGACAGTCACTTTCTCTTGAATTATCTGATTATATTTCTCTATAGCATGTACTAATTTTTGTCTTATTTATACCTTCATTGTCTATTTCTCCCTTAATAAAATATGTGCTTTTTGAGGGCAAGAATTTTGTCTTATCACTAGTTCCTAGAACAATGCTTGGCCCAATGTTGGTGTTCAATTAGTGTTTGCTGACTTCCTGTCTATATTTGCTGTTCTAAAGATTATCTGCAAACTCAGTTTATAATATGCACTATGCCTCCCCAATAATTTAGATAAAAAAGTCAAATAGAATCAGATAATACCAATCTTTAGAGACCTTGAGAATACCTCAGAGCATAGACCTTTTATTTCGAACCCTTGCTTGTTGTCATCATAACAACTCCTCAACCTTACGGTTACTATCTTTACCAGCATTTGGAGCAGAAAACTTAGAAGATTATCTAAATAAATCACACTTACAGGCCTACTCACTCACTCTGGCATTACACAGTAGAGCAAAAGGTGAAAATAACTTCTTCTTCAATAAACCATGATGGATTTGCCCTACTGGGTTACATCTGCTGAGATGTGAGGGGAATCTCTCCTTTAGTGGATATCTCTCCAGCGTAGTCGGCAGGACTAGGAGGCTCCCCGGGGTCTGTGGTTTCCAGGTTCTCCACTAGATGGTTCTTATGAGTTACAGCTCTTAAATACAGCAGCTGTGCGTAGTGGCAGAAGATAGGTAACCACACTGTGATACTACAATCTTATAATTCACCAACAAATCCTGGCACATTTCCTGTTCATTATTGAGGACTCCAACTCATAAGTTTCCTTTCTTCCCAGGCATGAAAACCCCATTCCATCTTTCATTCTAAGATAGCATTCTACAGCAAGATACTAGGGAAAAGCTAGTGGCTTAGAATCCAGGGAGCTGGAAAATTTTGATTCCTCCACTTGGTGTTAATCAGCAATAACCACACTTTGGCTAAATCTCATGGACAAAGGGAACATTCACTATCATCTCAGATGAGTCAATTAAACTCTCTGTACTCACATGACTTGTCAAATGGAGGTAACGATTACTATTTGCCTATTTTGTAAGCCTAGCAGGAGCTGAAATAAGATACAGAATACAAAAGCATTTTGTAAGTTGCATGATTCTGCAGCCTAGCAGGGATTACTCTATAACCCCCTCCTTCCCCAATGTGCACACATGCATATGCTCACTCCTGCAGGGCAGAATAACTCTGATTTGCCCTAATATTCCTTAATCTACTCCTGGCAAACTGCCCTGAAAAAGCCTGTTTATTCATTTAGCCATAAATACATTTTCTGAGCCCTTGCAAGGAAAGACAGTCCTGTTCTAACGTCTTCTTGTCAGAAAACTTAAGCTGACAATAATGGCAAAGTAAGAATGGAATCCAAAGACCCTCCTCGTAGGCTGGAGCCATGGTGTTCAGTTGCCCTGTCAACTGTTAGTCACTCTCTTGGGTTTGTAACTCAGTCATCTTTTTCTGAGGCTCCCTGGATAAAAGACTGAGTTTTAATGGAGGGAGAGTTCCTTTTTGCTTAAGCCAAAGAAGGTAAGAAAAAGGAAGTTTTCCTTCCACCCTCCTCACTAAATGGCACTTTAAACACTTCTTCAGCCACTTGTTTTTGTCCATGGCTGGGCCTAGTTGCTTTCTAGATCATGATAATGGTTGGTTTATTCCTGTGTGTTTACTTGTTTATACAAGGAAATAATAGTTGACAATGGATGCAATAATGCCAAATGGGCAGTGACTAGTACTCCTGGAAAAAGAGCCCTAGGACTCCAATCAACTGAAACTGATTCCCCAGGCACAAATAAGCAATCATTTTTTTTAAAGTATTGAATAAAATTATATGCTGGGTACTCAGGAAATTTCATATACTGGTTTTCCATAGCAGAGCAAAAGGAGAAAGTAACTTCTACTTCAATAAACCATGCTGGATCTGCCCTCCTGGGTTGCATCTGCTAAGATGTGAGCGGACTCTCTCCTCTAGTATATATATCTCCAGTGTAGTGGGCAGGATTGGTAAAGCACAAAGGAGTTAAAGAACAGGGGACTCTAACCCACCCCACTAAGTTACAAGGGAGCAATTTGAGACTCAGGAGGGACTAACTTATCCATGCTGTGATCGTCTTTTGATATGTCAGTTTAGGATGAATTAGGTGTTGCTGTGAGGGTATTTTGTACATATTAAAATCCATCATTGGTTTAAGTAAAGGATTATTCTAGATAATCTGGATGGCTCTGATTCAATCAGTTGCAAGGCCTTAAAAACCAGAGCTGAAGGTTCCATGAAGAAAAATTCTGCCTGTGGACAGAAGCTTCAGTCTGTGCTTGAGATTTCCAACCTGCCCTACAGATTGCAGATGTGCCTTGCCAGCTCCCACAATCACATAAAGCACTTTCTATGTACATATTTGTATGTATTGGTTTTGCTTCTCTGGCTGAACCCTAATAATATACATGGTTACTGAGCTAGTTAGTTCTACGGCCTTAAAGCCAGATTTCCCGCTGTTACTACACTGCTGGTTCCCCAATTGCTCCTCTGATTTGAGCTACCTTGGATTTAAACTTGAGAGAACTCCAGGAAATAGGAAAAATCAAAATAAGAATTAAAGAGGCAAAAGACCCCAGCTGGGCTTAGAAAACTAGGAAAGGAACAAATGATTCTGAGGCCCAGAAATGTCACCTCCCATAAAGAACCTAAAAGGCAGGAAGAGAAAGAATTGACTATGAGTAGTCTAAGGAAGTGCATAAAGAGAACTTCTCAAAAAACCCATGTTATCAGTATATCCAAAGAGCAACCTCTCCTAATGACACTGCTCCATTCTAACCAGTGTACAAATCTTCTACCTGCCAGGAGTCCTATGTGGCTCTCCAGGCTGAAGCTAGGCTCATGACACAGTATTTCAAAATGATTCACAGAGCTTGGCTGGGATTTGCCTCTTTGTCTATCCTGGAACACAAAATCATTTCCCTTTTATCCATGAAACTGGCTCAGGAATCTTACAGGCAAACCAGCCTGGAGTAGGGAATGGAGAATGCCTACTCCCAGGCTAACCCAAGCACTACAGACTGGTTCTAGATGCCACTGCAGGCTCAACCGCTCACCTCTCCTGGTCCACCGAGGCGTCTCTGGAAATCCTCCACCACAGCCACAGCCTCCTCACCGCTCTCAGGGTGATGCAGCTGCACCCAGGTCCGAATCTCCCTGGGCAGGATGCTCAGGAACTGTTCCAGAACTAGCAGCTCCAGGATCTGCTCCTTGGTGTGCACCTCTGGCATCAGCCACCAGCGGCAGAGCTCTCGGAGCCGGCTCAGTGCCTCCTGCGGCCCAGACATCTCATGGTAACATAACTGCCTGAAGTGCAGCCGGAAAATTTCACAGACAGGAGGGTGGTTCTTTTGGAGGCTGCAGCCCTGCCCCCAGATCTGGCTCCCTGGCTCCTGCTTCACGGTTGGGAGGCCCTCCTGCTTCTGGAGAATAGCACCCCTAGGGATGAGTCCTAAAGTTCCCCTGCCATGGGTGGCCATCATGATCCCCAAAAGCAGCCTGTTGCAGCTGCAAATCTGTCCGATTAAAATGATGGTCTGTAATTCAGATCTCAGGAGCCCTTTTTCAGAGTTGGGGGTGTGGAGTGATGGAAGGGTCACCTACAAAAACATGAAGAGAGGAATCAGTCCCCGGAGTGTTCAGCCACTGCCTGAACGGTTAAAAGGCAACGTTCCAGGAAAACAGCAAAACCAGAGCAGTCTCTCTAAGTGTCTCAGTGATTCTCTTCTTAAACTTTCAGTGGCCCCCATCACCTACAGGATAAACCTGAATGTCTATGCTTAGCACTCATAGCCCTTTACATCCTGGGCTTAGGCCTCTGTTCTAGCCACACGCTCTACCACTCTCCCCAGGCATCCAGGCTTAGAAAGACAGCAATGATCTCCAAATGCGGGATACATAAGAAAATACTTGTTATAAGTAGTTATTTAACTCCTATTTAGTGTATGTTTTATAACATACATTGAAATTTATAAAATAGTACATGTCTTAAATTGATATAAGTAAACCTATGTAGGAAGTGCATGCTCAGAACTCTTCCACTTTTCTCTATCATGACAGATATGCACAAGAAGGTAAGTTTGGGACTAAAGCTCTAAAGACACAGCTAGAAGCCACAGATACTCTTTCCCTATTTGGAGTTTTCTTCCTCCTTTCAACTTTTGACAAACTCCTGTTCATCTGTCAAGACCTAGAACACATACCACTTTCTCTTGAAGGCTCTCCTGATTGCCCTATGCAGGAAGAGAGCTGGTAGACTCTCTCTCTGTACCTCTCCCTGTAAGTGTTATTTTCACTACTTTATGCACAACTCGCCACTCACACCAACTGCTGGAAGGCTATCAAAAGAAAGGAACCTAATGGAGTCAGAAAATGCCAGACCTTTTTCTACTCAATCCACCTGCCCTAGAAAGCCTTCCTGCTTTCTCCAGGCTTATGTGTGGTTGCTGCCTCAGCAAGCCTACAGTACCGTTTTCATTTAAACCTTTGTCAGAGCACTTCTCACATTGTGTTTGTGGTTTACACAGCTGTCTCTCCCTTTCTGGAATGACAGCAGGTCTGGTTCCTTTACATCTTTATACACGTTTGTGTACACAGCACACAGAGGAATATTGGTAAACGAATGTGGTTCATTTAGCTGATAGTGAAACGGGGAAAACTTTTATCCTGTTTACATATTGTAGAACTGTTTGAAAATCAGCATCTTAGTGTAACTAGGACATCTGTGCTATGCTTCCAATCCATCATGCATCTTAGTACCCTCGGTAAGCTACTTCTCTCTAGGCCCTAATTTCATTAGAAAGACAAAGATGGACCTAAAATTAACCTGTACATTCTGCTGAGATCCCTCACCTGTAGAAAGTTCTGGGTCACTTTCTTACTTTTCATACCGTTCTCAGCAGCTTACCAAATCTGGATTTTTGTGTCTCCAGGCCACACCCCACATTTGAAATTCTGAGACTGTGCGACCCACTTCCCATGTTTCGTATTGTCTCTCAGTGCAAGACTGGGAAAACACCTGTTGACATTTCGCGCTAAACCCGGCTTCTACGGCGCCGCTCACCTGGCCACACCTATCCTGTTCATAGCTGTACCCGCAGGTGCTCGGCTCCGTGCACGGCTCGACTAATCAGTGAAAAGGGACAAAGGCGGCTCTGTATCTGGCGGCTTCTGAACGTTATAGGGAACGCACCGCCGGCCGCGGGGACGAAGCGTGGGCCCAGCCGGCGTCACCACCGCCGCGGACGGCCACAGCTTCAGCCTAGCGATCCCGGTCGCGGCAACGCCTCCCTCCCCGCCGCGAGTCCGCTCACCAGGGCCAGGCGACTGCCACCCTTCCACAACGACGCACCGCCGCTGACGGCAGAAGCAAAAACAATGGCTGAGGAGGAAACAAGAGACCCCACTTCCGTTCCTTCCGTCATCACTTCCGGTCCTCCAGGATCCCGGAAGTATCGGTTGCGTAGGTGAGCGTGCCCGCCTCCGCACGCTGAAGACCTGGTTGCGCTCGGAGCGCAGACTACGCTGTAGTTGCCAGGCGAAGGCGGGCCGTCTGTTAGGAGAACGGGGGCGGGGCTCAACTGAGGCTCCAGGCTGAATAGATACCCATCTCAGGGCTGTCCCCGTCCACAGTTGGCGCTGGGTATTGACCGTCTCTCGTGACTCAGATGGGGAGACAGGCCGAGAACGGCGGGGACCTGCCAGGGATCCCAGCGCATCAGTGACGGTGTTTGATGGGAATGCAGTGACTCCACCTCCCCACTTAGTACCGTCCTGGTTCTCCATGCTTCCTTCCTTCGGTTCCTTCTCCATGGTTCTACCCCAGTGGTTTTGGGAGAGTGGGGCATTATACCTCCTGTACTCTGTTCTGGCTAAATCCCCGCCCAGAATCTGTCATCCTGACCACCAGCCTTTTTACCGGACCTTCTTGCTGCAAATTTGTGAAGTGAAAGGAGCATTTTCAGCCCATCTTACCCACAGCTTTCAGCCACCAGGGTTGTTAGCAAGCACTCAAGGACTGCACAAGTATCCTCAGAGGCGCCAGTTCAGCCACCACCTTCCTAGCTTACCGGTGGAGGAATGGGCTCAAGGAGCAATATGAACCGACACCTCCTGCCTCCCATTCCAGAGATCTTGTCTCTTTTTCTGAGCCAGTGTCTTTGACCCTTCATTCCCCTAACACATAGTTTTGGTCTTGAAAATTATAAACTTGACACTACTGGTTGTAGTCTTTCAGTTTCTGGGTATTGTTGAACCTCAAGTTTGAAGTCCAAGTTCTTCCAGAAGCATCTCAAACATAGACTGGAATTTCTTTCCAGCCTGTGAGTATGACAGACCCCCCAGCTCTGCCACTTTCCATCTGGGATTTGTGACCTTGGGCAAATTATGTATCCACTGAGTCTTAAATTTCTTCATTTGTAAAATGGAAAAAAACAATGTGCCTCTTACCCCTCAGGGTTAGGAGGATTAAGTGAGGTAAGTTGTAAGCTTTGACATGTCCTATTAAGCACTACACAAATATAACGAAGACATCTATGCAAAAAACTGTTTGGATTCTAGGAGGGAGACTAGGGAGTAAGACTGGACCTTGGAAACATCATGGACAAGGGGCAAGCAGATACCAATGACTAACAAAAGTCCATATGGGATACCTAACAAAAGAGAAGTTCAGAGAGCCCAGGAAGAGATTGGTTTTGAAAGGGCTCAGAGGCAGCCTTAAAGGGAACAGCATTGAATTGAGACTTGAAGATGGATTTCAAGGTGTGGAGGGAGAGGGGACAACATGATCATTTGTCAAGAGATACACATTTAGGGACAGGTTATTAGTCCAGATTACTTCCTATTGTAAGCTTTAGAGAATTAACAAAAGTGATAAAATCTCTGGTTTAAACGTATAAAATCTGTGTATCTGTAAACCACTGTAACGTCCCCTGATGATCCTTTTCTCCACTATTTTAGAGAATGGGTGCTACTTACATTCTACATTGCTAATTGAACAATGGGAAGGAAGCCAAGAAGAAGCTGAGCCCTGAGCTTCCAGGGAATTTGAAAATTCCTGCAGGATGCTTCCATCTTCCCCTGGAGCTCTTTCATGGCTAAGCCTATGTCTTCTTTTCTAAGAGTATCTAGCATATTACCCTATAATACCAATGATCCACACACTGTTGTTTCTCAGATTAAGCAGGCAGAACTCCTTGGTGGATGTTTCCTCCTTCCTTGGAGGAGATGTTCTGAAGGGTCAACTGGATTCTCCCCAGTAGTAGATGGACAGGAGTATTGTTTCCTTCTTTCTTTCCTAGCAGTGTCTGGAACAAATCTGTACCCAGGGATTACTCACCTGAAATGAGTTGGGCCTATTCCCCAATCATCTTAATTCCTGCCATTTTTGGCTTTCTTCTCCTGAGCAGAAACTGATGGAGCCTGGGAGGAGGACAACAGTGAAGAAAAATATGATACCTCTCTAAATACCTTTTAGGGTTAGAGGGGCTTGTTTTTTAATCACTGGCATCAAGTTTACTGATAGGATGCAAAATAAAGATTGAAGAGGAAAGCTTAGGTAGGAGCTTCTCAGTGTGAAAAGGTCAATTGTGTATTTGAATTTGGCTTGTGTTTGCTCTTTGCTTCTTGGATTTCAACAAATGCTGTAACTCTTCTCTAGATCCTACCCCGCCCCCAAAGTTTTAGTGTATCTTTATTTTAGGAGTTTTCCAGAATTTGGTTTATCTCATTAGCCCTAATCACACACCTCTGTTCCAAATAACTCCACTCTGCTGTGATGTCTTCTGATTTCAAAACTCATAACAAATACTAACCATTAACAATTTCTGTAAACACTGTATAAAAATGAACTTCTTATAACTGGCTTCCACTTATATCTTTGTATTCCTTCCTCCAGTCTACATTACTTCAACCAGTTTCTGGGATGTCAGTTTTATTTATTTCAGGCTATCATTACATATACATATTTGTTATACTCCAACAGATTGAATGCAGAAGCAGACATGAAAATCCAGCCATCTGCTATTAAAACAGTCTTTAGTCAACTAATCAAGTGAACAATGTGCCACTTCAGTCCATTCAAGTCCAAAATCTCTGATATATGCACCTAGAGCGATAAATTCAACCAAATCTAAATAAATTCCGTCCAGTTCTTCTCTCTCTTGCCAAATTCCCTGCATCCATTACTGTGCATATTCTTTGGATCCAATTTATGGGATTCTCATAAAACTCCACGCAGGTAATAGAAAAGCCTTATTCTCTTTAATCTCTACTTTTGTCATTTTATAGGACTCTGCTGAAAGCAGTAAGATGTAAACAGCACACACCAAAACTCCAAGTCTTTTCTGACATCTTCTCTAATGTTATAGCTTTAGTGAGCATATGGTTTGCATCGGAATAGGCAACATGTGAAAAAATGCTTTACCACCATATAACCAGTGTTGTCAGCAGCATCCCACTACTTCAGGGTTTCTCATTCCCAACCCTTTGCATCAGACAATTTTTTGTTGGGGGAGGAGGGGCTGTCCTATGCATGTAAGATGTTAGGGGCATCCCTAGCCTCTACCCATTAGATGCCAGTAGCGCCCACCCTCCAGTAGTGACAATAAAAAATGCCTACAGATGCCCCTAGGGAGTACTACATGTTCCAAATTCTGTATCAATGAATAATGCACTGAGCAGTAACAGAAACCTGAAAACCACCAGGCATTGCATCTATATGCTAAGCAAAACTGAGGGGGGAAGGTCAAGTCTTGTCTCCAAAAGGCTATAAAACAATTATGCAACAAGAGACACCCTCATCAGGGACTTTCTCTTATACATTAGAACTGTGCATATGGCCTCCCTTAGTTCTAAGAGAACCTGGAAGACTGAATATTTTAGGTTTCTGGCCTCTATAGCATCTCTGTTCAATAAAATGTTCTGTGAAGATGGAAATGTTCTACATGTGGTCTAATAATATGATAGTCACCAGCCACATGTGGTAACTGACCACTTGAAATGTAGCTAGTATGACTGAAGAAATGAATTTCTAATAGCCATATATAGCAAGAGGCTACCATATTGGACACCCATGGCTCTAAAATAAAGGAAGTCAAGGAGCAGGGGCTAGAAAAGATATTCAGAAAGCCAACTTAAAGTATCCGCCACCTGGATATTTTACTTTCTTGAACTTCCCTTATTGCTTGACTTCAGCAATAACATACTCTCAGTTCTACTTCTTTGACTTATTCTTCCTAGTATATAACATCAAAGAAGTACTGTGCTTTCAATATGAACCAAGCTTTTCCCCACCCACCCCATAAGTGTTAATGTTCTCCAGGGTTTTCCTAATTTTTTTTCATCTCACTTTTTACACTTTTCCTCTCTGGGTGAGCTCATCTACTCATTGTTTTATCTACCTCCCACAAGCTGATGACTTCTAAATCTAAATATCTACTACAGTGAACTACAGCTTCACACATCCATCTCTCTACTTGTCTCTACCTAAGTGGCTCTACCTCACAGGCACCTCAAACTCGCATGTATCAAGTTGAATAAGTTACTAATGGAACAAATATTAATTTGCCAGGCAGTGGGGTACATATGAGGAATAAATATACAAATAGGCTGGACATGGTCCTTCTGGTTCTTATAGTTTAGCAGGTGCAATAGGTAGGTTTTCTCTACTGAACTGGTTTCATCTGTCTCCATTTAGTTGCATTCTTTCTCAACCAAGTAGGAGGGGTTTTTCCTTTCATAATGCCATCCTTCTAGATCAGCAGTTCTCCAACTCTTTAGTCTTAGGAATCTTTGAAACTCTTAAAAATTGTTCAGGTCACCAAGGAGTTGTTGGTCGTGTGGTTATATCACTTGAGATTTACTTATTAGAAATGAAACTGAGTCACTATTTATGCATTTATTTAGAAATAACAATAGTAAACTCATTACATGTTGATATTTACATTATTTGCAACATATTTATATGAAAATTAACTTTTATAAAACGAAAAAGTAGAAAAATGGCACTGTTTTACATTTTTGCAACTCTTTAAAGATTGGTTTAATACAAGTTGGTTGGATTCTCAGATCTGCTCCAGCTGAATTTAGTCTCTTGTAACATGACAGATATGTAGCCTCTGTATACTCCACTGTGGAGTCATGAGAGAATGAAAGTAAAAGAGGTAAGTAACATCTTATTATTACTATGAATACAGTTGGGGCTTTGTGAACTCCTGGAAGGTGTCCCAGGGATCCCACGTGTCTCCAGAATATATTTTGAGAACTGTTTGTTCCCTGGACCACCAGGGCCACTCTCTTGTTTTAGGAAGCTTACAAATGACCTAGGTTGTTGAAAAGGTGGTTTGGATGGGCTGTATGTGCCTCAGTTATAGACTGTCTCTTCTGCTGGTTGAGCAAGGATAATCTGTGGGCAGCTGTTACATAAAGAACCTCAACAGATGACTCCTGGCTCCAGCAGTGGCACTTGAAGTTCGGGGGAGGGTCTTGAATCACTGGTACAACAGCATGGGCTGGATTCCCAACAGAATGACTCCTCACTCATCCACTCATTCATCTTCTCATTTAGTATGAGAGCACTTACATGTGCTTTGGATAGAGTGGGAACAGAAGCAAAACAGCGGTTAAGGAGTGAGTCAGGCCTTTGCATGGTGATGGCTAAGCCACAGCAACTTTGTGCACAGCTGGCAGTGTTCAGACTATTTGATGATGTCACCAACTCTAATATGTCTGGTTGAAAAGGCCAGCAAGCAGTGACGGCACAAGCTGGACTTGGAAGGTGCCAGGAACCTAGCATTGATGGAACTAAGACATCCCCAGAGCACTTTCCTCTTGAGAAGAACCATAATGCCACTGTGGGAATCATTTTGCAGCTCTATAACTCCTCACTGTAATACTTCCTAACCATGTGATTTTGGTCATGGGACTTTATCTATCTTATCCTTAGTTTCCTCTATCTGTAATGTAAAATGGAGATAGCTACCTCCTGGTGGTTGTGAGGACTAAAATGGGATAACATCACTAAGAAATCAAACACAATGTAAGGTGCATAGTAAGATTAAATGTTAGTTCCCTTCACTTTCCCTTGTGTCTGTAGAGAGATGAACCCCTGCCAACTTCACCCAGATTTTAGGATGGATGTAGAAACCATATTGGCAATGAGCCACTATTGTATAAAAGGGTGACTGCTAGGCGCTTATGCTTGGAATGTATTGTGGATGGCAGACTTGCTGCATGTAGATGTGGATTCATAGATGTGGATGGGATTCTAGTGCTCTACCTGCCATGGTGACAATAAAACTTGGTATAAGAAGAGGTAGGTGGTCCTATAGCACAGAGAGGACAAGTAGTGACTCTATAGCATCTCACTATGCTGATGCACAGTGACTGTGATGGGGAATGTGGTGGGGACTTGATAATAGGGGGAAACTAGTAACCACAATGTTGCTCATGTGATTGTATATTAATGATACCAAAATATAAATGAATGAATGAATGAATGAATGAATAAATAAAAACAAAGGCAAAGGTTAGAAATATAATGGTAAAAAAAAAAAAGAAGAGGTAAGTGGTGATTTCTTTGATCACACTGAATCCATAGTGAACTTGCCGGGGGCTGAAACCCATTGGCAAGACAGTTGGTGACAGTTGGCAGGATTCATGTTGACCAAGGAAAAAGACCCTTATGGGAGGGGTGCTTCAGTGAGCTGCCCCTGTGAATGGAGAGACAGTGGATTGTCTCCCAGTGGGTGTGTGGTCTGAGGTGGCTTGCCTCCTAGAGTAGAGGACTGGGCCCCACCCTAAGATTGGAGGCAAGTGGAGGTGACACCTGAGGCTGTAGGGGTGACCCTTGATGTAGTAAGTAGGTCTTTTGAGAGACAGAGTGCCCATAAGGCAGAGGGGACTGTGGGTTGGCTGCTTCTCACAGTATTAAAAGTCTACAGAAGAGAAGGACATGCTCCTGAGAAAGACCCAAGTAATGGCGGCATGAGAACATGAGCTGCAAACTGCTGTGGATTCCCTGAGGGAGGATATCGCACTGATGCAGGAGGAGGCAGCACGAGAACGCCAGCAGCAAGGTAGGTGCCACTGAAGAGGTAAGAGATTCCTTACAGAAAGAGACACCAGCACTGCCAGGTGCTCTGAAGGAGAAAAAGTCCACAAAGGACAAAGAGTAACTCCTGAGGGAAGCACAGGTGGAGGTGGCACGAGAACGCCAGCTGTGGAGCCTTGAAGTGAAGCTAAGAGAGCTGCTGAAGACTGAGCTAGCATTGCTGTGAGGCATGGTAGAAAAGGTAAGGTTGTAGCAGAAGAGGCACTTGGAGGGGAGAGAAAGGTGCCATCAGTCCCGGAAATGGAGGAGCTGGAGAAGGATGAAGGGGTGGTGCTGGAGTCACTGACCCCTCCTGGATTGAAAGCATGCCTAGTGGTTGTAAAGAAAATAAAGACCTCCCCAAGGAGAGGTGCAGCCCCCTCCCCAGGTCGTGGAGCACTCTATGGTCCGCCCCTATACTCAGGCTGAGCTAGTGGATTTGGGCTCCTGGTTTAGGCAGAAACCCTTGGAGTCAGTATCAGCTGGTCTCCTGCATCTGTGGGACTTAGGGGTGGATGGAATTGTTCTGTCGGGATCAGAGATGGGAAAGCTGGTTTCCCTGACAGTGCAGCCCGCCTTGAGAGAGCGGTTACAAAGTGCACATCAGACCCTATGAAATCCCTCCCTCCTCGATTGGCTCATGGCTGCACAGTGTGCTGTGTGGCCCAATCAGGGTGATCTACCATCCTCCCCTGCTAGATGGCAGACATATGCTGAACTCCAAGACGTGTTATGAGAGGTAGGCATGAGAAATGCCATCAATAGTCCAGAGAATCATGGCCCAGATGAGGAACATTTCACTACAGGGATGAGAAATATTGTGCTTCAAACGGCTCCCACATCCCTCCTTGGGTCTCTAGTGGCCATTCTTGCCCCTCACTTAGAGCATCCCATAAGCGATGTTACACATACAGTAGCAGACTTAGAGGAGGGTGAAGCAATGAGACCATGGAAAGAAATAAGGTCTGCTACTTACAAGAAGAATTTAAAGGGCCCCATGAAGGTTATGAGACCCAGATGTGGGTTCATTGAATACGGGCAGGAGCAGATGGATGGAAATCAGCTGGGAAGTCAAATAGAATATTACTGGAGCTATAGCAACAACTGAAACCAGAGCAACACTTCCAACCATTAAGAACAAAGAGGCAGCAGCTGGAGACAGAGCCACAAGTCTGGCCTGTGTGTTTGCAAGACTTCCTGCTGAGCCAACCTCACTTGAGCCCACACAGGAAGATGATTGGGGAATACAGTTCAACAGAGGGGACCAGGGGGAGACGGGAGGCCACATGTTAAAATAGCTATCCATTGGTCCCCAGTGCACATACAACGTGTCCTGGCTCTGGTGGATACTGGGGCTGAACGTTCACTGGATGGTAACCCTGAGTGGTTCCCCAGAATCCCCACTATCATAGACGGATACGGAGGGAAGGCTATCAGAGCGAAACAAGCCCAAATTCCTTTGGGAATAGGGCATCTACCCCCAAAGGAGTATACTGTGTATATATTGTCTATCCCTGAGTATATTTTGGGAAGTGACATACTGCAGGGTCTATGGTTGCATACTACTGAAGGTGAGTTCAGACTGAGAGTACATGCGGTGAAGGCAGTTCTGAGGGGACATGCTAGGCACCTGCCCATAGCTTTGCCTGTGCCTCAGTGGGTGACTAATACCAAACAGTATAAACTGCCTGGGGAGCATAAGGAAATTGGAGAAACTCTCCAGGAGATGGAAAAGGTGGGTATTATAAAGCCCACCCATAGTTCTTTCAATTCCCCAGTGTGGCCAGTAAAAAAGCCAGACAGCTCATGGCATACAACCGTGGATTAAGAGAATTGAACAAGTCATACTCCCTACTCATGCTTCTGTCTCCTCTATTGCAGGCCTGATGGATACCCTCATTTAGGAACTAGGAACATACCATTATGTGGTAGATCTTGCTAATGTCTTCTCTTCCATTTACATTGAGCAGGAACAGTTTGCCTTCACATGGAAAGGATGGCAATGGACTTCCACCATCCTTCCACATGGATACCTCCACAGCCCCACCATCTGTCATGGACTTGTAGCCCAGGATTTGGTTACATGGTAGAAACTGCCAATGGTGTGGCTGTACCATTATATTGATGATGTCATACCCACATCTGATTCTCTTTCAGATCTAGAAGGTGCAGCACCTAGACTGCTGTAACATCTATAGGAGAAACGATGGGCTGTGAACAGTACCAAGGTTCAGGGACCTGGTTTGTCAGTCAAATTCTGGGGGTTGTCTGGTTGGGCAAGATAAAGTTGTACCAGAAGCAGTTATAAATAAAGTCCAGGCCCTTCCTACCCCTACAACTGTAGCATTGCTACAAGAGTTTTTGGGTCTTCTAGGCTACTGGAGAGTATTTATCCCACACTTGGCACAAATTCTGAAGCCCTTATACCAGTTGGTATAAAAGAGCATCAGGTGGGACTGGGATGAGACATGTGCATCTGCCTTTACTACAGCAAAATGAGCAGCCAAGGCCATGCAGGCCTTGAGTGTGATAGACCCATCAAGGCCGTGTGAGCTGGATGTTCATGTGACTGAAGATGTTTATGGCTGGGGTCTCTGGCAGCAGCTTGAACAAACTTGCCAACCTATTGGATTCTGGTCACAACTCTTGAAGGGCAGAGGTATGATACACTTTGACAGCAAAACACTGGTTGCTGTGTATCACAGTGGCTACAGAACCCATCACTGGAATAGCCCCAATAAAGGTACAAACCATCTATCCCTTCTTGGGGTGGGTACAAGACTGGACCTGTAAGCCAAGGAGTGGTGTGTCACAAACGCCCACACTGGCCAAGTGGGATGCTTACCTACAGCAATGTAGCACCCTCTCTAGTAGCCCCTTGAGTGAAGAACTCTGACACTTATTGGGGCTAGTGACATGTACTAGTGAAAAGCAGGAAGAATTTCGTTTAGAACTATTAGTAGCAGAGAGTCCTTATAGGGAGGGAAGAGCTCCTATACCTGAAGATGCATGGTACACAGATGGCTCCAGCCCTGGGCAGCCCCCAAAATGGAGGGCCATAGCTTTCCATTCTAAGACTGAGACAATATGGATGGAAGATGGTGAGGGGAAGAGTAGCCAATGGGCAGAGTTGCAGGCCATGTGGCTTGTGATCAGTCAGGAGCCCTCCCCTGTAGTTGTCTGCACTGACAGCGGGGCTGTCTATCAGGGCTTGACCCTGTGGCTACCAACCTGGTACCATGCCAACTGGTTGGTTGGTCACTGACCCCTTTGGGGACAAGAATTTTGGCAAGACTTATGGGTCTGTAGTCAGACTAAAACAGTTACAGTATATCATGTGATAGGTCATTTGCCACTGGCATCCCCAGGAAATGATAAAGCAGATAAATTGGCCCAGATACATTGGTTAGAAGGAAAGCCTGCCTCTTATGTAGCCCAGTGGTTACATCAGCATTTGTTCCATGTGGGGCAACAGATAATGTGGGCTGTAACCTGTCAGTAGGGCTTGCCTTTGACCTTTGACAAAGTTAGTAGAGCCTGGAAGGAGTGTGTCATGTGCTCCAAACGGGACTTAAACCGAGTTCCACAGCAACATGGGACAATAACTAAGGGGCCTATACCCCTCGTCAGGTGGCAGATAGACTGTATTGGGCCTCTACCTGTGTCCAAAGGATATCGGTATGCTATGACTTGTGTGGACACAGCTACTGGACTTCTGGTTGCTTTTCCTACCCGTTGTGCAGACCAGCAGACGACCAAAAGAGACTTGGAGTATCTCTTTCCAGCCTACAGCCGACCACAGGTGATTGAGAGTGATCAGGGCACCCATTTTACTGGACATACACTGCAAGAATGGGTGCGACAGCTGGGAATCAAATGGAAGTTTCATGTGCCATATAATCCTACTGCAGCAGGCATGATAGAGAGGCACAATGGTTTGTTAAAATCTGGACTAAAGTTAGATACCAGTAGTCTGTGGGGATGGTCAGTCTGCTTATGGACCATGCTGCAGTGTTTGAACGAGAGACCCCAAAAGGGAGCCCTGAGCCCCATAGACATGTTAACACATATGGCTGCCTCCCCTATACAACTGCAAGTATAAACCAAGGAAGAATCACTGAAGCCGATGTTTGGCCACCAGAATAATATCTTGCTGCCAGCACCAACTGCACTAAACCCTGGAGTCTCCATTGAATGGCCATGGCCTTGGACCTTTTGACACATGGACCAATGATCACTGGCTCTCCTGGCACCTTGGGGACAAGGCGTGGAAGGTGTCCTCCTGTGCATTCCTGGAGTGACAGCAGAGTGGCTCTCAAAGATCACAGTAGTATATCCTGAATGGGCAGAAGGTAGGAGCATCTCACTGGGGAGTTTTGCTTCATCCTTATGGCCAGTGAATGCACCTCCAGTAGCACCATATATAGACCCCTCAGTAACACCCACAGGGAGAGGGGTAAAAGTATGGTATACTATACCTGGACAGGACCCCCTTCCTGCCATGGTCCTATCATTGGACCACTCTCTTGCATGCATCCTATCTGATGCACAAAATTTACCTATGTTGGTGTCATTAAAACATGTGTCTTACTGCCCCTAAGGTCTTTGTGGATTGGGTATACAACCTAGCAAAAACAACTGTTACTCACTGGGGTGCATGGAGCTCCCTATCTGTACCACTAAGTGTGAGTCATGAACTCATATGAGTAGAACTGATTTTGAATACAGCTGAAATAACCTCCTCAATCTTAAGGATTATTATAATTTTTGTTACCTGTATCAAAATCTTGTTGTAGCTGAATTTTTGTTATTATCCCTATGTTGTTATCCTCTTTTGCTGTTGTGGAATCTGGTTACAATGCTACAGCTTTCTCACATGGGCACCATTGTGGAAGATTGAGAGCATTTAGATTCTGAGGCGAGAACACTGGAGGGGTGGAGTGTGGATAAAGTGAAGGTTCCTATGGCCAGGATCCTCACCTGAACCTAAACTACTTGATGATGTAACTGGCCTGCTGCTAGGCTTCTGCTTTCACACCCTAGACAATATTATTGACTGAGTCACTATATAAAGAGCTCTGCCCAGTGCTCTGGGTGGAGGCAAAGATGAAGGAAGATTACAGACCTGCAGACTGTTGGATGCAGACATAATTCTAGTGCTTGACCTATCGCCAGGGAACAAGCTGGGTAATAAACCCTTTCACCACAAAAACGTTCCATTGTCATTCTTTGGTCTCACTGAATTTATAGTGAACTTGTTTGGGGCTGAAACCTATTGGCAAGACACTCTGATAGCCTATCAGTTTCAAAAAAGAACTTAAAGTGCTTAATCCAGACCCTTATTTATTTAATGTTATGGTTGGCAAGTTTCATAGGATATCATGCCTACCTTGGAAAGCTGTCATAGGACCAGCTTCAAACAATTGAAGGGATTCTGAACAAGCACACCTTCCCCACCTCCTTTGCCACCCCCAAAGAGGCCACTTTGGCATGAGGATTACTTTGTGCTGAAGGCAATCAAGACCCAGCAGACTCAGAAAAAGCTCTTTATCTCCCCCTTAACTGCCTGAAAGAATTATAAATTTCTCCTTTTGTGGGCGAAAATGCAATTAGAAATAAATTTACATTGGAAAGGTTGCCCATCCCAAGAAAAGCTACCAGAGATAACTTTTTTTTAACCTAGGAAATTTACCTGCATAACAGTGTGGGAAAATGGAAGCTCCTATGGCCAGGAACCTCACCTGACCCTAAACTACTTGATGATGTAATTGGCCTACTACTAGGCTAATGCTTACACACCACATATAGGCAATGAGCTATTATTGACTGAGTCACTATATAAAAAGCTCCTCCCAGCGCTTTGGGTGGAGGTAGAGATGGGGGTAGATTATGGACCTGTAGACTGCTCAACCTACCTCCACGAGAATAAATCCAGGTATAAACCCTTTTACCCCAAGAACATTCTGTTGTCATTTCTGATCTCACTGAAACCATAGTGAAGCTGCTAAGGGATGAAACCTTCAAGTGAGACAGCAAAATTTGTTTCCCAAACATTTCATCTTCTTACCTTCCTGTGAATTTACTTCCTTTACTTTGAAGCCCCAGTACCCTATTACTTCTCAGCTCAGGATGGTATATAAGCCTCAATTTCCTGGTTGACTTTTGGGTCTTATATCTTTGTAGGGCTCCCTTATGTATGTGATTAAACTTGTTTTTCTCCTATTAATATGTCTAATGTCATTTTAATTATTAGACCAGACACAGGACCTAGAAGAGTAGAAGGAAAAATTTTCCTCCCCTCCGCTCTAAGAATCTGGATAAATATTAAGGTATTTTTAATGTAGGGAATTTACTAACTCCTAAAGGAGATCCCCCCTCCTTGCCATCACCTTCATACCCATTTTATCTATTAACTCTTCAGTGAAATCTTCTGGACCTGAATTGCCAGCCCTCCATCAGCCCCTCATTTATTTTGGCACCAAATTCACTGTGAAGAGAGAAATACAGTTGGCCCAGAAGGCTCATTTCCCACCCCACCCCCCTTTTCTCCTGACACAACAGGTTTAAATCAGCTCAGCAAAGAACAGGCTGATATCAGCCTTGGAGTGCAAAGCTCCCTTTCTAACAAAAGCCTAACTTCTCCAAGGAAGCTCCCATTCACAGTCACCCCTGCTCCCTACTGATACATAGAACAGCCTTGGATGGGAGGGTGCTTCTCCTGGGAGCCCTTCTCACACAGGGTGAAATCTTGATTAAGCACTGTTCTCTGGGGGGCGGGGGGCGGTTATAGGAACTTACAGGGAGTTTGTGTAAGCTCTATTTCTCTATGTGTGAATGTGCCAATCTTCTGCTGCTGAATCTTATTTTGTCACTATGCCATGAAGCTCTAGTGGTGTGGTTGTCTATGCCTCTGCTTTACTGCCACTGATGGGTGGTCTCCCTCCAGTTCTTACACCCTCAAATGGGAACAGAACAGAGCTTGGATCTGGGCACTGCAGGTGGTTGGAGTTCAGCAATGACAAAGCCAAATGGCCTACCCACTTCTCCAGAATGTCTCTGTCCTCGAGAAGAATTAAAACGACTCCACTTTTCTCATATCAGACTTTTGCCTGCTTCTCTTTTTCTTTTCTCTTCTCTGCTTTTTCTTTTCCATCCCCTCCTCCCCTGAACCTTAACTGGCATTAGTTAACAGGTAATCTGCAAAACTTACAAAGAGTTCTCTAGAGGAAGGGCCGTTCTGACAGTTGTCAAAATGTGATTGCACCGAAGATTCCAAAAGAGGCACATAAAACCTAACATAGGCTACTGTAGCAACCACAAGATTTGCAGCAGTTACACATAAAGACAACTGTTGCCAGGAAACACACACTATCACAGTCATGTGCCCTTCTCTTCTCTTTGCCTTATAAAAACAGATTTTTCTTTGGCTCAGGGAGTTACCTAATGTTTTATTTATTTATTTATTTTTATTAAGGTATCATTGATATATACTCTTATGAAGGTTTCACAAGAAAAATGATGTGGTTATTACATTCACCCTTATTATCGAGTCACCCCCCATACCCCATTGCAGTCACTGTCCATCAGTATAGTAAGATGCCACAGAGTCCCTATTTGTCTTCTCTGAGCTACACTGTCTTCCCTGTGATCCCACACACACCATGTGCACCAATCATGATACCCCACAATCCCCTTCTTAGGGAGTTATCTAATTTTGAGGTGCTCCTGGATGTACTTTTTTTTTTGTACAGTTAAGATGTGGTGCTGGAAGGTCATTTGAACATTATTCTGTCCAACATTCTTTTAAGAACAGACGTGCAATATAATTCCCTGCTTCTCAGGTGAAACTATCTTCCTTTCATGGATAGGATCAGGAAAGTTCAGTGGATAGCAACACGATAGGGATCTGTAGCTAAAACAGGTAGAAAGAGGAAACTGCCCGAAGCTGTTGACAAGTGGCATGAAGGTAAGAAGTTCAAGGTTTTCCAGAAAGCAGCAGAAGAAAGCCAGAACTGAGTTAAGTGACTAAGTGTAATTTTAGAGTACAAGTTAAATTTGTACCTTTTTTTCTCCTCTGTTTTTTTTTATTTTGGTGTCATTAATATACAATCACATGAGCAACATTGTGGTTACCAGATTCCACCCACTATCAAATCCCCACCACATACCCCATTACAGTCACTGTCCATCAGCAGAGTAAGATGCTGTAGGGTCACTACTTGTCTTCTCTGTGTTATACTGCCTTTCCTGTGCCCCCCACCCCCCTACATTATGTGTGCTAATCATAATGCCCCTTATTCCCCTTATCCCTCCATTCCCACCCACCCTCCCCAGTGCCTTTCCCTTTGGTAACTGTTAGTCCATTCTTGGGTTCTATGAGTCTGTTCCTTCAGTTTTTTCTTTGTTCTTATACTCCACATATGAGTGAAATCATTTGGTACTTGTCTTTCTCTGCCTGGCTTATTTCACTAAACATAATGCCCTCTAGCTCCATCCATGTTGTTGCAAATGGTTATGGCTGAATAATATTCCATTGTGTGTATGTAGCACTTCTTCTTTATCCATTCATCTACTGATGGACACTTAGGTTGCTTCCATTTCTTGGCTATTGTAAATAGTGCTCCGATAAACATAGGGGTGCATATGTCTTTTTGAAACTGGGATCCTGCATTCTTAGGGGATCCTAAATTCCTAAGAGTGGAATTCCTGAGTCAAATGGTATTTCTATTTTGAGTTTTTTGAGGAACCTCCATACTGTTTTCCACAATGGTTGAAGTAGTTTACATTCCCAGCAGCAGTGTAGGAGAGTTCCCCTTTCTCTGCATCCTTGCCAGCATTTGCTGTTCCTAGTCTTTTGGATGTTGGCCATCCTAACTGGTGTGAGGCAATATCTCATTGTTGTTTTAATTTGCATTTCCCTGATAATTAGCGATGTGGAGCATCTTTTCATGTGCCTGTTGGCTATCTGAGTTTCTTCTTTGGAGAAGTGTCTGTTCCTATCCTCCTCCCATAAATTTATACCTTTTAATCTTGCCCTAAACATATCTTTAACAAATATGGGAAAGGTAGCTCTTGGTATTGAAAATGTAAGGCATTTCTATGACTAAATTATGTGCTTTTCTAACTTCTCAGCTCTCATCTGTAAGGGTCATCCATGAATAGCTCCTAGTCTTATAGCAACCTCAGAGAAGCTATCATTGTTTTCAGTTTTGGAAATTTTGAATTTTCCTTGAGCTCTGTGCTCCTGGTAAACAATGGATGTTAAGAAATCCCCTCACTGTTTTGTATTCCAGAAAACAGCTCACTCTAAAGAACTACCCTTCCACATATGACTTAGATGAGACTCACAGATACCCTCCTTCTTCTCTTATAACAAAGCCAGGCACAAAGCCTCCAAATTCCCACTCTCTATGCCTCATTAGCTGAACTGCTTGTCTCCACTGATCAATTGGAACAAAATGCTTGTTAGCTAAACTTTAGTCAGGCTTCCCTCTTTCCTATAGGCCTGTGACCTCTGCTTGCTCCCAGGGTTGAGCAAGTACATGAACATGGAACATGCAGCCCCTTATCAGCTTCTGGGAATTGCCTGACCACAGAGATACTTTCCTGTCAGTCTCCACTGGCAACTTCTCCTTGCTTTTGTAGGTTCCCCTCCAAAGACTCTGCTTATCTCTGCCTCCTCCTTACCCTATAAAGAAAAGCCTTCTTCTGTTTGCCTTTGAGACACAGGAAGACCTTATGGTAACATTCTTTCTATTGCAATACTTTCCTTCCCCCTCTTACAATAGTTCTTTTGAATAAAATCTCTCCTTATTAAGTCTGGATTTGTTTTTCTTGAGTAGTTTCCTACCACATTGGTCATCTTTCAGTCTTCAAAAATACCAGGCTCATGACCACCTTAAAGCCTTTGCATGCTGCTCTCTAATCTGTAATATCCCTTTCCCATCTCTCTGGATGGCTTCACAGCCCTCATTTCTAGCCTCAACCCTGGCCCGGCTCACTGTGGGCTCTGATACACCTGGCCATACTTTGGATGCCTGTTGCCATAGACCAAGAATGAGTCTGAGGGCCAAAGATCACTAGTATCTTAACTTTTCATGTTTAAGAGCCACTCTTTTTTTCCTCTAGGTAGTAGAGGAAATTTCTGTGGTCTGTGGTCCTCTCTATCCAGAATCTAAGTCAGGAGGAAAGCTGGAGAAAGTCAAGATCCAAATCAGTCCAGAGGCAGGAAGTAGATCTTCCTTGTTCCAAGTAGAGCTATTCCAAGTCTAACTAATACAATTAATCTTACCTCCAATAATCATTTCCTCTTACCCTCTCCTAGAAGCTTAGGAGTGCTGATACAGGGATTTGGCTTTAGGTGGGGATGTGCACAACGATACTGGTGGGAGTGTCTTGAATAATTCTGCTATAAAAATTCATGTACAGCTTTTGGGTGGACATATGTTTTGATTTTTCTTAGGTGTATGCCAAGGAGTAGAACTTCTGGGTCCTATAGTAATGTTATATTTGAAAATTTGAGGAACTGCCCAACTGTTTCCAAAGTGGCTGCACCATTTTACACTCCCACCAGCAATGTATGGGGGTTCCAATTTCTCCACATTTTGACAACATTTGTTGTTATCTGTCTGTTTAATAGACATCCTAATGGATGTGAAGTGGTATCTAGTCGTGGTTTTCATTTGCATTTCCCTAATGGTTAATAATAATGAGCGTCTCCTTCATGTGTTTATTGGCTATTTGTGGATATAGATATATCTTCTTTGGAGAAAGTGAAATATGCCCATTTTCCAATTGTTTTTTTTTTTTGTCTTTTTATTGTTGAGTTGTAAGATTTCTATATATATTCTGGATACAAATCCCTTACCAGAAATACACTGCAAATATTTTCTTGGAATTCTCTCTCATTCTTGATTGTTAGCTTAGCTGAGTATTGAACTGCATGGGTCTACTTATATGCAGATTTTTTTCAATAAGTATATTGGAAGATTTTTTTGGAGATTTGCAAAAATTTGAAAGCAACATTTTCTTTTCTCCAGCATTGTTATTGTAAGAATACAGTATATAATACCTATAACATAGAAAATGTGTTTTACCTGTTTATGTTTTCTGTAAGGCTTCTGATCAACAGTAGGCTATTAGTAGTTAAGTTTTTAGGGAGCCAAAAGTTATATGAATACTTTTACTGTTTGGGGGTATGGTACCCATAACCCCCTGTGTTGTTCAAGGGTCAACTGTAGATCCTTTGTAGGAAGCTCTTTTCTCTTTGGTTGATTATAGGATCTTATTGCTTTTGATGTCCTGAAATTTTACTACAATGTGTCTAGGTATGAATTTATATTTATATTGTTTAGGATACATTGAATCTAAGAATTTCTGAATCTAAGGATTTAGGCTTTTCAACAATTTTTGAAAATCATCAGCTATCCTATCTTTGAAGATACCCAGTTATTTCTTTTTTTTTTTTTTTTTGGAACTCTTAATAGATGTAGACAAGACTTCTAATTCCTTCCTTTCTATTAAACTCTTTTTTATACTTTCAATCTGTACATCTCTGTGCAAGAGGGTTTGTTCTTAAGTTATCTATTATGCAAAGTTACTTGAAACAGAAATACTGCCCCACCACTATTGATTGGTCTAGGACTTGGTATGCAACCTCAACTGGGTCAATTAGTCTTTCCTTTAGCTTTTTAAAAAATTGGAACTGAAGGTAAAGCTATTAGATATGTTCTGATAGACTTGCTAGTGTTTGTTTTCAGTGGCTTCTAAGACTCAGCTGAACCCTTGCTATTCTGGTGTTTATGTAAGATCTTTTTAATAATTTCCCCTGTTGCTCAAACTAGTTTGATCTGTGTCTCTTATATGTGATGAAGAAAGTCCTAACTAATTTATAGGACTATTTCAAGGCTCCCAAGGACCATTTTAGAGAGGGAGTCAGGAACTGCAGACCTAGGACATTATGAGAAATTTGAGAGATTTTAAAACTTTGTGTCTTCATTATCTACTGCTACATAACAAATTACCCATAAAACTTATGGCTTAAACAACCAACATTTCTTATCTCACAGTTTCTGTGAGTCAAGTATTCAGGAGCACCTTAGCTGGGTTGTTCTGCTTGAGGGTCTCTCTTAAGATTTTATCATGATATTGGCCAGGGTTGTAGTCATCTGAAGATTTGACTGGGGCTGGAAGAGCTGCTTCCAGTATAACTCAGGTACATGACTGTTGAGAAGACACCTGAGCTTTTCACTAGATATTGGCAGGGGTCTTCAGTTCCTCACTATGTAGGCCTTCTGTAAAACTGCTTAAGTGTTTTCAAGACATGGCAGATATCTTCCCTCAGTGTGAATGATCTCAGAAAGACAGAGAGCAGAAAGCAAGCCACAGGCCTTTTTATGACCTTGTCTTGGAAGTAACATACCATCACTTCTGCCATATTCTAATTGCTAGAATCAAATCACTAAATCCAGCCCACACTCCAGGAGAGGGTAATTAAGCTCCATCTCCTGAATGGAGGACTAGCAAAAAACTGTGGACATATTTGAGAAACACCACACTTTGTCATTCCTCCATGGGTTGTAACGGGAGCATTAGCCCTATTGATCTGTCCAGGCCACTATTTCATCTGTATTTACAGCCTTTCTTCTTTTGAAGATCTTGATGTTAGCTTTTATCATTCAATACTCCTAATGTCATGAATTGCACCCATGTCCTGCCATTCATGAAACCTGCATCTTGGCCATGGCTAAGCCTGGGAGGCCTGAGGGATTAAAACACTTCCTATAAAACCCAAACAAACCTCAGATGAGTCACTCCAGAACTCATCACTGAGTCTCTCACCTGATGTCAGTAAGTAGCATTGACAGACTTCACCCTAATTCCTGGTTCTCACTGGTCACAGCCTACCTGCTCACCAAGGAAGATGCTCTGCTTCTATGTCTGCCCAGCCACTTGACTTCTGACTACTGTCTCCAGTCTGTCACCTGATTTTGGAAGGAAGAGTTGAGACACTCTGACTCTGTATTTACCCATCCTCTGCCCACTTTCCACTGATTGATGACCACACTGTTACTCAAGTATATGAAATGCCAACTGAATGCTCAAGAACACCTTCTGAACAACTCCCCTGTCTTCTAACCTTGCCTCACAAAAGTCCGCATCCAACTTGCTATACTCCAACATCCCCCAAAGAACAATTATGGCTTCTACATGTCTCTGCTCTGTACATCCTTAGCCCCAGTAACACACTGGCAGCCAGGTCACAAAAGAGAATTTGTACATTTTGCTGGTTGGAAAAGTAAGGTAGGCACAGCCAGGCCAGGAGGCCACAAACATAAACACATTCAGCTCTCCTTCCAGCAAGCACCCCCACATCTCCCATGCACACAGATAACAATTATCTGCATTCTTTGAGAATGGAAGAGGTCCCTAACTCCATGACCTTCTGATAACAGCTATGCCTACTTTGTGATCCACCTCATCTTTCATTGCTCTACAATCATGCCAACACTGAATCATTCACATGATACAGCAACTAAAGGGTTAATTGGGGGACCTGGGAGAGGAGCTAAAGGAGATTTCTTTCCATCTAGTTTCATTCTACCTGAAAGGTAGAATTATAGGTCTGGAGGGACATTAGGCCTCTTCAATGACTCCTACACCTCAGTGAGAACTGAAAGTGCTACTTAGGTCTCTTTATCTGTCTGAATGATATTTAAAATTCTAACAACTTGTATGAGCCTGAATCTACCAAAGCAAGTCTGAAAAGTCTGAAGGGCCCTTGATAGGCTAGGTATTAACACTTTAGTTGTTGAATCATGTAAAAACATCAAGTGGCCTGTAGACAGGGGTCCCTTGTGGGGTTCAGGACAGCCACTACTGGTATATGGAAAGTTTAAAAAATGGTAAGAACAAGAAAGGCTATATATTCCAGCTGATAATGTACCAGAGTCCCTTCAGGTTTATAGACCAGGAACCGGCTGACTACGACGTTCTGTGTAAGGGTTGACCCTCGTCGTTGCTTGTTCTTTTTTTTTTATATATATATATTTTTTGGTATTATTAATGTACAATTTCATGAACAACATTATGGTTACTAGACTCCCCTTATTATCAAATCCCAACCACATACCCCATTACAGTCACTGTCCATCAGCGTAGTAACATGCTATAGAATCACTGCTTGTCTTCTCTCTGTTATACTGCCTTCCCTGTATCCCCACCAGCTACATTATGTGTGCTAATTGTAATACCCCTTTTTGCCCCTTATCCCTCCCTTCCCACACATCTTCCCTGGTCCCTTTCCCTTTGGTAACTATTAGTCCATTCCTAGGTTCTTTGAGTCTGCTACTGTTTTGTTCCTTCAGTTTTTGCTTTGTTCTTATACTCCACAGATGAGTGAAATCATCTGATACTTGTCTTTCTCTGCCTGGCTTATTAATTGAGCATAATACCCTCTAGCTCCATCCATGTTGTTGCAAATGGTAGGATTTGTTTTCTTCTTATAGCTGAATAATATTCCATTGTGTATATATACCACATCTTCTTTATCCATTCATCTACTGATGGACACTTAGGTTGCTTCCATTTCTTGGCTTTTGTAAATAGTGCTGCAATAAACATAGGGGTGCATATGACTTTTTCAAACTGGGCTCCTGCATTCTTAAGGTAAATTCCTAGGTCAAATAGTATTTCTATTTTTAGTTTTTTGAGGAACTTCCATACTGCTTTCCACAAAGGTTGAACTAATTTACATTCCCACCAGCAGTGTAGGAGGGTTCCCCTTTCTCCACATCCTTGCCAACATTTGTTCTTGTTTGTCTTTTGGATGTTGGCTATCCTAACTGGTGTGAGGTGATATCTCATTGTGGGTTTAATTTGCATTTCTCTCATGATTAGCGATGTGGAGCATCTTTTCATGTGCCTGTTGGCCACCTGAATTTCTTCTTTGGAGAAGTGTCTGTTCAGCTCCTCTGCCCTTTTTTAATTGGCCTATTTGCTTTTTGTTTGTTGAGGGGCATGAACTCTTTATATAATTTGGATGTCAACCCCTTATCGGATATGTCATTTATGAATATATTCTCCCATACTGTAGGATGTATTTTTGTTCTATTGATGGTGTCCTTTGCTGTACAGAAGCTTGTTAGTTTGATATAGTCCCACTTGTTCATATTTGCTTTTGTTTCCCTTGCCTGGGAGATATGTTCATGAAGAAGTTGCTCATGTTTATGTCCAAGGGATTTTTGCCTCTATTTTTTTCTAAGAGTTTTATGGTTTCAAGACTTACATTCATGTCTTTGTCCATTTTGAGTTTACTTTTGTGTATGGGGTTAGACAATAATCCAGTTTCATTCTCTTACATGTAGTTGCCCAGTTTTGCCAACACCAGCTGTTGAAGAGGCTGTCATTTCCCCATTGTATATCCATGGCTCCTTTATCATATATTAATTGACCATATATGCTTGGGTTTATATCTGGGCTCTCTAGTCTGTTCCATTGGTCTATGGGTCTGTTCTTGTGCCAGTACCAAATTTTCTTGATTACTGTGGTTTTGTAGTAGAGCTTGAAGTCAGGAAGCATAATTCCCCCTGCTTTATTCTTCCTTCTCAGGATTGCTTTGGCTATTTGGGGTCTTTTGCGGTTCCATATGAATTTTAGAACTATTTGCTCTAGTTCATGGAAGAATGCTGTCTGTATTTGATAGGGATTGCATTGAATTTGTAGATTGCTTTAGGCAGGTTGGCCATTGTGACAATATTAATTCTTCCTATCCATGAGCAGAGGATGTGTTTCCATTTATTGGTTTCTTCTTTAATTTCTCCAAGAGTGTCTTGTAGTTTTCAGAGAATAGGCCTTTCACTTCCTTGGTTAGGTTTATTCCCAGGTATTTTATTCTTTTTGATGCAATTGTGAATGGAACTGTTTTCCTGATTTCTCTTTCTGCTACTTTATTGTTAGTGTATAGGAATGCCACAGATTTCTGTGTATTCATTTTGTATTCTGCAACTTTACTGAATTCACATATTAGATCTAGTGGTTTTGGAGTGGATTCTTTAGGGTTTTTTACATACAATATTAGGACATCTGCAAAGAAAGACAGTTTGACTTCTTCCTTGCCAATATGGATGCCTTTTATTTCTTTGTGCTGTCTGATTGCCATGGCTAGGACCTCTAGAACTATGTTGAATAGAAGTGCGGAGAGTGGGCATCCTTGTCTTGTTCCTGATCTTAAAGGAAAAGCTTTCAGCTTCTTGCTGTAAAGTATAATGTTGGCTGTGGGTCTGTAATATATGGCCTTTATAATGTTGAGGTACTTGCCCTCTATACCCATCTTGTTATATTTTTTATCATGAATGGATGTTGAATTTTGCCAAATACTTTTTCAGCATCTATGGAGATGATCATGAGTTTTTTGTCCTTTTTGTTGATGTCGTGGATGATGTTGATGGATTTTCAAATGTTGTACCATCCTTGCATCCCTGGGATGAATCCCACTTGATCATGGTGTATGATCCTCTTGATGTATTTTTGAATTCAGTTTGCTAATATTTTGTTGAGTATTTTTGCATCTATGTTCATCAGGGAAATTGGTCTGTAATTTTGTATTTTTGTGGTGTCTTTGCCTGGTTTTGGTATTAAAGTGATGTTGGCCTCGTAGAATGTGCTTGGGAGTATTCCTTCCTCTTCTACTTTTTGGAAAACTTTAGTGAGGATGCGTATTAGGTCTGCACTAAATGTTTGATAAAATTCAGCAGTGAAACCATCTGGTCCAGGCGTTTGTTCTTAAGTAGTTTTTTGATTACCAATTCAATTTCTTTGCTGGCAATTGGTCTATTCAGATTTTCTGTTTCTTTCTGGGTCAGCTTTGGAAAGTTGTATTTTTCTAGAAAGCTGTCCATTTCTTCTAGGTTATCCAGTTAGTTAGCATACAATTTTTCATAATATTCTCTCATAATTCTTTGTGTTTCTGTGGTGTCCATAGTGATTTTTCCTTTCTCATTTCTGATTCTGTTTATGTGTGTAGACTCTTTTTTTCTTGATAAGTCTGGCTAGGGGTTTATGTATTTTGTTTATTTTCTCAAAGAACCAGCTCCTGCTTTCATTGATTCTTTCTATTGTGTTATTCTTCTCGATTTTATTTATTTCTGTCTAATGTTTATTATGTCCCTCCTTCTACTGACTTAGGGCCTCATTTGTTCTTCCTTTTCTAGTTTCGTTAATTGTGAGTTGAGACTGTTCAGTTGGGATTGTTCTTCTTTCCTTAAGTAGGCCTGTATTGCAATATTTTTCCCTCTTAGCATGGACTTTGCTGTGTGCCACAGATTTTGCGGTGTTGAATTATTTTTGTCATTTGTCTCCATATATTGCTTGATCTCTGTTTTTATTTAGTCACTGATCCATTGATTATTTAGGAGCATGTTATTAAGCCTCCATGTGTTTGTGGGCTTTTTCATTTTCTTTGAAATTTATTTCTAGTTTCATACCTTTGTGATCTGAAAAGCTGGTTGGTACAATTTCAATCTTTTTGTGTTTACTGAGGTTGTTTTTGTGGCCTAGTATATGGTCTATTCTTGAAAACGTTCCATGTGCGCTTGTGAAGAATGTGTATCCTGTTGCTTTTGGATGGAATGTTCTGTAGATATCTGTTAGGTCCATCTGTTCTAATACGTTGTTCAGTGCCTCTGTGTCCTTACTTATTTTCTGTCTGCTTGATCTGTCATTTGGAGTGAGTGGTGTGTTGAAGTCTCCTAGAATGAATGCATTACATTCTATTTCCTCCTTTAATTCTGTTAGTATTTGTTTCACATATGTAGGTGATCCTGTGTTAGGTGCATAGATATTTACAATAGTTATATCCTGTTGTTGGACTGACCCCTTTATCATTATGTAATGTCCTTCTCTGTCTCTTGTGACTTTCTTTGTTTTAAAGTCTATTTTGTCTCAAACCAGTACTGCAACTCCTGCTTTTTTCTCTCTATTAGTTGCATGAAATATCTTTTTCCATCTCTTTACTTTCAGTCTGTTTATGTCTTTGGGTTTGACGTAAGTCTCTTGTAGGCAGCATATAGATAGGTCTTGCTTTTTTTATCCATTCAGTGAATCTATGTCTTTTGATTGGTGTATTCAGACCATTTACATTTAGGGTGATTATCTATAGGTGTATACTTATTGTCATTGCAGGTTTTAGATTCGTGGTTACCAAAGGTTCAGGGGTAATTCCCTTACTATCTAATAGTCTAATTTAACTCACTTCCTATGCTATTAAAAACTGAACCTAAAGATTCTTTTTTTTCCCCTCTGTTTTCTTCCTCCTCCATTCTTTGTATATTATGAATCATATTCTGTACCTTGTGTCTATCCCTTGGCTGACATCTATTTAGCCTTAGGAATACTTCCATCTATAGGAGTCCCTCCAAAATGCACTGTAGAGGTGGTTTGTGGGAGGTAAATTCTCTTAGCTTTTGCTTATCTGAAAATTGTTTAGTCCCTCCTTCAAATTTAAATGATAACCTGCTGGGTAGAGTATTCTTGGTTAGAGGCCCTTCTGCTTCATTGCATTAAATATATCATGCCACTCTCTTCTGGCCTTTAAAGTTTTTGTTGAGAAATCTGATGATAGCCTGTTGGGTTTTCCTTTGTGTGTGATCTTTTTTCTCTCTCTAGATGCTTTTAAAAGTCTGTCTTTATCCTTGATCTTTGCCAGTTTATTTATTATATCGTTGCTTGTTCTTGATCTTTGAGTACATTGTATACTTTGATGCTTTAGATCTGGGTGGTGCCCATTCTTGGACAGGGACTTTAATTTTCCTTGGAACCTTGCCCTCCAGCCTACTAACTGTCTTCACTACACTGCCCAGAACCTCCTTCCTCTAGCCTCTGGGATCCCAGCTTCATCCCTACTGTTCCTCTAGATGAAGTGGGACAGAAGAGATAAGGTGGAGAGCTGCAGTGAAAAAAGCAAAGGATAAGTCCTGGGTGGCTGTTCCACTTACTGATCTTATTTCCTAGGGCAACTGTGGGGACCAACACTGTGCTTGTAACCGCTTATCCTATATTAACCATGTGTCCACATGACCCCTCCTCTAGGCAATTAACCAAACATATAGTATGTTAATGGTTGGGTTCTGGCCAGCCCAGAATTTCCCCTTGTCTATGGAAATATCTTGATTAAAGAAATTCTACACCCCTATGATGAATTCTTTGTTTGTTGGAGTGCTGGTTGTACAAGAACAATTCCTTCTGACAAGCACAAGAAGTCATTAATCACATACCCTTTCCTGGCACAGAAATAGTCTTTGTCCCTTACCCCATACAATAGTTCTACCTCTGTTCACAGGAGGCAATATGCAGCCTTGTCCAGCTGGCCACCCCTGGACTCCTGTATAAGTCTCTACAACTTTCATGGCTCTCGCACCATCTCTGGGTCTTTTAAACCATCTCTTGAGTGCTTTCCTTTCACAACTTGCCCCGCTGGGCATGTAATCAGACTTGAGGTCAGACAGCAACGCAAAGCGATGTATGGCAAGGTCACAAAGACATGTGAAGTGTAACAGAAAAATGTAGTCATATTACCATCAATCGATTTCAGTTAAATAGTCCTATTTACTTCAAACTTAAATGAAATGAAGATGTTAGTGTAATCGCTTCTGAGTTTTTTCCATTAGGCTGCCAGCTGTGTCTATAGCACATACTTGAGAGTTTTAGTGATGAGAAAGGCAGATATGTTATCTGTAACCCTGAGGGGAAAATATATTCCCAGCCCAGGGCAAATTACCTTTGAAACAGAAATCAGTCAAAGGGAGAAATAAAGTGGGAGAAATCCATTTATTGCTTACAAGCAGTTGTCCATTTCTGCTTGCCCGTGTCTCTTATAATCCGGCTGCAAAAACAGACCCCACCAAACCTCTTTGGTCCAGATCCACCCTCGCTCTCCCAACCCTTGTAATCACTTATTAATATGGAGATGGCTACTTCTCTCCAATCATTGGAAACACCTATTGATATGGAGATGCACTAAGGCCAGACGAAAGATTCTGGAAATACCGCAATTTTACCCACAGCCCACCGCTCCAGAAATCTTGCCTCACAATCTAATTTTTCCTGATTTTCTGCAAAGGCCCCTGTGCGAGAAATGGAAGCACTGTAATCAAACTAATAACATACAATAACAACAGCAATAAAGTCATGATAATTCTCATGCCAGAGAATTCACCTATGTTAAAAGTCCTATGCAGATTAAGTCCATAGCTCCGCCTCTCCACAGGTGGTCAGTAGCTGAATGTGCATGGATCTCACAGCAATCATCACATGGTAGCTGCAGCCAGGTGACAGATCCAGCCCACAGGGACTGTAGAAAAAAATAAACTTAAGGGCGATAAGATACATGCTTTAGTGATAACAGCTTAGGCAAATCTTGTCCATGAGGTAGGATACATACAAGAGAGTGGTCCTGTGATAGGACAGTGGCAGGAATGGGTCTCATCCTGGTCTAGTATACCAGACTTTCATCCCCCTGCCTGTGGGAGTTACAGATGGGTCAGTATATAGGGCTATGGGAGGTACATGCACTGGCCATAAAGATAAAACAAAACTTCCACGTAAGATGCTTTTACCTCCTAGATATTTTTTGTACACTATCATGATCTTTGGGGGCCATTCTGCTGTTACTCCAGTACACACAGGAGGCTGGCTTCCAGGCCTTTTCCCAAGGTGCCAGAAGGGCCAGCCATCATTGCTCCAAGTGTCGAAACGTCCAAGGCCACATCCACTCAACAGAGTCTCCAGGGCTTAATGCAGTAGGGGCTGGCAGCAGGGTGTTGCTCTGCTTGCCATATGCTGGCTTCAGTAACTCCTCTTTGGTTTGCACACACAGCTGTACAGGAGAGGCAGTAATGTGTGTTAGCATGTCCACAGGGCTCAAGGTTCCTTTTCAGGGATTCTCACTCAAATGCCATAGCACTGTCCAAAAGTGAACTGACTAGCCCCATAGACAATTGGTGTCCAACTTCAGGCCAGATTTCAACAAACTGTTGAACCTCTCTATCATGTCTGCCCCCGTAGGGTTATATGGTCCATGAGACTTCCACTTTATTCCTAATTGCTGCACCCATTATTGTAATACATGTCCAGTAAAGTGGGTGCCTTGATCTCTCTCAATCACTTGTGGTCGGCCACAGGTTGCAAAGAGACACTCTAGGCCCCTTTTGGTCATTTGCTGATCTGCATGATGTACAGGAAAAGCAACCAACAATCCAGTAGCTGTGTCCACAAAAGTCATGGCATATTGATATCCTTCTGTTATGGGCAGAGGCCTGATATAGTCTATCTGCCTCCTGACAAGAGGTCTTAGCCCCTTAACTGTTGTCCCATGTTGCTGAAGGACATGGTGTAAGTCCCTGTTAGAGCACACAAGACACTCCTTCTGGGCTCTGCTGACTTCTTCAAAGGTCAGTGCAAGCCCCACTGACGGGCTGAAGCCCACATTGTCTTCTTCCCCAGGTGCAACAAATGCTAATGTAACTATTGGGCTACATCAGAGGTAGGCTTTCTTTCTGGCCAATGCACCGGGTCCAATGTGTCTCCTTTTTCATTCCCTGGGAATGCCAAAGGCAAATAGCCAGTCACATGATATACGGTAACCATCTTTGACTGTAGGCCCATAGGTCTTGTCACAAGTCTTGCCCCGAAGGGGCTGGTGACCAACCAGCCAGTTGGCATAGTACCATATTAGCAGCCAAAAGGTCAAACCCTGATAGATGGCCCAGCTATCAGTGCAGACAACTATAGGGGAAGGCTCCTGGGTGATCACGACCTATACTACCCACAACTCAGCTCATTGACTGCTCTTCCCCTCTCTGTCCTCTATCCATATTGTCTCAGTCTTAGGATAGAAAGCCACAGCCCTCCACTTCAGGGGCTGCCCAGCTGCCCACAACTTCAGCCATCTGTATACCAAGCATCTTCAGGTATAGGGAGGAGCTTTTCCCTCCTGATAAGGAGTCTCGGCTACCAATGGCTCAAAAGCAAGTTTCTCCTGCTTTACACTGGTATATGTCACTGGCTCCAGTAAGCACTGGAGTTCTCCACTTAAGGGGCTAGTAGACAGGGTGCTATGCTGCTGTAAGTATCCACCCATTTGGCCAGTGTAGACTGTTCCACACCACTCTGTTGCCTTTGGGTCCAGTCTTGCACCCACCCTACAATGGGATAAGTGGTTATTACCTTGAGCAGAGCTATTCTGGTGATGGGCTCCGTAGCCAGCAAGGCATGGTACATAGCAACCAGTTGCTTCTCTATCAAGGTACAGGCAGACCTCTGCTCTTTTCCATAGTTATGACAAAAATCCATAGGTTGGTGTGTCCGTTCAAGCTGCTGCCAATGGCCCCATCATAACCATCTTCTGTTACATGAAAATCTAGCTCACAGGGCCTTGATGCTCAAGGCCTGTACAGCCTTGACTGCTTGTTTAGCAGCAGTAAAAGCAGCTGCACATGTTTCATCCCAGGCCCACATGATGCCTCTTTGTACCAACCGGTATAAGGGCTTCAGAATTTCTTCCAAGTGTGGGATAAACACTCTCCTGTAGCCCAAAAGACCCAAAATCTCTTGTAATACTGCTGCAGTGGTAGGGATAGGGAATGCCGGGACCTTGTCTATGATTGCTTCTGGGATAACTTTCGTTTTACCCAACCAGACAAACCCTAAGAAATTACTAACAAACCAGGTCCCTGAGACTTGGTCTGTTCACAGTCCATCCATTCTCCTGTAGACGTTGCAGCTGTCTAGGAACTGCCCCTTCTAAATCTGCAAGAGATTCAAACACGAGCACGATATCATCAATGTAGTGATATACCACACTCTTTGTGGTTTCTTCCATGTGGCCAAGTCCTGGGCTACAAGTCCATGACAAATGGTGGGACTGTGGAGTTATCCATGTGGAAGGATAGTGAATGTCCACTGCTGGCCTTCCCATGTGAAGGCAAACTGTTTCTGACTTTCCTGTGCTATGTGAATAGAGAAGAAAGCATTACCAAGGTCCACAACACAATAACATGTCCCTAGTTCATGACTGAGGGTGGCCATGAGGGCTGCTATAGAGGAGACAGCAGTATGCAAAGGGGTGTTACTTTATTCAATTCCCTGTAATCCACAGTCATACTCCAGGAGCCATCCAGCTTTTTCACTGGCCACACTGGGGAATTAAAAGGACTGTGATTGGGCTTTATGGTGCCCACTTTCTCCAATACCTGTAGAGTTTTTCCAGTTTCCTTGTGTCCCCCAGGCAGTTTATACTGCTTAGTATTTGTCACTCACTGAGGTACAGGCAGAGCTACAGGTGGGTGTTTAGCATGTCCCCTCAGAACTGCTTTTACCACACATACCCTCCGTCTGAACTCACTTGCAGTAGTCTGTAACCACAGGCCCTGCAGGCTCCCTACCCCCAAAATATATTCAAGGATGGGAAAAACTTACACAGTATACTCCTTTGGGGGTAAATGCCCTATCCCCAGTGGGATTTGGGCTTTCTTCACTCTAATTGTCTTACCCTCATAGCCATCAATCACAGCAGGATTTCCAGGAAAATGCTCAGGGTTGCCATAAATCAAAGAACATTCAGCTCCTGTGTCCACCAGTGCCAGGACATGTTGTACATTCACAGTGGACCAGTGAATTGCTAATTCTACATGTCGTCTCTTGTCCCCATGACATCCCCCAAGGTGGGGACCTTGACACCCTCTCAGTCAAACTGTGATGCCCAATCATTGTTCTGTGGGGGTGAGAGCCCAGGAAGAACCTGAGTACTGTCCCCAAGGAAGTCTTGCAGTGACACAGGCCAGACATGGGGCTTTTCTTTTGGCTTCTACGTCCTGGACTTTAGTGGCTGGAACTGCTATTCTGGTTGGAAGTGGTGCCACAGTTCTACAAAGATCCTATTGGGTTGCCCATCAAGTTTTTGTTTCACTACCCCCACCTTTATCAAATCAGCCCACATCTGGGTCCTCAAGACCTTCACGGGGCCCTTTGCACCTCTCTTTTCAGTTGTAGCCTTTACTTTTCTTCCTTCTATGCTCTTGTTTCAATCTCCCCAAGATCTGCTAAAGTATGAGTAGCCTCACTCATGTGTTCCCCTATGTGGGGAGTAAGAATAGTCACTAGGGACACAAAGAGAGATGGGGGAGGTGTATGGAGCACCAGAGTTCTCATTCCTACAGTGAACACTCCCATTGGGGCCTTGTGGGTCCATTCTATAGATGATATTTTTCATGCCCACCTTCCATAACAACTGCTGGATACATTTTCCAGCTAGTGAGTAAATATGGTAAATCACCCTGATTAGGCCAAACTGCCCTGATAGCTGCTGTCAGCCAATCCAGAAGAGCCCAGTTCCCTGAGGTGTGATGGGTACTTTGCATCCACTGCTGTCAGGAAGGGTGAGTTGTCAGGGAAGCCAGCCTACCCATTTCATAACCCAACATAACAATGTCTTCCAGCCCATATCCCAGAGATGCAAAAGCCATGTAAGCAGAGGTTCTGAAGGCTTCTGCCAAAACTGAGCACTCATGTCCACCAGCTCATCCTGGGTACAGGGGTGCAGCATGGAGTGCTCCCCAACCTGGGGAGGGGGCTGCTCCTCCCCCTGAGGAGCTCGCAGTTGTTGCATTTTTATTTTCTTAATTACAACCGGGCCGACTTTTAATACAGAATAGGCTGGTGTCTCCAGCGGTGGACTCGGCAACAGATCGGCCCTCGGTCATGACTCCCCATCAGCTCCTGACATCTCCTGCATCACAGCTTCTCCTGCCGCTTCCTCCCTCACTGCTGTTAAGGAATCTTCCAGGAACACCTCAACCTTTCTTCTCAGTAACTGTCTCTCTTCCTTAAGGGCATCCTATAGGTCATTGTCCAGCTCCTCCAAGTGATGCTGAAGTGTGTTTCTCTCCTGCTGAAGTCTCTCTCTCTCTCCTTGATAACCCCCTCTCCCTCCTTGATTACTCTTTCCACTATCTTGAGAAACAAACACCCCACAATTCCAGCTGCTAAATGGCCACTCAGTGCCTCTAAGCGGTCTTGTATCTCACAGAGGGCTAATTCCACAGCTTCCGGTGTCTCCACCCTTCCCCAATTCTGGGGAAGGGCCTACCCATGTAGGCAGTGCTTTACCCTAGACCAATTCCTCACTAGGGGCTCCTGAATTGAAAGCCCCACAGATAGGGGGCTCCCAAGTGAAGCTGCACCCTCTACACCTGCTGCCACTGGGGCCTCCCCATCATCCACAAGGGGAGGTTCTGGGCATCTCCCCACCATCTGTAGAGGAAGCCTGCCCAAGGGTAGCACCCATGTAGACAGATTTCAGGTTCAGTGGTCCTGCTGACTGCCACCAGATGTAACTCCCAGGGAAAATCCTGGGGCAAATTACTTTTGAAACCAAAATCAGTCCATGGAGAAATAAAGTAGTAGAAACCCATTTATTACTTACAAGCAGTCATCAAGTTCTGCTCTCCAGTGTCTATTATGATCTGGCTGCTGGAGAAGGGGCCCCACCCAACCTCTCTGGTCCAGATATGCTCTCCTTCACCCTTGTAATTATGGAGATGGACTACTTCTCTCCACCCCTTGGGAACACCTATTGATAAGGCCAGGCAAGAGATTCTGGAAATATTGCCATTTTACCCACAGCCTGTTTGCATATACTGCGTTTTCTTCTGCCTCATCACCATCTCTGTGGAACCAGGATCCATTCTCTGTTTACATCCTTGGTGACGACTGGGGCACTGAAAAGGAGCCTGGGGCCATTCGAATAAGTTGAGCAGAGCCTCAAGACACAGATGGACCTCCCTCCTAATGGAAGCTCAACTGGAGATGGGCTAAAGTCTGCCCCTAGGAGCCACACCAGAGGGCAACCAGGACAGCCCCCTGGCCCCCTGGCACAGCAGCTTCTCTGCACTGCTCAAGTGGCAGCAGCAGGTCTTTGCGGCGTTGACCCCACACTCCAGGTTCCCTCACGCTGTTGACAGAAGACATTTGCTCCTACCTGGGCTGGGCGGCCTCTTGGTGTCGCTTCGACTCCTCTTAAAGGGGGCTCCCCACCCCCAAACCTACTCCTCCAGGATTTCCCATATTGACAAATAGAGTCATTGTTCAAGCGCTAGGTGAGCCTAGTTAGAACTCGCCCCTAGGAGGAAACACTGGAGGCTGTAGGATGGTAAAGTTTTGTGGGCCTGTGGCTGGGAATGATCAAGTATCCTAGTTTGGGTGGTGGGGGGTCGGGTGGAAACTAGCCCCCGCCTTAGGATCTGTTTCCCCTCATTGAAGGGTCCCAAGGGAATAATGAATGATTCCCTTAATAATAATGATTAATAATAATGAAGCTATTAAAGCTCCTCCCAGGCAGCACCCGTCAGCTAGATCTTGCTGGTTCCCTATTTTGACCCCTGCCTTTGGATTCTATTGTTCCCTGAGGGAAGGCAGCCCTGTACACACACTGGGAGGGATGTGGAAAAACAGGTCAGAGCTGACAGAGCTCTGGGGCCCGAAGGGGCAACGGGCAGTGGAGCGCAGGAGTCCGGCGGGGAGCTGGGAGGGACGCCCAGCAGGCCGGCCGATCAGGTACGGGCCGGCAAAGCACTCTGGCTGGGGAGAAGCCGAGACGTTGGCCCTCCCACTTTCCTAGAGAGGCCGCCCAGGCCCGCGTGCCGGCGCGCGTGCGCGATCCCGGCCTAGGCTGAGGCGGGCGCGGGGCGTGGGGCGAAAATCTGCCTGTGTGGCCCGAGGACCGAGTGTGGGGGCCTCGGGAGTAGGTGAGCGGCCCGGCGAGGCGCTGGGGGCTTCGGGGACAGCTGTGCGGGCGGGGGTTCCGGGAGGGCGGCGGGGACGCTGGGGGGCTGCCGGGGGCGGCGGCTGAGGCCCGGCCTGGAGGCTGCGCCTGCGGCGGGTGGTGTGGCTGGAGACCCCGTCCCGGCGCCGTGGGGGCGTATCCGGAGGCGCTTAGCCGCCCGGGGCGCCCGGGGGAAGGAATTTGGCGTAATGGTTTCTGCGCTTTATGACTTCTGCCAATTATGCAGACAAAGCGTACTTATTACAAGCAATTAGACGACGTGGGTGAGTGGAAGAAAAGTAAAAGTAGCCGCAGTCCGCAAACGTTTTCGTTTGGATGCTTCCTGACATTTGAAATTTTTGTGTAATTATGCAAACTCACATGTTTCTGTATACGTTGTTTGCGAAATGGGATCACGCTGTTGCTTTTACAAGCTTTGTTTAATAAGCTTTTTGTTTGTGGTAAGCAGTATTGTGACGAAATAACGCAGAACGTTAACCGTATGATACACGAAAATTTACCGTTTAACCATTTTAACGTGTATAACTCAGTGGGATGAGGTACATTCATACTACTGCTTTCTGAAAAGCACACCATCCGGTGGAATGCATTTGTTCAATATATTGGTTAAAATTGGTGCCAGCTTGTGACTATAGCATCTTAGTATGCTGATGGACAGTGACTGTAATGGGGTATGTGTGGGGACTTGATAATGGGGGGAATCTAGTAACCACAATGTTGCTCATGTGATTGTGTATTAATGATACCATACTAAAAAAAGATTGGTCCTAGCTTTGTGGCACCACTAAGACATATTTTGCAAGTATAATTAAAAGAAGACATGTCGTTTGTAGTTTGTTTTCCATAGCACCCATAGCAAGAAATTGTAGATGCTCAGCAAGTGACGTTTGTGCAGAAAGACAGCAAAATCTTCTTTAGTAGGGTGATTGTGCTTTCACAAGGAAAGAGTAGTAAATGACACAGTCTTTTAACCCTAAGGTACAGCTCTAACCTAAAACTACTGCCCTCTCTACTGTCCTCTGACTTGCATAGGTCCAAGAAAGCAGAGAGTGGTCTCTTTCTAAGGTAAAAGTAGTAGCGGGGGAAGAGCACCGTCCTGTTTAAGACTGTTTGTGGTTCAAAAGTGAAAACTCATTAGCGTGAGATTGATTATTTTGCAGGGAAGTGTCAGGGAGTGATTTTAGGCTCAATTTAGTTAAGGAATTTCAGGGAATTTATATCTGGTACACAGTTACACACGTGTGCCTATCTGTGTGTGTATTCAAGGACTGTTGAATGAGGCTGCTTTTACATGTTAGTGCTGAGGAAAGGCAGACAAGTTTTAGTTAGAAGAATAATGCCAAAAAGATGGGAGTATTTTGAAGATAGACCTCAATAGGTGCTTAGAAGGGAAGCTGACAAAAGCATCACAAATATTAACTGTTCTAACAGTAAGTTTTCTGTGGCTCCTGGTGTCACGGAAGTATTAGTGCATAAGTATTCTTTATGTGGGACAGTTACTTGAGAGTAGAACTACATAAACATAGTAAACATCACTCGTCTTATTTTGCAACCCTCAGGATTCTACATCAGGAACAATCTGAAGGAGCTCCCTTGGGTGACTTATGGTGGCCTCTACAATATTGAAATCTTGAGCTTATACTTTTCCTTCCCTGATCTTACATCTCTTATCCTCCTTCCTTGTTTGTTACACCACAACGCACTTGTCACTAACATACCACATCTTTAATTTATTTGACTGTCTGCCCATGAGTGCCTCAAGGCAGTGCGTTTTGTCTACTTTATTCACTGTTTTGACCTTGTGCCTAGGACAAAGCAGGTGCTCCATAGCTATTTGCTAAATTAATGAAAGAATGAATCCAAGCCAGAGATAAGAATTGACAGTATTTAATATCTTTGATTGCCAGGTTAATCTTTAATTAGTCTACAATAGCTTGAAAGAAAAATTTGCTCAAACTTTTTCAATTTAAAAAACTTTTCATTGGAATAATTGTAGACTTATGGATGGTTGCAGAAATTGTTCAGAATTCCTTATACTGTTTACCCAGTTTGCCTAAAGTTAGTATCTTGCGTAACCATAGTCAAATCCTCAAACTTAAGAAATTTACAGTGGTACAACACTAGTAATCAAATAGTTCATCTTATTCAGAGTTCATCAGTTTCTCACTAAAGGCCCTTTTAGTTCCAGGGTGCAGTCTTGAAACCCTGATTCCACTTAGTTGTCTCCTTATTTTTTAACCTTTAGTGTTCCTTGGTGTTTCCTTGTTCTCATGACCACGGTGCTTTTGAAGTATTTTGTATTTGTGTTTTCAGTATGACCCAACAATTTGGTTTTGTCTGACGTTTTTGCCTGCTTAGATTGAGGATGATGTTGATTCGAAATGTCTTATTACTGGTGCTGTTAATCTTGGTCCAGTGGTGTTTGCCAGGTTTCACCACTACAGAGAGACTGGGTGTCCCTTTGCGATTAGTAATTATTTTAGGAAAGATACTTTGAGACTTTGTGTAGAACCGTCCTGCTTCTCCTTACCTTTCACCCCGGGGTTAGCATTCATTGTGGATCTTTCCTGCAACAGTTATAACTGTAGAGGTGTAGTGGTAACTCTAACTTCTGTTATTTTGTCTACATTTATTAATTGGAATTGTATTCTTTGGGCTGTGATGCAGTGCTAATGTCATTTGTTTTGTTGCTTAAGCTATTCTAGCTTTGGCCATTGGGAGCTCTTTGAGGTTGGCTCCTGTTTCCTCTTGAGGTACCCTCATCCTTTTTTGTGTCTTTCCTGGACATTCTGGCACCACAGAATGCTCCTTTTGTATCTCTCCTCCCCCAGCCCTGGAATCCAGCCCCTCCCCAAGGCTCCCTGGTTCCATTTTTGGAGAATGGTATTTAGAAACCAAGTTTTGGACACTTAAGTTTGAGCTGATTTCTTAATTGATAAATTTGTGTAAGTATTTAAAAAGTTTTAAATGTGTACCAGGAGCAATCTTTTCTGTTTGCTTTTTATAAGTGTATAAAGTAGACCTCAGGTACCCTCCCACTGGTAGGAAAAACAGGAAAGTAAGAGACTACTTAATGAGGATTTTAAGAGGAAAACCAGGGAGATTACATTGCATATGAGTTGAAGAAGCAGAATGACAAAAAGAAGAAAATGTACCTTCAGAGTGCTCAGATGATTGCTTGGAGTTTCCCCCATTCTTTACAAAGCTAGTTTTATTGTGGGAATGAAAGTGGGTGAAGGTTTGAAGCTCTGGGTGAAGAGGACAGATCCAGCTCAGGTTGCTTCCTAGGCCTGGGGGCTCACATCTGCAGTACAGTCTTACAAGTTGATGAATGAAGTTTTTCTTCTAGTCCCAAAAGCTAGCTGGGACAGGGAAGGAACCCTGAATTTAACTGGTAGGTTTGGCTCACTGGCCTCCATCTCTTTCCTGTGTTCTGGGTCTTTGAATCAGAGCTTTATCCATGTTCATCGTTGCAGAGGGTGGGCTAATAACCTTTGATTGAAGGCCTGGAATCCTTGGTGAAATTCACAGGCATGGCCCTCACTTTGCTGTTTGTCAGTGTTCTCCTCATTACCACGTTTCAAATATATTGACCTCTTTGGATGTTTCTGCAGCTGCTGCCTCAGACAGGCCAGCTTAGAGGCATCTTTTAGGTGCTCATTTCACCGTTGGTGTCAATTTCGTGATCTGTTCATCACCATTTATACTTCCTAGGTGCATTTTTTTCAGAATATTTCTGTCTGGCCTCAAGTTCATATTCTTTAGCCTCAGTGCCAGGTTTCTCTTCCCCCTTAGCAGCTTTCTAGTTCTTTCATACTTTAGTTTTCTTTCTCTTTTCCAGTCTGTTGTGTTGTGCAGATTTGGCTCAGAAAGTCTCTGTTCTCCTTCTGGGACCTTCTGCCTCCTCCTGAACTTCATGTTTGTGCTGCTGGAGCTCTGCACGGCTGGAGCCTATTCCCTTGCTCCTAGCACACCTTTCCCTCTTCAGCCTTCTTTTGTTGGTGGGTATGTTGCAGTCTACTTATAGGCCTTCAGTTACTTACATTATCATTTCTTTCATTTTCCTCTGCTTGTTTTCCCTGATTGCTCTTCTTACCCTGCTCCTGTTCTTTTCACAGCAGGGTACACTTCTCTGCCAAGCCTTTAGCAGCCTCCTCAGCGTGCATGGTCCTACACATCATTCTTTTTTTTTTTTAGTTTATTTCGGTATCATTAATCTACAATTACATGTGCAATATTATCGTGATTAAACTACCCCCTTCATCAGCTCCCCCCCACCGACCCCATTACAGTCACTGTCCATCAGCGTAGTGAGATGCTATAGAGTCACTACTTGTCTTCTCTGAGTGTACTGCCCTCCCCGTGCCCCCCCAACATTACATCTGCTAATCATATGCCCCCTTTTCCCTCTTATCCCTCACTTCCCACCCATCTTCCCCAGTCCCTTTCCCATTGGTAACTATTAGTCCCTTCTTGGGTTCTGTGAGTGTGCGGTTGTTTTGTTCCTTCAGTTTTTAAATTTGTTCTTATACTCCACATATGAGTGAAATCATTTGATACTTGTCTTTTTCGGCTTGGCTTATTTCACTGAGCATAATACCCTCTAGCTCCATCCATGTTGTTGCAAATGGTAGGATTTGTTTTCTTCTTATGGCTGAATAATACTCCATTGTGTATATGTACCACATCTTTATCCATTCATCTACTGATAGACACTTAGGTTGCTTCCATTTCTTGGATATTGTAAATACTGCTGCGATAAACATAGGGGTGCATCTGTCTTTTTCAAACTGGGCTGCTGTATTGTTAGGGTAAATTCCTAGGAGTGGATTTCCTGGGTCAAATGGTATTTCTATTTTGAGTTTTTTGAGGAACCTCCATACTGCTTTCCACAATGATTGAACTAATTTGCATTCCCACCAGCAGTGTAGGAGGGTTCCCTTTTCTCCACATCCTTGCCAACATTTGTTATTGTTTGTGTTTTGAATGTTGGCCATCCTCACTGGTGTGAGGTGGTATCTCATTGTGGTTTTAATCTGCATTTCTCTGATGATTAATGATGTGGAGCATCTTTTCATGAGCCTGTTGGCCATCTGAATTTCTTCTTTGGGGAAGTGTCTATTCATGTCCTCTGCCCATTTCTTAATTGGATTATTTGCTTTTTGTTTGTTAAGGTGCATGAGTTCTTTATATATTTTGGATGTCAACCCCTTATCGGATATGTCATTTATTAATATATTCTCCCATACTGTAGGATGTCTTTTTGTTCTACTGATGGTGACCTTTGCTGTACAGAAGCTTTTCAGCTTGATATAGTCCCACTTGTTCATTTTTGCTTTTGTTTCCCTTGCCCGGGGAGATATGTTCATGAAGAAGTTGCTCATGTTTATGTCCAAGAGATTTTTGCCTATGTTTTTTTCTAAGAGTTTTATGGTTTCATGACTTACATTCAGGTCTTTGATCCACCTTGAGTTTACCTTTGTGTATGGGGCTAGACAGTAGTCCAGTTTCATTCTCTTACATGTAGCTGTCCAGTTTTTCCAACACCAGCTGCTGAAGAGGCTGTCATCTCCCCATTGTATATCCAAGGCTCCTTTATCAAATATTAATTGACTGTATATGTTTGGGTTAATGTTTGGATTTTCGATTCTGTTCCACTGGTCTGTGGGTCTGTTTTTGTGCCAATACCAAATTGTCTTGATTACTGTGGCTTTGTAGTAGAGCTTGAAGTCAGGGAGCATAATTCCCCCTGTTTTATTCCTCCTTCTCAGGATTGCTTTGGCTATTCGGGGTCTTTTGTGGTTCCATATGAATTTTAGAATTATTTGTTCCAGTTCATTGAAGAAAGCTGTTGGTAGTTTGATAGGGATTGCATTGAATCTGTAGATTGCTTTAGGTAGTATAGCCATTTTGACAATATTTATTCTTCCTAGCCAAGAGCATGGGATGCATTTCCATTTGTTAGTGTCCTCTTTAATTTTTCTTAGGAGTGTCTTGTAGTTTTCAGAGTACAGGTCTTTCACTTCCTTCGTTAGGTTTATTCCTAGGTATTTTATTCTTTTTGATGCAATTGTGAATGAAATTGTTTTTCTGATTTCTCTTTCTGTTAGTTCATCGTTAGTGTATAGGAAAGCAACAGATTTCTGTGTGTTAACTTTGTATCCTGCAACTTTGCTGAATTTAGATATTAGTTCTAGCAGTTTTGGAATGGAGTCTTTAGGGTTTTTTATGTACAATATCATGTCATCTGCAAATAGTGATAATTTGATTTCTTCTTTACCAGTCTGGATGCCTTGTATATCTTTGTTTTGTCTGATTGCCGTGGCTACGACCTCCAGTACTATGTTGAATAACAGTGGAGAGAGTGGGCATCCCTGTCTTGTTCCCGATCTTAGATGAAAAGCTTTCAGCTTCTCGCTGTTAAGTATGATGTTAGCTGTGGGTTTGTCATATATGGCCTTTATGATGTTGAGGTACTTGCCCTCTATAACCATTTTGTTTAGAGTTTAATCATGAATGGATGCTGAATTTTGTCAAATGCTTTTTCAGCATCTGTGGAGATGATCATGTGGTTTTTGTTCGTCTTTTTGTTGATGTGGTGGATGATGTTGATGGATTTTCGAATGTTGTACCATCCTTGCATCCCTGGGATGAATCCCGCTTGATCATGGTGTATGATCCCCTTGATGTATTTTTGAATTCGGTTTGCTAATATTTTGTTGAGTATTTTTGCATCCATGTTCATCAGGGATGTTGGTCTGTAAGTTTCTTTTTTGGTGAGGTCTGTGTCCGGTTTTGGTATTAGAGTGATGCTGGCTTCATAGAATGAGTTTAGAAGTATTCCCTCCTCTTCTATTTTTTGAAAAACTTTAAGGAGAATCGGTGTTATTTCTTCTCTATATGTCTGGTAGAATTCAGAGGTGAATCCATCTGGTCCGGGGGTTTTGTTCTTCGGTAGTTTTTTGATTACCGATTCAGTTTCATTGCTGGTGATTGGTCTGTTTAGTTTTTCTGTTTCTTGCTTGGTCAGTCTTGGAAGGTTGTATTTTTCTAAGAAGTCGTCCATTTCTTCTAGGTTTTCCAGCTTGTTAGCATATAGATTCTCATAATATTCTCTTATAATTCTATGTATTTCTGTGGGGTCCGTCGTTATTTTTCTTTTCTCATTTCTGATTCTGTTTATGTGTGTAGATTCTCTATTTCTCTTAATAAGTCTGGCTAGGGGTTTATCTATTTTGTTTATTTTTTCAAAGAACCAGCTCTTTGTTTTATTGATTTTTTCTGTTGTTTTATTCTTCTCAATTTTATTTATTTTTTCTCTGATCCTTATTATGTCCCTCCTTCTGGTGACTTTGGGCCTCATTTGTTGTTCTTTTTCCAATTTCAGTAATTGTGTCTTTAGACTATTCATTTGGAAATGTTCTTCCTTCTTTAAATAGGCCTGGATTGCAATATACTTTCCTCTTAGGACTGCCTTTGCTTCGTCCCACAGAAGTTGTGGCTTTGTGTTTTTGTTGTCATTTGTCTCCATATATTCTTTGATTTCTGTTTTGATTTGGTCGTTAACCCATTGATTATTTAGGAGAATGTTGTTAAGTCTCCATGTATTTGTGAGCCTTTTTGATTTTTTTCTAAAATTTATTTCTAGTTTTATACCTTTGTGATCTGAGAAGTTGGTTGGTAGAATTTCAATATTTTTGAATTTACTGAGGTTGTTTTTGTGGCCTAGTATGTGGTCTATTCTGGAAAATGTTCCATGTGCACTTGAGAACAGTGTGTATCCTTCTGCTTTTGGGTGCAGAGTTCTGTAGATATCTGTTAGGTCCGTCTGTTCTAGTGTGTTGTTCAGTGCCTCTGTGTCTTTACTTATTCTCTGTCTGGTTGATCTGTCCTTTGGAGTGAGTGGTGTGTTGAAGTCTCCTAAAATGAATGCATTGCTGTCTATTTCCTCCTTTAATTCTGTTAGTATTTGTTTCACATACGCTGGCACTCCTGTGTTGGGTGCATATATATTTATAATGGTTATATCTTTATTGTTGGACTGACCCCTTTATCATTATGTAATGTCCTTCTTTATCTCTTGCTACTTTCTTCGTTTTGAAGTCTATTTTGATACAAGTACTGCAACACCTGCTTTTTTCTCCTTGTTGTTTGCATGAAATATCTTTTTCCATCCCTTCACTTTTAGTCTGTGTATGTCTTTATGTTTAAAGTGAGTCCCTTGAAGGCAGCATATAGATGGGTCTTGTTTTTTTATCCATTCAGTGACTCTATGTCTTTTGACTGGTGCATTCAGTCCATTTACATTTAGGGTGATTATGGATAGGTATGTTCTTATTCGCATTGCAGGCTTCAGATTTGTGGTTACCAAAGGTTCAAGGTTAACTTCCGTAGTATCTAAAAGTCTAACAACTAACTTAATATGCTATTACAAACACAATATAAAGGTTCTCTTTTGGTTTGTTTGTTTGTTTCCTTCCTCCTTTTTCTTTCTATTCCGTTCTTTATATATTAGGTATTATATTCTGTACTGTTTGTCTATCCCTTGATTGACTTTGGGGATAGTTAATTTAATTTTGCATTTTCTTAGTAATTAGCTGTTCTATATTCTTTACTGTGGTTTTATTACCTCTGGTGACAGCTATTAATCTGTAGGAACACTTCCATCTATAGAAGTCCCTCCAAAATACACGGTAGAGATGGTTTGTGGGAGGCAAATTCTCTCAGCTTTTGCCTTTCTGCGGATTGTTTAATCCCTCTTTCAAATTTAAATGATAATCTTGCCGGGTAAAGTATTCTTGGTTCCAGGCCCTTCTGCTTCATTGCATTAAATACATCATGCCACTGCCTTCTGGCCTGTAAGGTTTCCGCCAAGAAGTCTGATGATAGCCTGATGGGTTTTCCTTTGTATGTGATCGTGTTTCTCTCTCTGGCTGCTTTTAATAGTCTGTCCTTATCCTTGATCTTTGCCATTTTAATTACTATATGTCTTGCTATTGTCTTTCTTGGGTCCCTTGTGTTGGGAGATCTGTGCACCTCCATGGCCTGAGAGACTATCTCCTGTCCCAGATTGGGGAAGTTTTCAGCAATCACCTCCTCAACGACGCTTTCTATCCCTTTTTCTCTCTCTTTTTCCTCTGGTACCCCTATAATGCGAATATTGTTCCGTTTGGATTGCTCACACAGTTCTCTCAATATTCTTTCATTCTTAGAGATCCTTTTTTCTCTTTGTGCCTCAGCTTCTTTGTATTCCTCTTCTCTAGTTTCTATTTCATTTATTGTCTCCTCCACCGTATCTGATCTGCTTTTAATACCGTCCATTGTGTTCTTCAATGATTGGATTTCTGACCGGAATTCATTCCTGAGTTCTTGAATATCGTTCCGTACCTCCATGAGCATGTTAATGATTTTTATTTTGAACTCCCTTTCAGGGAGAGTCATAAGGTCCATATCATTTAAATCTTTCTCAGGAGTTGTATTCATAATTTTACTCTGGACCAGGTTCCTTTGGTGTTTCATATTTGTGTATGGCGCCCTCTAGTGCGCAGAAGCTCAACTCTCTGGAGCTGCTCAGCCCCTGAAGCAATGCGGGGATTGTAGGGGAGTGGTATTGGTGCCTCCGGGGAGGAAAGGGCTGTTTGCTGGTTCCTGGCTACTATGTCTGTCTCCACTGTCTGAACCAGTGGGCTGAGCACACAGGTATAAGCCTCTGTGCTTTGTGTTTTCAGTTGCTTTAGATAGATCTTCCCTCTGGCTGGCCTAACACCAGGGAAGGATTGCCCGGTTTGCAAGCCCGTTGGGCTGGCCAGAAGAAAGGTGCACTAGTCTGCCTGTCACAGAAGGGGTTCTTGGAGCTGTGTAGGCAGCCAGGGAGCTGGAGCAACTGAAGATCGTGAAAATTCCCAGCCTGCTGCGCAGAGTGCACCCGGAGAATTTTGTCTGCCTGTCCTTTCTCCTGAGCAGTAGGCTCAGTGCAATCCTTGCCCCTTTAGCAGCCCTCTTGCTAAGGGCTTCCTTGTTAGGAGGTCTCTCAGACTGCCTGCCTTTCTTTTGTCCCTGAGCAGCTGGGTATGGATCCCTGCTTTCACAAGCAGCTGGATTCTTAGTCTCTCCAGGAAGTCTGCCTGTCTTAGCTTTCCAACCCCCTACTTACAAAAGTATCATGCAAGCACCATGAAATGTAGGTTTGTGCTCCCAGAGCAGATCTCCAGAGTTAGGTATTCAGCAGTCCCATATCTCCACTCCCTCCCTGTCTGTTCCTGCTCCGCCTACTGTTGAGCTGGGGTGGGGGAAGGGCTTGGATCCAGCAGGACCCAGCTTTAGTACCTTACCCTTTACTGTGAGGGCTGCTCTTGTCTCCAGGTGTATGCAGTTTGTTGCCGTCCTCTTTCCCGTTGCTTTTTCAAGAGTAGTTTTAGTAGCTTTATTTTCATATTATATGAGGTTTTAGGAGGAAGCCCCTGTCTCACCTCTCATGCCGCCATCTTTAATCCCAATTGCTGCTTTATTCTTAGGGTAAATTCCTATGAGTGGAATTCCTGGGTCAAATAGTATTTCTATTTTGAGTTTTTTGAGGAACTTCCATACTGCTTTCCATAATGGAATGGTTGAACTAATTTGCATTCCTACCAGCACTGTAGGAGGGTTCCCTTTTTCTCCTCATTCTTGCCAACATTTGTTGTTGTGTTTTGGATGTTGGCCATCCTCACTGGTGTGAGGTGATATCTCATTGTGGTTTTAATCTGCATTTCTCTGATGATTAGTGATGTGGAGCATCTTTTCATGTGCCTGTTGGCCATCTGAGTTTCTTCTTTGGAGAAGTGTCTATTCATGTCCTCTGCCCATTTCTTAATTGGATTATTTACTTTATGTTTGTTGAGATGCATGAGTTCTTCATATATTTTGGATGTCAACCCCTTATCGGATATGTCATTTATGAATATATTCTGCCATACTGTAGCATGTCTTTTTGTTCTACTGATAGTGTCCTTTGCTGTACAGAAGCTTCTCAGCTTGATATAGTCCCACTTGTTCATTTTTGCTTTTGTTTCCCTTGCTCAAGGAGATGTGTTCATGAAGAAGTCGCTCATGTTTATGTCCAAGAGATTTTTGCCTATGTTTTTTTCTAAGAGTTTTACGGTTTCGTGACTTACACTCAGGTCTTTGATCCATTTTGAGTTGACTTTTGTGTATGGGGTTAGACAGTAGTCCAGTTTCATTCTCTTACATGTAGCTGTCCAGTTTTTCCAACACCAGCTGCTGAAGAGGCTGTCATCTCCCCATTGTATATCCAAGGCTCCTTTATCAAATATTAATTGACTGTATATGTTTGGGTTAATGTTTGGATTTTCGATTCTGTTCCACTGGTCTGTGGGTCTGTTTTTGTGCCAATACCAAATTGTCTTGATTACTGTGGCTTTGTAGTAGAACTTGAGGTCAGGGAGCGTAATTCCCCCTGTTTTATTCCGCCTTCTCAGGATTGCTTTGGCTATTCGGGGTCTTTTGTGGTTCCATATGAATTTTAGAATTATTTGTTCCAGTTCATTGAAGAAAGCTGTTGGTATTTTGATAGGGATTGCCTTCAATCTATATATTGCTTTAGGTAGTATAACCATTTTGACAATATTTATTCTACCGAGCCAAGAGCATGGGATAAATTTCCATTTGTTAGTGTCTTCTTTAATTTCTCTTAGGAATGTCTTGTAGTTCTCAGAGTATAGGTCTTTCACTTCCTTCGTTAGGTTTATTCCTAGGTATTTTATTCTTTTTGATGCAATTGTGAATGAAATTGTTTTTCTGATTTCTCTTTCTGTTAGTTCATCGTTAGTGTATAGGAAAGCAAGAGATTTCTGTGTGTTAACTTTGTATCCTGCAACTTTGCTGAATTCAGATATTCTAGTAGTTTTGGAGTGGAGTCTTCAGGGTTTTTTATGTACAGTATCATGTCATCTGCAAATAGTGACAATTTGTCTTCTTCTTTACCAATCTGGATGCCTTGTATTTCTTTGTTTTGTCTGATTGCCATTGCTGTGACCTCCAGTACTATGTTGAATAACAGTGGACAGAGTGGGCATCCCTGTCTTGTTCCCGATCTTAGATGAAAAGCTTTCAGCTTCTCGCTGTTAAGTATGATGTTAGCTGTGGGTTTGTCATATATGGCCTTTATAATGTTGAGGTACTTGCCCTCTATACCCATTTTGTTGAGAGTTTTTATCATGAATGAATGCTGAATTTTTTCAAATGCTTTTTCAGCATGTATGGAGATGATCATGTGGTTTTGTTCTTCTTTTTGTTGATGTGGTGGATGATGTTGATGGATTTTCGAGTGTTGTACCAATCTTGCATCCCTGGGATGAGTCCCACTTGATCATGGTGTATGATCCTCTTGATGTTTTTTTGAATTCGGTTTGCTAATATTTTTTTGAGTATTTTTGCATCTACGTTCATCAGGGATATTGGTCTGTAATTTTCTTTTTTGGTGAGGTCTGTGTCCGGTTTTGGTATTAGAGTGATGCTGGCTTCATAGAATGAGTTTGGAAGTATTCCCTCCTCTTCTATTTTTTGGAAAACTTTAAGGAGAATGGGTGTTATTTCTTCTCTATATGTCTGGTAGAATTCAGAGGTGAATCCATGTGGTCTGGGGGATTTGTTCTTGGGTAGGTTTTTGATTACCCCTTCAGTTTTGTTGCTGATGATTGCTCTGTTAGTTTTTCTGTTTCTTGTTTGGTCAGTTTTGGAAAGTTGTATTTTTCTAAGAAGTTGTCCATTTCTTCTAGGTTTTCCAGCTTGTTAGCATATAGATTCTCGTAATATTCTCTTATAGTTCTTTGTATTTCTGTGGGGTCCATCGTTATTTTTCCTTTCTCATTTCTGATTCTGTTTATGTGTGTAGATTCTCTTTTTCTCTTAATCAGTCTGGCTAGGGATTTATCTATTTTGTTTATTTGTTTAAAGAACCAGCCCTTGATTTCACTGATTTTTTTTCTATTGTTTTATTCTTCTCAATTTTATTTATTTCTTCTCTGATCTTTATTATGTTCTCCTTCTGGTGACTTTGGGCCTCATTTGTTCCTCTTTTTCTAATTTCAGTAATTGTGTCTTTAGACTATTCATTTGGGAATGTTCTTCCTTCTTTAAATAGGCCTGGATTGCAATATACTTTCCTCTTAGAACTGCCTTTGCTGCATCCCACAGAAGTTGTCGCTTTGTGTTGTAGTTGTCATTAGTCTCCACATATTCTTTGATTTCTGTTTTGATTTGGTCGTTAACCCATTGATTAGTTAGGAGAATGTTGTTTAGTCTCTATGTATTTGTGAGCCTTTTTGTTTTCTTTCTAAATTTTTTTCTAGTTTTATACCTTTGTGATCTGAGACATTGGTTGGTAGAATTTCAGTATTTTTGAATTTACTATGAGGTTGTTTATGTGGCCTAGTATGTGGTCTATTCTGGAAAATGTTCCATGTGCACTTGAGAACAGTGTGTATCCAGTTGCTCTTGGGTGTAGAGTTCTGTAGATGTCTGTTAGTTCCATCTGTTGTAGTGTGTTGTTCAGTGCCTCTGTGTCTTATTTTCTGTCTGGTTGATCTGTCCTTTGATGTGAGTGGTGTGTTGAATCACCTAAAATGAATGCATTGCTGTCTATTTCCTCCTTTAATTCTGTTAGTAGTTGTTTCACATATGCTGGCGCTCCTGTGTTGGGTGCATATATATTTATAATGGTTATACCCTCTTGTTGGACTGACCCCTTTATCATTATGTAATGCCCTTCTTTGTCTCTTGCTACTCTCTCGTTTTGATGTCTATTTTGTCTGAAAGAAGTACTGCAACACCTGCTTTTTTCTCCTTGTTTGCATGAAATATCTTTTTCCATCCCTTCACTTTTAGTCTGTGTATATCTTTGGGTTTGAGGTGAGTTTCTTGTGGGTAGCATATAGATGGGTGTTGCTTTTTTATCCATTCTGTTACTCTGTGTCTTTTGATTGGTGCATTCAGTCCATTTACTTTTAGGGTGATTATCAATAGATATGTACTTATTGCCATTGCTGGCTTTAGATTCGTCGTTTCCAAAGGTTCAAGGGCTGCTTCTTTATTATCTAACAATGTAACTTAATTTTCTTGTTAAGTTATTGTAAACACTGTCTGATGTTTCTTTATTTCTGTCCCTTCTTATTCTTCCTCCACCATTCTTTATATACTAGGTGTTTTATTCTTTACCTTTAGTTAGTATTTGGATGGTCTGCTTTCTTTGCTATGATTTTATTTTCTCTTATGATATCTTTTTAGCCTTAGGGGTGCTTCCCTCTAGAGAAGTTCCTTTAAGATGTCCTGTAGAGGTGGTTTATGAGGGGCACATTCTCTCAGTTTTCGCTTGTCTGGAAATTGTTTAATCCCTTCATCATATTTAAATGATAATCGTGCTGGATACAATATTCTTGGTTCGTGGCCCTTCTTTTTCATTATGTTAAATATATCATGCCATTCTTTTCTGACCTGTAAGGTTTCTGTTGAGAAGTCTGATGATAGTCTGATGGGTTTTCCTTTGTAGGTGATCTTTTTTCACTCTCTAGCTGCCTTTAATACTCTGTCCTTATCTTTGATCTTTGCCATTTTAATTATTATGTGTCCTGGTGCTGTCTTCCTTGGGTCCCTTGTGTTGGGAGATGTTTCGGCTTCTGTGGAGTGTGAGACTATTTCCTTCCCCAGCATGGGGAAGTTTTCAGCTATTATTTCTTCAAAGACACTTTCTATCCCTTCTTCTCTCTCTTCTTCCTCTGGTCCTCCTATAATGCAAATATTGTTCCGTTTGTATTAGTCACACATTTCTCTTAATATTCTTTCATTCCTAGAGATCTTTTTATCTCTCTCTGCTTCATTCGCTCTGTATTCCCGTTCTCTGATTTCTATTCCATTAACAGTCTCTTGCATCTCGTCCAGTCTGCTGCTAAGCCCGTCGATGGCTTGTCTCATTTCTGCGTTGTCTTTCCTCACTTCCCTCACTTCCTCCCTCAGCTCTTGCATATTTCTCTGTAGAATCTTCAGCATGGTTATGACTTTTATTCTGAATTCTTTTTCAGGAAGACTGTGCATTTCCACCCCTTCAGGCTCCCTCTTTGGTGTTGTTTGGGTCTGGGTGAGCTTGGTCTGTACCATATTCCTCTGTCTTTTCATGGTGATAGAAGTGGTCGCTGATAGGTGCCACGTATGTCACCTGGGCCTTTTAAGACTTTAAAACAAGAGGAGGAGGAAGGGAAAGAAAAGAGAAAAAAAGAAAGAAGGAAAAGAAAACAAAGGAAAAAAAATATCGCCCACAGGGAGCAGATTCTGTAAGGATGCTGTTGGTGGTGCTGTTGCTCCCCTATTCTGCATCCACGGCCACGCAGCTCCGCAGGGCCCTTCATGGCTCTGGCCGGGACGGGAACGAATGGGAGGCTGTTGATCTCTATGTGAAGTTTCAGTGCAGCTACTTTTTCCCAGTCACCAGCCAAGGGGTCTGAAATTCCTCAGGACTCCCAGCCTACTGGGCCCAGTGTGCCAGGATGATCCTGGACCCTTGCCTCTTTAAGACCGCCAAAAAAAAGCGCATGCTTTTCTTTTGTCCTGGGGAGCCTGCTGCAAGCACCCGGGTGTGTTTCCAGCTCAAAACCTGCACCTTCTGCGTCTCCAATATCCGATACACTGCGCTATGTGTGTCAGCGCTCCTGGCGCAGATCACCAGGGCTGGTTATTTTGCAGGCCTGTACTTCCACTCCCTCCCAGCTCTGAATCCTCTCGTCCCGCCGGTGCTCTGGGGTGTGGGAGTGTTCGGGTCCCGCCGGGTCGCGGCTTCATATCTTACCCGCCTCACGGGGTGCCGAGTCCTCTCAGGTGCAGATGCAGGCTGTGTGCTGTCCTGTATATTCTGGTCTCTCTTTTAGGAATAGTTGTATTTGCTGTATTTTCATAGATATATATGGTTTTGGGAGGAGATTTTCGCCGCCCTGCTCACGCCGCCATCCTCCTGGAACTCCTTCACATCATTCTTACTTGACTCTTCCTCACTTAGGAGTGGGGCTTAGTTTCTCTGTCTTAGCTGGATGATGGCATCCCTTCTGGTGTGGGACTTATGTCCCCGTTTACAGTTTTGTCTTTTTGTCAGTCCTAGCAGTGCTTGCTGAGTGCAGGAGATGTTGAATAGGTATCACCGTTTATGACAAATATAGGAGGTGATGGCTTCTGGTAAAGGTAATGATTTCTTTAAATTTGCTTAACAGTGGTGGGAGATGGAGGGTGCTGTGATATCAGGGCATGATGACTGTCATCTTTGACTTGATTCACAGAGCAATGGCACTACATTGCAGCAGCTGCTAATTCTGCTGTCCATATAATTTTTGTAAATGATCTGAGATAAGTGTAAACTCCATTCTTTTGTGTCGACATCTTGTTCAAGCACCATGTATTGAAAAGTTAGTTCTTTCTCCTTCAAGTGATTTTGGGACCTTCTTAAAAAAATGACTATATATGTATGGTTTTTGTGTGGGGGATCATTATTGTATTTAATCTATCTATATAGTCAATTCCACATTGTCTTGGTCACTGATACTTTTAAGGTAAGTTGAAATGCTGTGAGTCCTTTAACTTATTTTATATTTCGAGATTCTTTTGGCTGTGCTGGCATTCTTGGGTTTCCATGTGAATTTTATTATTAACTTGTCTGTTTATTCAGAGAAGCCATGTGCTGATAGAAATAGTGATGCATGTGAAGATAATTTGGCGAACATCTATTGGATGTGGATTTAAGAATGGACAGGGAATTAGAAGATTTGTCCAGTTTCCAGAATCATCAGCAGAACTTGGGAAGTCAAGAACGGAAAATGGGAAGAACATGCTTTTTAGACCCTGAATTTAATGTGTGCGGGACACCCAAATGAAATGTCCCATAGGCAACTGGAAGGTTGTGATAGGAGCCTAGAGGAGAATGAAAACTTGAAAGCAGCATTAGAACAATGAGAGTTGGTAAGATTTCTGACAGAGAACAGGGAAGTTCTGAGGCGTGAGTGCGTAACGTGAGGGTGTGTGCATAATGTGAGGGTGTTGGAGAAGGCAGAGAAACCAGAGAATGAGAGACTAGAGATCCAAGAGGAAGATTAGGCTAGGCTGGTACTAGGGCAGCCATAGGGTTGAGAAAGTGGTCAGGAGTATAGTTTCCTTCAGAGAGGCTGAAGAATCTGAGGGCTGGAGGGTCAGTCAGCTCTCAGTGTGAGCAGGGGCCTTCCACTGGGTCCTCCAGGCCAAGCTCACAGCACACACAGGACAGCACCTCTGTGGAAGAAGCATGACAGTCAGTATTTGTGGAGCTGCCTGGGTTCTCTTGAATGCGCTTCCTGGGATACAGACCTTATGGGATCCAAGGCAAGGCTTGTCCTACTCATAGCTTTCTTTCCTCCTTCAGCTCAGCGTACTTCCCCAGTGCCTGGCCCTCCCCAGCCTGGGGGCTTAGGAAACCAAGCAGCAGCAACTGTGCTTCAGATGGTCAGGCCCCAGGTGAGCTTGGTTCTGACTTTCCTGAGTTCCCAAGTTTGTGGCCCAGGAATGGCAGAGCTCATCTCCAGGGCTTGGGCCCACCCTGAGACTGCTCCTGTGGCTTCCCTGCCTAATTGTTTGCCCTGGAACTGGGTCCTGTCTGCCAAGTTCATGGACTCTATCTAGCCCTGGACTTGTCTTCTAGTTGTGTCATCCTAGCTTCTCCGCCTTCCCCAGCCTTTTGCTCACCAGGGCCCTGCACTATGCTCTCTGCATCCCTGATAACTCTTCCCTTCAGTCTGGGAACATCCCTGAGCAATAGAAGCTTGTCATTCCAGGGGTCTGCAGCATACGAGTTCCTGCCTGTGAACTATACTCAGAAGAAGTGGAAACATCTGGCATTCAGTCAGAGAGCCCTGTGCCAGAACATCATGCTGGAAAATTACCACAGCATGGCCTCATCAGGTAATGATTCTCTTCTCTGATAATTTAGAGCATGCATTCTTTACTTCTGTTTGCTGTGTTCTTTTTCTGTTTAAACTTTTTATTGCAAACGTAGACAAAGTAGAGAGAATAGTGTAATGAACCTCTCTGTGCCCATCATCCAGCTTCATCAGTTATCGACATTGGCTTGACTTCATCACTGAATGGCCTTGGGTGGTTTAGTTGCAGTTTGTCGTAGCAAGGAATAGAGAGCCCTCATGTTCTTATAAGTAATAAGCTATGTTACTTACGCTAAGGCTAGAGGAATGGACACTCTGATCAAACCTACCAGCTAGACCACCCTTGGGGGGGATACAAAGCTGTGTGGAGCCTCGGGTGCCTGGGAGCTTGAGCAGCAAAAGTAAATGAATTTTTATGCTAGGGTTCTACTGGACTGGAACGCAGCTGCTTCCTGAATACCTGTTTTGTCCTCTGCCTGCTACCCACTCTCTTCACTCTGAATCTTTTGTTCTCTCACATGTCATTGAATAGACTATCTGTTCCCTCATACTTACTGCTTGCTGTGGCTCCTAGTGGCTTGCCTTCTCTCCATGCATCATTTCAGCTTAGAACTCTTACTTAATTGTAATTTCCTTGATTTTGCTCTACTTCATTTCAGAATTTACCACAAGCATGGTTCAGCCATTAAATACCATTTCTGTGTGGGCAAAACTTTGGCCCTTGCCTCAGAAGAGGCTGATGTTTACAGATGAGCTACCCTAGGGTTTAGTGCCTGGCCCTTGTCCAGTTAGTTGCCTGTGGTCCATCATGGGATGAGCCTGGTTACCTGGCGTAAAGCATGGTTGTCTCGGGTTCCCTCTGAGCAAAGACTGGGGTGGGACAGCTTCCTTGTATGGGATGTTTGCTTGGCAGGTTCTATGCGAAACCTAGCACAATAGCCATCTCTGGAGAGGGTGGGCTTGGAGTCAGGGATTCAGACATCTGCAGCATTCACATGTTAAAGTGGCATGGTGATTCGTAGCCCTGGTTAAGATGTGATTGAAAGGAACCAAGATGTTTGTGTCCAACTAGGACCATGATTGCTCTGCCTTCTCCCAGCTTTTGTATTCAGTGATTCTAGAGTTCAAAGGCAGATAACTGATCAGTTCCCTTGTGAATTCCATATTATGAAGATACCAAAAGATATATTTTGATTTATATTTCAAATTACTGATGTCCTTCTGAATTTTTATAGGTGAGCAATATTGGCTCCTGCCGGTCCAGGGCTCCAGTGACTAAGGGATCGCTACTTTTAGAGGTCTGCTCCCATTTTCGCACTCTCCCCCTGTAGTTCTTAACCTATTGCTTTTCCATATCTTGTCACTTTGCTGTCATAAGAGAATCCTTTTTGTACACTCTTTGCTAATCATGTTTGCCCACACTCTTTCTCATATTTGATTTATTTGCTACTACTCTCACTTCCCAACGTCTTTGCTGAGAAGCATGGAACCATGTACAGTAAAAATGGTCTCAACACACATTACTATCTCAAGGCTACAACCTTGGGCAGCTTTTAGTGTGCAGAAGCGAAGCAGAATGCACATTCCAAGGAAAGGAGATGGGGTGAAGAGTCTCTGATTGCTTGGGTTCAGCTCATGGGCTAAGTTGCAGTCATATCCTCTCAATGACTCCCAACACTAGCCTTTGAGTTGCCTTTCTTTTCTGACTATACTACCTCTGTTTGTTCTGATAGCTCTTCTTCCACCTTCCACTGACCATATTTCTCCCTCTTTTGACCATCTTCTCCCTCCATCCTTCTGTTCATGAAAAAAACTTGAGTTTTCCTATTTTTTTTTCCTGTTTTCAATGTGTCACTTCATTCCTTACCCATAATGTGAAATTTTTTTCAGGTGCATATGTTCTTGATGATTCTGTTTCCCTAATAGGACAAGAAATAAATAATTATTTTCTTATTTCTTTTGGCAGCAAGTGAGACTAGAATGGGGATTTCGGAGTTGTGTCCAAATCAAGAAATTTCTGAAGGATCAGAGTCATCTGACATGACCTCAGGAGGCCTCTATGGGGTGGTTCATGGGGGACCAGAGACTGGAGATGCCTGTGAAGGTGCTTTAGAGAAGCTAAAAGCACAATCCTCAGATGAGGAAGGGAGCAGACTGAAAAGCGATTTTTTGGAAATAACACATGAAGGTAAAAACAAATTCACTAAGGATGGATGTGATGAGTATAAGGAACTTGAGGAGCATCCAGATCTGTCCTCTAGTCCCACTGAACATCAAGGAATTCTGAAGGGACAGAAATTCTATAGATGTGATGAATGTGGCAAAGCTTTCAATTGGAGTTCACACCTCATTGGCCATCAGAGAATCCACACTGGAGAGAAACCATATGAGTGTAATGAGTGTGGTAAGACCTTCAGGCAGACCTCTCAGCTCATAGTTCATCTCAGAACCCACACAGGGGAAAAACCCTATGAATGCAGCATGTGTGGGAAGACCTATCGTCACAGCTCCCATCTCATTCAGCACAAGAGGCTGCACAATGGGGAGAAACCATATAAATGTAATGAATGTGGAAAAGCTTTTAATGAGAGTTCTAAACTCTTTGACCACCAGAGAACCCATACTGGGGAGAAACCTTATGAATGCAATGAATGTGGAGCAGCCTTTAGTCGGAGTAAAAATCTTGTTCGTCATCAGGTACTTCACACTGGTAAGAAACCCTACAAGTGTAATGAGTGTGGGAAAGCTTTCTGTTCTAATCGAAATCTCATTGACCATCAGAGAATCCACACTGGGGAGAAGCCTTATGAGTGTAATGAATGTGGCAAGGCCTTCAGTAGGAGTAAGTGTCTCATTCGACATCAAAGCCTCCACACTGGGGACAAACCATACAAATGTAGTGAGTGTGGGAAAGCTTTCAGTCAGATCTCTCAACTTGCTGACCACGAGCGAATTCATACTGGAGAAAAACCTTTTGAATGTAATGAGTGTGGTAAGGCGTTCAGTTTGAGTAAATGTCTTATTCGACATCAGAGACTTCACACAGGTGAAAAGCCCTACAAGTGCAATGAGTGTGGAAAATCCTTCAGTCAAAACTCATACCTCATTATACACCAGAGAATTCATACTGGTGAGAAACCTTATGAATGTAACAAGTGTGGGAAGGTCTTCAGTCATAATTCTAGCCTTATGGTACATCAGAGAACCCATACCGGAGAGAAACCCTATAAATGCAACGATTGTGGGAAAGCATTTAGTGACAGCTCACAGCTCACTGTGCACCAGAGAGTTCATACTGGAGAGAAACCCTATGAATGTATTGAGTGTGGGAAAGCCTTCAGTCAGCGTTCCACTTTCAATCACCACCAGCGAACTCACACCGGTGAGAAGCACTCAGGTGTGGCTCCATCAGTTTCTTAAGGCCTGATTCTGTAAGACAGCAATGAACTTGAGTTAAGCTTTCATTATAAGAAGGGTGTTCACCCTGATCTCTTGGAACCACTAATCAAAATGGGCCATTCCCTATATGGTTTCCTTCCCAAGGAGGAAAGAAAGTATTTCCTTCACAATGGTGGGAGAGTGGGAGTCACAGTGCAGTCTTTCCTACCATTGAGGAAATAAGGACTATACATTTGTGTACTTGTGGGGCTTCCTTTCTCTTTTATTTGTTTACAGTTGGTCTCATTTTCAGTTATGCAAACCATAATCAGAGTCTGTGCTTTTAAAGGACAGAGATTATAGTTTCCTTTTTTATTCCAGCTAATCCATTTCACCATCTACATAAAGTAATTCTCCAAGACTGATTCGTTCTTTTCTTTTTCTTGGATGTTACTCTTTCAAAGCTTCCACTCTAATAGAAATCCTCCTTCTCTTGTGTTACCTACCCAGAAGACCTTTTCTTCTTCCACTTTGCTAATCTGTGTCCCTCAGAGCCTTCCAGATCCTGCTGGTCTCTGAAAGACTTTCATCTTCAAATGCTTCCTCCTCAACATCTATTGGTTTGACCTCAGTGCTTCAAATTAGCTGGTGCTACAATTTGCAGTTGTTAAATTGCCTTGTAAAGTATTCTCAATGTATATGTGTACATCTCCATGCCAGCTTAATGTAGGCTCCTTGAGGTTGGGTATGATATCTATGTCTTTTAGCATATAGGTAATACTTAGCATATGCAAATTGTTAAATAAATAACTTTAAAAAAATCACCTCTCCAATTGAAACATTCTTAAGCCTGATATGAACTCCTTCCCACACCCAGACCAGAAAATTTTAAAGATGGATATCATATGATATCACATACAAAGGCCTCATTCATATCTTCTCTCTGTACCCCTGGGAGTTTTACTATTGTTATCGCAACCTGAAAGAGTAATGTATTTGTGTTTGAGTGCATGCGTGTGTGTGTGTGTGTGTGTGTGTGTGTGTGTGTGTATGTTTCTGGGTATTAGAGTTCGCAATCATATTCTGCCTATACCTACTTTTCCCTGCACATTGACTCCAGTTTCTAAATTAGCTGACTTCACCCTGCTGCCTAAGTAAGAAGAACAGCATCAAATTTTACTGCAGAGGGGACCTGACCAAAATTTACTGCAAAGGTGGCTGTGGCAAAGAGGGATTAAAAATCCTAGGTAAAAGGTTCTTGGATGATTGGAATTCACTGTGATGAGGTCTGTGGCAAGATAATAGAGCCAAACCTAGCCCAATACCTTGTCAACTTGTTCTGTCTGCAGCTGCCATCTAATTTCAAGGTGAGAGGTGTGCCAGTTATTATAATTATTTCTGGAACATCTCTTATTCCCCAAGGGCATGAAAAAACAGGAAATCTTTTCAGAGGCGTTCTCCTGCAGTCATATATCACAAATAATCTCAAGTATTTTTTTCCTTCCACCCTTGCAGTAGGCCCCCAGTGCTGAGGGACCTTTGGTTGTGGTGTCTACCCACATCCAACAATGTGGCAAAGGAGGCAGAGGAGGTTAATGGGGCAATGTCAGGTATTTAACTCGGAGGGGAGAGATTTTTGTGAGCTGTGATTTATGTCTCCGAGACAATGGAGAAGAAAGGGAAGAGAATTGAGGCTCGAGAAAATAATTATGTAGGATTCTGGGTGAGGCATTTCAGACAAGGTTAGAATATTTACTGGGAGGTTAAGTAACTGAACAGAGGATACAACTGGAAATTTGCCATTTGTAAATACGTTTTAAATTGTTTTCAGTTATATTTTGGTGTTTGCTTCCATTTTCCTTTACAAGATATGCAGATAGGACTTAATTTTTCAAAGTGTTTTACTTCGGCAGTTTCCAGATCCCAAGGAAGAGCCCAATCCCATATAAGTACTTGGATCTAGCCTCCCACCCTGATATGCACATTACTGGCCATGTCTTCAATAGAATACCCCTGCCTTCTTGGTGCTCTAATTTTTGACTTCTGGTTGTTGTCTGTTCATCCTCTACCACACTAAAATCTCTTGAGGGGGAGATCCAGCACTATTCATAACTGTTACTACTCTATCACCAGTGGTGTAGGTGCTCAGCAGAAATGAATATCCTTACTTTATGGAAAAGCACTCAGACTCTTGAATGGAGGGAGTGGATATATATGAAAGCCACAGAAATTGTTATTGGTTATTGCTAGTATTTTTAAAATCACTGATTTTTAAAATATATCTGGGTTTATTTACCTTGCTAAATTATTTTTAGTTTTTAAAGTTTCATTTCTTAGCTTTTCTAGGTATATAATAAATAATGATTAGTGTTTCTATTTCCAGTGTGTATACAATTTACATCATACATTAGCAAGAATATAAAAAATATCGAATAGTAGACAAGAGGCATTCCATGTCCTGTTCCTAACTTTCAGGGGAAATGTTTTTAGCATCTTGCAGGTGCATGTTGTGTTTACCCCTCATTGTTGGTTTCTGATAAACATTCTGTATTTAGGAAGTTTCCTTCTTTTTATTTATTTATTTAATTATTTCATTAAGGTATTACTGATATACACTCTTATGAAAGTTTCACATGAAAAAGAATGTGGTTACTACCTTCACCCCTCTTATCGTGTCACCCACATACCTATTGTAGTCACTGCCCATCAGTGCAGTAGGATGCCACAGAGTCACTATTTGCCTTCTCTGTGCTATACTGTCTTCCCCCTGACTCCCCCACACCATGTGTGTCAATCATAATACCCGTGAATCCCCTTCTCCCTCCCTCCCCCACCCTTCCCCTTTGGTAACCGCTAGTCACTTCTTGGAGTCCAAGAGTCTGTTGCTGTTTTTTCCTTCAGTTTTGCTTCGTTGTTATACTCCACATATGAGGGAAATCATTTCGTACTTGTTTTTCTCTGCCTGGCTTATTTCACTAAGCATAATATCCTCCAGCTCAATCCATGTTGTTGCAAATTATAGAATTTTTTTCTTTCTTTCTTATGGCTGAGTAGTATTCCATTGTGTATATACACCACATCTTCTTTATCCATTCATATACTTATGGACACTTAGGTTGCTTCCATATCTTAGCTATTGTAAATAGTGCTGCAATAAACATAGGGGTGCATATGTCTTTTTTTTTGTAGTTTTATTTTATTTTTTTATAATTTATTTTGGTATCATTAATCTACAATTACATGTGCAATATTATGGTTATTAAACTACCCCCTTCATCAGGTCCCCCCCTCCAACCCCATTACAGTCACTGTCCATCAGCATAGTGAGATTCTATAGAATCACTACTTGTCTTCTCTGAGTTGTACAGCCCTCCCCATGCCCCTCCAACATTACATCTGCTAATCATAATGCCCCCTTTTCCCCCTTATCCCTCCCTTCCCACCCATCCTCCCCATTCCCTTTCCCTTTTGTAACTATTAGTCCATTCTTGGATTCTGTGAGTCCGCTGCTGTTTTGGTCCTTCAGTTTTTTTCTTTGTTCCTATACTCCACATACGAGTGAAATCATTTGATACTTGTCTTTTTCAGCTTGGCTTATTTCACTGAGCTCTAGCTCCATCCATGTGTTGCAAATGGTAGGATTTGTTTTCTTCTTACGGCTAAATAATATTCCATTGTGTATATGTACCACATCTTCTTTATCCATTCATCTACTGATGGACACTTAGGTTGCTTCCATTTCTTGGCTATTGTAAATAGTGCTGCGATACACATAGGGGTGCATATGTCTTTTTCAAACTGGGCCGCTACATTCTGAGGGTAAATTCCTAGGAGTGGAATTACTGGGTCAAATGGTATTTCTATTTTGAGTTTTTTGAAGAACCTCCATACTGCTTTCCACAATGGTTGAACTAATTTACATTCCCACCAGCAGTGTAGGAGGGTTCCCCTTTCTCCACATTCTCGCCAACATTTGTTGTTGTTTGTCTTTTGGATCATGGCCATTCTAACTGCTGTGAAGTGATATCTCATTGTGGTTTTAATTTGCATTTCTCTGATGACTAGTGATGTGGAGCATCTTTTCATGTGCCCATTGGCCATCTGAATTTCTTCTTTGGAGAAGTGTCTGTTCAGCTCCTCTGCCCATTTTTTAATTGGCTTATTTGCTTTTTGTTTGTTGAGGTGTGTGAGCTCTTTATATAATTTGGATGTCAACCCCTTTTTGGATATGTCATTTATGAATATATTCTCCCATACTGTAGGATGTATTTTTGTTCTACTGATAGTCTCCTTTGTTGTACAGAAGCTTTTTAGTTTGATATAGTCTCATTTGTTCATTTTTGCTTTTGTTTCCCTTGCCCAGGGAGATATGTTCATTAAGAAGTTGCTTATGTTTATGTCGAAAAGATTTTTGCCTCTATTTTTTTCTAAGAGTTTTATGGTTTCATGACTTACATTCATGTCTTCTATCCATTTTGAGTTTACTTTTGTGTATGGTGTTAGAAAATAATCCAGTTTCATTCTCTTACATGTAGCTGTCCAGTTTTGCCAACACCAGGTGTTGAAGAGGCTGTCATTTCCCCATTGTATATCCATGGTTCCTTTATCATATATTAATTGACCATAAATGCTTAGGTTTATATCTGGGCTCTCTATTCTGTTCCACTAGTCTGTGGGTCTGTTCTTGTGCCAGTACCAAATTGTCTTGATTACTGTGGCTTTGTAGTAGAGCTTGAAGTCAGGGAGCATAATTCCCCCTGCTTTATTCTTCCTTCTCAGGATTGCTTTGGCTATTCGGGGTCTTTTGTGGTTCCATATGAATTTTAGAACTATTTGCTGTTGTTCATTGAAGAATGTTATAGGTATTTTGATAGGGATTGCATTGAATCTGTAGATTGCTTTAGGCAAGATGGCCTTTTGACAATATTAATTCTTCCTAGCCAAGAGCATGGAATGAATTTCCATTTATTAGTGTCCTCTTTAATTTCTCTTAATAATGTCTTGTAGTTTTCAGAGTATAAGTCTTTCACTTCCTTGGTTAGGTTTATTCCTAGGTATTTTATTCTTTTTGATACGATTGTGAATAGAATTGGTTTCCTGATTTCTCTTTCTGTTAGTTCATTGTTAGTGTATAGGAATGCAACAGACTTATGTGTATTAACTTTGTATCCTGCAACGTTGCTGAATTCAGATATTAGATCTAGTAGTTTTGGTGTGGATTCTTTAGGGTTTTTTTAATGTACAATATCATGTCATCTGCAAACAGTGACAGTTCAACTTTTTCTTTACCAATCTGGATGCCTTTTATTTCTTTGTGTTTTCTGATTGCTGTGGCGAGGACCTCCAGAACTATGTTGAATAAAAGTGGAGAGAGTGGACATCCTTGTCTTGTTTCTGATATTAAAGGAAAGGCTTTCAGCTTCTCACTGTTAAGTATGATGTTGGCTGTGGGTTTGTCATATATGGCCTTTATTATGTTGAAGTACTTGGCCTCCATACCCATTTTGTTGAGAGTTTTTATCAATAATGGATGTTGAATTTTGTTGAATGCTTTTTCAGCATCTATGGAGATGATCATGTGTTTTTTGTCCTTCTTTTTGTTGATGTGGATGATGTTGATGGATTTTCGAATGTTGTACCATCCTTGCATCCCTCGGATGAATCCCGCTTGATCATGATGGATAATCTTTTTGATGTATTTTTGAATTCGGTTAGCTAATATTTAATATTTTGTTGAGTATTTTTATATCTATGTTCATCAGGGATATTGGTCTGTAATTTTCTTTTTTGTGGTGTCTTTGCCTGGTTTTGGTATTAGGATGATGCCTGCCTCATAGAAGGAGTTTTATAAGTATTCCTTCCTCTTCTACTTTTTGGAAAACTTTAAGGAGAATGGCTATTATATCTTCACTAAGTGTTTGATACAATTCAGTGATGAAGCCATCTGGTCCAGGAGTTTTGTTCTTAGGTAGTTTTTTTATTACCAATTCAATTTTGTTGCTGGTAATTTGTCTGTTCAGGTTTTCTGTTTCTTTCTGGGTCAGCTTTGGAAGGTTGTATTTTTCTAGAAAGCTGTCCATTTCTTCTAGGTTATCCAGTTAGTTAGCGTATGATTTTTCATAGTATTCTCTAATAATTCTTTGTATCTCTGTGGTGTCTGTAGTGATTTTTCCTTTCTCATTTCTCATTCTGTTTATGTGTGTAGACTCTTTTTTTCTTGATAAGTCTTGCTAGGGGTTTATCTATTTTGTTTACTTTCTCAAAGAACCAGCTCCTGCTTTCATTGATTCTATTGTTTTATTCTTCTCTATCTTATTTATTTCTTCTCTAATCTTTATTATGTCCCTCCTTCTGCTGACTTTGGGCCTCATTTGTTCTTCTTTTTCTTGTATCAGTAATTGTGAGTTTAGACTATTCATATGGGCTTGTTCTTATTTCCTGAGGTGGGCCTATATTACAATATACTTTCCTCCTAGCATGGCCTTTGCTGCATCCTACACATTTTGCGTTGTTGAATTATTGTCATTTGTCTCCATATATTGCTTGATCTCTGTTTTTATTTGTTCATTGATCCATGGTTATTTAGGAGCATGTTATGAAGCCTCCATGTGTTTGTGGAATTTTTCATTTTCTTTGAATAATTTATTTCTAGTTTCATACCTTGGTGGTCTGGCAAACTGGTTGTTACCTGTTTCAATCTTTTTGAATTTACTGAGGCTCTTTTTGTGACCTAGGATATGATCTATTCTTGAAAATGTTCCATGTGCACTTGAGAAGAATGTGTATTCTGCTGCTTTTGGGTGTAGAGTTCTGCAGAGGTCTGTTAGGTCCATGTGTTCTGTTGTGTTGTTCAGTGCCTCTGTCTCCTTACTTATTTTCTGTCTGGTTGATCTGTCCTTTGGAGTGAGTGGAGTTTTGAAGTCTCCTAGAATGAATGCATTGCATTCTATTTCCCCTTTTTATTCTGTTAGTATTTGTTTCACATATGTAGGTTTACCTGTTGGGTGCATAGATATTTATAATGGTTATATCCTCTTGTTGGATTGACCCCTTTATTATTATGTAATGTCCATCTTTGTCTCTTGTGACTCTTTGTTTTAAAGTCTATTTTGTCTGAAACAAGTACTACAACACTTGCTTTTTTCTCCCTATTGTTTGCATGAAATATCTTTTTCCATTCCTTCACCTTTAGTCTGTGTATGTCTTTGGGTTTGAATTGAGTCTCTTGTAGGCAGCATACAGTTGGGTCTTGTTTTTTTATCCATTCAGTGACTCTCTGTCTTTTCGGTGGTACATTCAGACCATTTACATTTAGGGTTATTATCGATAGGTGTGTACTTATTGGCATTGCAGGCTTTAGTTTCGTGGTTACCAAAGGGTCAAGGGTAACTTCCTTACTAAGAGTATAACTTAACTCACTTCGTATGCTATTAGAAACAATGTAAAGGTTCTTTTCCACCCCCTCCTTTTTTTCCTCCTCCACCCTCAATATATTAGGTATCATATTCTGTACTGTCTCTCTATCCCTTTTTATTACCACTGGTGACAGCTGTTTAACCTTAGGAATACTTCCATCTATAGCAGTCCCTCCAAAATACACTGTAGAGATGGTTTATGGGAGGTAAATTGTGTCAGCTTTTGCTTATTTGGAAATTGTTTAATCCCTCCTTCCAATTTAAATGATAATCTTGCTGGATAAAGTATTCTTGGTTCAAATTCCTTCTGCTTCATTGCATTATATATATCATGCCACTCCCTTCTGGCCTGTAAGGTTGCTGCTGAGAAGTCTGAAGATAGCCTTATGGGTTTTCCTTTGTATGTGATCTTATTTCTCTCTCTGGCTGCTTTTAATAGGCTGTGCTTATCCTTGATCTTTGCCATTTTGATTATTATATGTCTTGGTGTTGTCCTCCTTGAATCCCTTGTGTTGGGAGATCTGGGCATCTCCATGGCCTGAGAGACTATCTCCTTCCCCAGATTGGGGAAGTTTTCAGCAATTAGTTCCTCAAAGACAATTTCTATCCCCTTTTCTCTCTCTTCACCTTGTGGGATCCCTATAATATGAATATTGTTCCTTTTGGATTGGTCACATAGTTTTCTCTGTATTCTTTTATTTCTAGAGCTTGTTTTTTCTCTCTGTGGCTCAGCTTCTTTGTATTCTTCCCTAGTTTCTATTTCATTTATCATATCCTCCACCACATCTAATCTGCTTTTACTACCCTCCATTATGTTCTTCAATGATTGGTTGTCTGTCCTAAATTCATTCCTGAGTTCTTGAATATTTTTCTGTACCTTCATTCGCATGTTGACGATTTTTATTTTGAAATGTGTTTCAGGAAGATTTATTAATTCAGTCTCAGTCCATTCTCTAGTGTTGAGACTTTGCTTTGAACCAGGTTCCTTTGACGTTTCATATTTATATGTTTCACCCTCTAGTGCCCAGAAGCTCTACTCTCTGGAGCTGCTCAGCCCCTGGAGCAATGTTGGGTGTCGCAGTAGACTGATGCTGGTGCCCGGTGGGAGGAAAGAGCTATTTCCTGTTTTTCCACTGTTATGGCTCTCTCCACTGCCAGAACCAGTGGGCTCAACACACAGGTGCAAGCATGTATGCTTTGTGCTTGTAGTTGCTGTAGGCGGGGCTTCACTGTGGCTGCCCTGTCCCTGCAGGGGCTGCTGGTTTGTGAGGCAGGTGCAGGTTAGCTGGGAGGAAGACACAGCAGGCTGCGTAACGTGGTGGGGAGCCTTGGAGCTGCGTAGCCAGCCAGGGGGGTGGAGCGCCTGAAAATGGTTTAAGTTCCTAACCTGCTGGTCATAGTGCCCCTGGAGAATTTTGTCTACCTGTCCTTTCATCTGAGCAGTCAGCTCTGTGCAATCCTTGCCCCTTTAGTAGCCCTCTCGCTGTTAGGAAGTCTCTCAGACTGCGCACCCAGATCAGCCGGATATGAATTTCTGTTTTCCACAAGCAGCTGGAAACTCTGTCTCTCCAGGTATTCTGCCTGTCTTACCTTTCCAACCCCACTAATCACCAGAGCACCATGCAATGTATGTTCATGCTCTCAAAGCAGATCTCCAGGGCTATGTGTTCAGGCGCCCCAGGCCTCCATTCCATCCCTGTTCTGTTTCTCTTTCTCCCACTGGTGAGCTGGGGTTGGGGACAGGCTTGGGTCCCGCTGGGTCACAGCCTTGGTACGTTACCCTGTTCGTGAGGTCTGCTCTTTTCTACAGGTGTATGCAGTCTGGTGCAGCCTTTTTTCTTGTTGCTCTTTCAGGATTAGTTGTATTAATTATATTTTTGTATTATGTGTGGTTTTAGGAGGATTCTCTCTCTCACCTCTCATGCTATCATCTTTAATCCCATTGAAGTTTCCTTCTATTCCTGCTTTTAGAAGGAGTGTAATACACTGGCTAAGAGCACGATTATGTGCTTAACCCCCTATTGTGGCAGGAGGTAGCCAGTGGCATAAGTAGAACAGGATATGTTGCCCCAGTAGAGGTCAGCCAAGTGGAACGTTGATGCCAGGCATTGTAGTCAAGAAGAAACCACATCCTAGAATAGACAGCCTGAGAAACAAGGTGGTTTTCCAGTCCTAGCCTGGCCCTAGCAACAAATCCTACCTAACCATGTGGATTTCCTCCTTTGTGTTTATGAATCCCTAGGTATTACAGCCCTAGACGTGTCCTCCCTTGATGCCCTTTCCCGTTAACTGGATCCCTTTTCCTTTCATTCCTCATTAAAAGCTTTGCTGGTTGCTCTGTACTCTTGTCTGCTGGTTTCATTCTTTGTCACCTCTGAGACATGACCCTGGGAAGAATAGTAACTACTCCACCGGTAACATTATGTTCAAATCCGGGATCCACCATTTAGGTGTGTGACCCTGGGCAAGTCACTTAGCTTCCATGTGTCTCATTTCTTCTGTATGAAAAAATGGAGTTACGATGACTGGACTTACAAGATGGTGGCATGAGAGGTGAAACAGAGAGCTCTTCCCCAAACCACAAATTGTAGAAAAATAGTTAATACAACTAACCTTAAAACAGCAACAAGAAAGAAGGCTGAACCAGACTGCAAAAAGACCTCATGAACAGAGCAGACCTCACGAAGCAGGGTAACGTAGGAAAGCCTTAATCTGGCGGTACCCAAGCCCTTCCCCCACCCCAGCTCGCCGGCAGGAGTAAGAGAAACGGAGCGGGGGAGGGGGTGGAAGACTGGGACTGCTGAACACCTAGCCCTGGAGATCTGCTTTGTGAGCAGAATCCTATAGTGTGTGGTGCTCTGGACGTTGGGGAGCTCGGACAGGCGGAGTGCTTGAGAAATTGACATTCTGGCTGTTTGTGGAGGAGGGGATCCACACTGGGCCCCTCTGTGTCAGAGTAAAGGCAGGCAATCTGAGAGGCTTCCTAGCAGCCAGAGGGCTGCTGAAGGGGCGGGGTTTGCACGGAGCTTGCTGTGTGGGAGAAGGAAGAGCTGGACAAGGTTGTCTGGGCATGCCATGAGCAGCAGGTTGGGAACTTTGGGGAGCTTCAGGTGCTCCATCTCCCTGGCTGCATACTTAGCTCCGAGGGCCCCCACTGTGACACACAGCCTGCCTAGCCTTCCTACTGGCCTGCAGGCACCTGCTTGCAAACCTGCAGTCACTGCGCAGGTGTCAGGCCAGCCGAAGGGAGGCCCCACCTACAACAGCTAGAGACGCAAAGCACAGAGGTTTACATGTGTGTGCTTGGCCCACTGGCTTTGACACAGGAGACAGGCACTGCAGATGGGCATCAGGAAACAGATCTTTCCTCCCCCCATGCACCAGCTCCTCTCACCTATGACCCCCAAACTCACTCTAGGGGCTGAGCAGCTCCAGAGACTGGAGTTTCTGCACACTAGTGGGCACCACACAGAAATACGAAACGACATAAGAACATGGATCAGACCAAAATCTCATAAACCCAAGAAAGAGGGCCAAATGAAACTGAACTCACCAATCTTCCTGAAAGAGAGTTCAAAATAAAAATTATAAACATGCTTATGGAGGTACAGAAAAATATTCAAGAACTCAGGAATGAATTTAAGCTGGAGATTCAATCATTAAGAAATTACATATCTGAAATGAAACATACAATGGAGGGATTTAAAAGCAGATTAGATGTAGTAGAAGAGATGGTAAATGGAATAGAAATTAGAGAAGAGGAATACAAAGAAGCTGAGGCACAGAGAGAAAAAAGGATCTCTAAGAGTGAAAGAATATTGAGAGAACTGTATGACCAATCCAAATGCAACAATATTCGCCTTAAAGGGGTACCAGCAGAAGAAGAGAGAAAAAGGGATAGAAAGTGTCATTGAGGATGTAATTTCTGAAAACTTCCTCAACCTGGGGAAGGAGATACTCTCTCAAGCCATGGAGGTGCACAGGTCTCCCAACATAAGGGACCCAAGGAAGACAACATCAAGACATATAATAATTAAAATGGCAAAGATCAAGGATAAAGACAGACTTTTAAAAACATCTAGAGAGAGAAAAAAGATCACATACAAAGGAAAACCCATCAGGCTATCATCAGACTTCTCAACAGAAACCTTGCAGGCCAGAAGAGAGTGGCATGAAATATTTAAAGCAATGAAGCAGAATAGCCTTGAACCAAGAATACTTTACCCGGCAAGGTTATCATTTAAATTTGAAGGAGGGATTAAACAATTTTCAGATAAGCAAAAGCTGAGAGAATTTACCTCCCACAAACCACCTCTACAGTGCATTTTGGAGGGACTCCTATAGATGGAAGTATTCCTAAGGCTAAAAAGATGTCACCCAAGGGAAGACAAAGAGTACAGAATATGATTCATAACATACAAAGAATGGAGGACGAACAAAAAGGAGGAAAAAATAAAAAAAAGAACCTTTAGGTTCTGTTTGTAATAGTGTACGAAGTAAGTTAAATTAGACTTTTAGATACTAAGGGAATTGCCCTTGAACCTTTGGTAACCATGAATCTAAAGCTTGCAATGGCAATAAGTACGTACCTATTGATAATCACCCTAAATGTAAATGGTCAGAATGCACCAATCAAAAGACACAGAGTTACTGAATGGATAAAAAACAAGACCCATCTATATGCTGCCTACAACAGACTCACTTCATAACCAAAGACATACACAGACTGAAAGGGAAGGGGTGGAAAAAATATTTCATGCAACTAATAGGGAGAAAAAAGCAGGAGTTGTAGTACTTGTATCAGATAAAATAGACTTCAAAACAAAGAAAGTCACAAGAGATGAAGAAGGACATTACATAATGATAAAGGGGTCAGTCCAACAACAGGATATAACTATTATAAATATCTATGCACCCAACACAGGATCACCTACATATGTGAAACACATACTAACAGAATTAAAGGGGGAAATAGAATGCAATGCATTCATTTTAGGAGACTTCAACACACCACTCTCTCCAAAGGACAGATCAACCAGACAGAAAATAAATAAAGAGACAGAGGCACTGAACAACATATTAGAACAGATGGACCTAACAGACATCTACAGAACTCTACACCCAAAAGCAACAGGATCCACATTCTTCTCAAGTGCACATGGAACATTTTCAAGAATAGATCATATCCTAGGTCACAAAAAGAGCCTCAGTAAATTCAGAAAGATTGAAATTGTACCAACCAGCATCTCAGATCACAAAAGTATGAAGCTGGAAATAAATTACACAAAGAAAACGAAAAATCCCACAAACACATGGAGGCTTAATAACATGCTGTTAAATAATCAGTGGATCAATGACCAAATAAAAACAGAGATCAAGCAATATATGGAGACAAATGACAACAATAATTCAACACCACAAAATCTGTGGGATGAAGCAAAGGCTGTGCTAAGAGGGAAATATATTGCAATACAGGCCAACCTCAGGAAAGAAGAACAATCCCAAATAAACAATCTAAACTCACAATGAAGCTAGAAAAGGAAGAACAAATGAGGCCCAAAGTCAGTAGAAGGAGAGACATAATAAAGATTAAAGCAGAGATAAATAAAATCGAGAAGAATAAAACAATAGAAAGAATCAGTGAAAGTAGGAGCAGGTTCTTCGAGAAAATAAACAAAATAGATAAACCCCTAGCCAGACATATCAAGAAATAAAGAGTCTACTCACATAAACAAAATCAGAAATGAGAAAGGAAAAATCACTACAGACACCACAGAAATACAAAGAATTATGAGAGAATATTATGAAAAATTATATGGTAACAAACTCGATAACCTAGAAGAAATGGGCAGCTTTCTAGAAAAATAGAACCTTCCAAGGCTGACCCAGAAAGAAACAGAAAATCTGAATAGACCAATTGCCAGCAACAAAATTGAATTGGTAATCAAAAAAATACTTAAGAACAAAACCCCTGCACCATATGGTTTCACTGCTGAATTTTATCAAACATTTAGTGAAGACCTAATACCCATCCTCATTGAAGTTTTCCAAAAGTAGAAGAGGAGGGAATACTCCCAAATTCATTCTACGAGGCCAACATCACTCTAATACCAAAACCAGGGAAAGACACCACAAAAAAAAAAAAAAAGAAAATTACAGACCAATATCCCTGATGAACATAGATGCAAAAATACTCAACAAAATATTAGCAAATTGAATTAAAGAATCCATCAAAAAGATCATCCATCATGATCAAGCGGGATTCATCCCAGGGATGCAAGGATGGTACAACGTTTGAAAACCCATCAACAGCATCCATTACATCAACAACTAGAAGGACAAAAACCACATGATCATCTCCATAGATGCTGAAAAAGCATTCGACAAAATTCAACATTCATTCATGATAAAAACTCTCAAAATGGGTATAGAGGGCAAGTACCTCAACATAGTATAGGCCATATATGACAGACCCACAGCCAATATTATACTTAACAGCGAGAAGCTGAAAGCTTTTCCTTTAAGATCGGGAACAAGACAAGGATGCCCACTCTCCCCACTTTTATTCAACATGGTTCTGGAGGTCCTAGCTACAGCAATCAGACAACACAAGGAAATAAAAGGTATCCATATTGGCAAGGAAGAACTCATACTGTCCCTGTTTGCAGATGACATGATATTGTACATAAAAAACCCTAAAGAATACACTCCAAAAACTACTAGATCTAATAACTGAATTCAGAAAAGTTGTGGGATACAAAATTAATATGCAGCAATCTGTGGCATTCCTATATACTAACAGTGAACTAACAGAGAGAAATCAGGAAAACAATTCCAATTACAGCTGCATGAAAAAGAATAAAATACCTGCGAATAAACCTAACCAAGGAAGTGAAAGACAGTCTTAAGAGAAATTAAAGAGGACACTAATGAATGGAAATTCATTCCATGCTGTTGGCTAGGAAGAATTAATATTGTCAAAATGGCCATCCTGCCTAAATCAATCCACAGATTCAATGCAATCCCTATCAAAATACCTACAACATTCTTCAATGAACTAGAGCAAATAGTTCTAAAATTCATATGGAACCACAAAACACCCCGAATAGCCAAAGCAATCCTGAGAAGGAAGAATAAAGCAGGGGGAATTATGCTCCCTGACTTCAAGCTCTACTACAAAGCTACAGTAATCAAGACACTTTGGTACTGGCACAAGAACAGACCCATAGACCAGTGGAACAGAATAGAGAGCTCAGATATAAATCCAAGCATATATGGTCATTTAATATATGATAAAGGAGCCATGGATATGCAATGGGGAAATGACAGCCTCTTCAACACCTTGTGTTGGCAAAACTGGACAGCTATATGTAAGAGAATGAAACTGGATTACTGTCTAACCCCATACACAAAAGTAAATCTGAAATGGATCAAAGACATGAATGTAAGTCATGAAACCATAAAACTCTTAGAAAAAAAGAGGCAAAAATATCTTGGACATAAACATGAGCAACTTCTTAATGAACATATCTCCTCGGGCAAGGGAAACAAAAGCGAAAATGAACAAATGGGACTATATCAAACTAAAAAGCTTCTGTACAGCAAAGGAGACTATCAGTAGAACAAAAATACACCCTACCGTATGGGAGAATATATTCATAAATGACATATCCGAAAAGGGGTTGACATCCAAATTATATAAAGAGCTTACCCACCTCAACAAACAAAAAGCAAATAAGCCAATTAAAAAATGGGCAGAGAAGCTGAACAGACACTTCTCCAAAGAAATTCAGGTGGCCAACAGGTACATGAAAAGATGCTCCACATCACTAGTCATCAGAGAAATGCAAATTAAAACCACAATGAGATATCACCTCACAGTTGTTAGGATGGCTGCCATCCAAAAGACAAACAGCAAATGTTGGCGAGGATGTTGAGAAAAGGGAACCCTTCTACACTGCTGGTGGGAATGTAAATTAGTACAACCATTGTGGAAAGCAGTATGGAGGTTCCTGAAAAAACTCAAAATAGAAATACCATTTGACCCAGGAATTCCACTCCTAGGAATTTATCCAGAAATGCAGCAGCCCAGTTTGAAAAAGACATATGCACCCCTATGTTTATCGCAGCACTATTTACAATAGCCAAGAAATGGAAGCAACCTAAGTGTCCATCAATAGATGAATGGATAAAGAAGATGTGGTATATATACACAATGGAATATTATTCAGCAATAAGAGGAAAACAAATCCTACCATTTGCAACAACATGGATATAGCTAGAGGGCATTACGTTCAGTGAAATAAGCCAGGCGGAGAAAGACAAGTATCAAATGATTTCACTCATCTGTGGAGTGTAAGAACAAAGAAAAAAACTGAAGGAACAAAACAGCAGCAGACTCACAGAACCGAAGAATGGACTAATAGTTACCAAAGGGAAAGGAATTGGGGAAGATGCGTGGGAAGGGAGGGATTAGGGGTGAAAAGGGCTATTATAATTAGCACACATAATGTAGTGGGGGTGGGGGTGGGGTGGAGGACACGGGGAAGGCAGTATAACAGAGAAGAGAAGTAGTGATTCTGTAACGTCCTACTACACTGATGGACAGTGACTGCAATGGGGTATGTGGTGGGGACTTGATAATCGGGGGAATCTAGTAACCATAATGTTGCTAATGGAATTGTATATTAATAATAGCAAAAAATAAAATAAAATAAAAAGTTATGACTAAATGGAAAAAAAATGGAATTTCCACATAGAGATGGGATGGTAAAATCAGTTCATATGTGTAAGGCACTTAAAAGAGTTCTTGGCACATAGTACACACTATTATTATTATAGTTCAATTTTTTATTAGGAATGGTGCTGAGTTGTATCATATTTTTTAAAAGCCTGGTGTAAATTTTTGGGTCATAGCCTTATTCCTTTTGTAATTAATTTTGTTGACAAGTTTTCAAATAATGGAAGTTTCCCTGCGCTCCTTGAATAAAACCCATTTGTTCATGGTGACTTCTTAAAGTACAGAACTAGATTCAATTTACTTTGCAAAATTAAATTGAAAGTCTTTTTTTTCCTCTTCTCTGGAAGGATTTGTGTTATTTGGGAATTGTTCTTTGAAGGCTAAAAATAACTGGGCCTGATCCTTTTTCAGGAGAGAGGGGACTGAGAGGAAGATCTTTAGCAACTATCTTAATTTGGGCTTCTATAACAAAAGTACCATAGACTGGGTGGTTTAAACCACACCTGGATGTTCTTTTGGCTCCTTTAGTCAAAGTGATCTGCAAGATGGCCATCTTTGGATGAGGCCCCCAGCAACAGCTGACTCTATTAGGGACCACCCCTGTATCCCCAAATACTGATCCCTTGCAAGAAGCCCTGCAAGATGCATTAGTATGGGTCTTATCTGGAACCAGTGGAGCCTGCCATCATGTCTTGGTAAATTGCCCCTGAGGATTGGAGCCTATGACAAGAGACTGCCTCTGATCCCTTGGGTTTTGGACATGTAAATTATTCAAGACAGCTACCACATATATCACCTTCAAAACGCAACTCCTTGCCTGCTATTGGGCTCCAGTGGAAACAGCTCTGGACCACTGAAACACCTTGTGACCTTAATACCTGGGCTTCCCATCCTCACATGGATACTCACTAATCCTATGAATAAAATAGAAGCAAAGCAGTAAAACTCTATCTTTAAATGGAAATGTTATATCCAAGATGGAGTCTGAGTGGGATTTCAGGGGATCAGTCAAATTTGAAGTAGCTGCTTTGCAAAAAGGGGCTGAACAGCCTGTAGAGGACACTCTCACCACTCCCTTAGTTAAGTGCAGCCATCAGTTCAAAGATTCAGATGATGGCATGGCCTGTGTTTGTATTTTTTTTCTTTTATGAGGTGTCCAGTCACGTTGCAGTCACAGGAAGAGGCAGAGGAGAGGAACGGGAAAAAAAACCCCAAATTTATTACACTCACTGATTCTAGAGACAGGAGGCATGGCATTCCACACAGGGCCACAGGGGAAAGCCACCAGGGTGGTCAGGAGGCAGAAGACAGGAGTGGAAAGTTGAGGCTACTGGCTTTAGAGGGGTTTTCAAGGGAAAAGCAAGGCAGGGCAGGATGAACAGTAGGACTGGCTACTTTGAATAATTTTGACAGGTTTGGGGATACAGGGGTGGTCCCTAATTGCCTAGCACCTGGCTCTGGGATGATTAAGGCAGAGGAATATGCCTCTTGGGATGTACGGGCCAGAGAGAAGAGGTATGGCTCTGGATTGGTCAGTTTACACGTCAAAAACATGCACCTAGCTGGGCCTTTTGACATCTCTACGAATTGGTAGCCCCAGGAAGGGCTGTCTCTTCCAGCCAGAGTTTTTTTTAGGATGTCAAAACACGATAATATGCAGAAAAATGTTAAAATATTTATAATACAATTGCTCCTATGATGTTTTGGCATCATATTAAAGAAAGTTTGGGTTGATGATAGAGATTTTTAGCGAGAGCATTGAAAACATTACGAGCATAGACCGAAGGACAGAAATAGCAGTACAAGGAGTCTTTGCAGGCTGGCTGATAACTAAGTTTCCCATCTAATGACATTAGTCAACAAAAATCTGAAGTTTTGGAAGCCTCTAACATCTCTAACAATACCCTGATGGAATTGTAAAGTCTGTTAAAAATACGCTGAGGTCCAGGTGGCAGGTCCAGCAGGGGTGTTGGAGGGTATGAAATGATGTTTGTCAAGTATGGGTAAAGATGAGTGGTGTGTGTAACCAAGGGAAGGGAATGGTTGTGGTGGTCATGGTCAAAGATGCAAGGCAGAAGGTTGTGTTGTGGAAAGTTGGAGGTAATTAGTAGGAGAAGGTACTGGGGAGTAAGTGATCCTCTTCCCAAGGGCAAAAGGGTGACTGATATGATGCATGTGTCTCCTAGGGCAAGCAATAACTCCTTTAATTTTCCCTTTAAGCATGGGAGTATTGTGTGTACACTTTAACAGGGATCAAAGAATATATACCACGTTCATGGACTAAACAGATAGCAAGATCAGAAAAAATAGATCCCTAATATCAAAGGAGGAAAACTAAAAAATGTCTTTATTCATTTGTGCCATAGGAGAGGGCATTTGTTTGGGCAGAGATCTTAGTGTCCAGGGTGAAAGGATGAAATTGCCTCTGGTGCACGGGGGCAAATTCATCTCCAACAATGATGTCCTGGGCTGAGGAGGCAATGTCATCTCTAGTGGTGAGCTTCTGGGCTATGGCAATGTCTGGGATGTGGGACTGGGGTACCCTCTCCAATGAAAACACACTTGAGTTGATAAAGGTCTTGACATTTACCCTTTTTGGTTAAAATAATGGCTTCTGGGAGGGTTAGGCCTCTAGATTATAAACCAGTCAAAGTACCCAGACCAGTAGAGATCTTCCTTGACTTATGATGGGGTTACATCCCAGTAACCAAACATAAGTTGAAAATGCGTTTAATACACAACTTACTGAACATCCTAGCTTTGCTTATCTTACCTTAAACATGCTTAGAACATTTATATTAGTATATAGTTGGGCAAAATCATTTAACATAGGCCTAGTTTATAATGAAGTATTGAATCTCTCATGTAACTTTCTGAGTACTGTATTGAAAGGTAAAAACAGAATGGCTGTATGGGTACATAGGGCTTCTTAGCATCTCAGTGTTTACCCTTGTGGTCACATGGCTGAGTAGGAGCTGCGTCTCACTGCTGCCACTGCCGGCATCACATGATTCTGTTGTATCACAACATATTGCCAGTCTGGAAAAAATGAAAATTCAAGCCTCAAAGTACAGTGTCAACTGAATACATACTGATTTTGCACCATCGTGAAGTTGAAAAATTGTAGTCAAACCAACCTAAGATGGGGACCATACTAATAAGATGAAGTCACCAGAATTATGTGCAGCTACACTTGACAGGTCTTTCATTTTGGTTTGTAGGAGTCTTGGCTCAAATGGTTTGCATGTCAGCTGAGCAGCTTCCTAACCCGTGGTATAGTTTGTGGTTAATGGGTTCCAGGAGAGCATGGATCTTAATCTAGCTCCAGCCCTCATAGGATAGGGGCAAGATAATAAAGGGCTGGTGCAAGGTAGAGACCACTGGATTGGAATTTGAAAAGACATTTGAGGACACCATCATGCCTCTCTTGATTAAATTGGCTATTTGAGACCTATTAGGGACATGAAAATTATATTGAATACCTTTTCCAAGAACCCAGTACTGTGTATACTAAGAAGTGAAATGTATGTCTTGGTTACAGTTAGAAATATCTTAACTCTGAAGGGAATAAGAAGTGGATTAAAGATGGCGGCATGAGAAGTGAGACAGGCTTCCTCCTAAAACCACATATAATATGGAAATATAATTAATACAACTAATCCTGAAAAAGCAACAGCAAAGAGGACTGCACAAGGATGCATACACCTGGAGAAAAGAGCACACCTCACAGAACAGGGTAACGTACAAAAGCTGTGGCCCAGCAGGGCCCAGGCCCTTCCCCCACCCCAGCTCACCAGGCGGGAGGAAGAGAAACCTAGCAGGGAGGGAGTGGAGGCCTGAGACTGCTGAATACCTAACTTCAGAGATCTGCTCTGGGAGCACAAACCTACAATTCATGTTGCTTGCATGGTACTCTCGTGATTATGGGGTTGGAAAGCTAAGACAGGTAGAATTCCTGAAGAGACTGAGATTCCAGCTGCTTGTGGAAAGAAGGGATCCATATCTGGCTGCTCTGGGACAAAAGAAAGGTGGGCAGTGGGAGAGACTTCCTAACAAGGAAGCCCTTAGCAAGAGGGCTGCTAAAGGGGCAAGGATTGCACAGAGTTTACAGCTCAGGAGAGAGGACAGGTAGACAAAATTGTCCCAGTGCACTCTGCCCAGCAGGTTGGGAGCTTTGCCATATAGACTCTCATATTTAAGGAGAGAAAAGAAATCTTCCTCCTCAGATGATCTTCAGGTGCTCCAGCTCCCTGGCTGGCTACACAGCTCCAAGGAACCCCTCTGTGATAGGCAGCCTACTGTGCCTTTCTCCCAGCTAGCCCCACCTGGCTCGCAAACCAGAAAACCCTATTCTGGTGATAGCCCAGCCAGAGGGAAGATCAGTCTACAGCAACTACAAACACAAAGCATAGAGGCTTATATGTGTGCTCTCAGCCCACTGGTTCAAGCAATGGAGACAGGCATAGCAGCTGGGTAGCAAGAAACAGCTCTTTCCTCCACCCAGGCAGCAATACCACTCCCCTGCAACACCCGACATTGCTTCAGGGGCTGAGCAGCTCAAGGGAGTAGAGCTTCTGGGCACTAGAGGACACCACATACAAATATGAAATGCCAAAGGAATCTGGTTCCGAGTAAAATTATTAATACCACTCCTGAGAAAGATTTAAATGACGTCGACCTCATGACATTTCCTGAAAGGGAGTTCAAAATGAAAATCATTAAAGTGCTCATGGAGGTATGGAAAGATATTCAAGAACACAGGAATGAATTCCGGTCAGAGATCCGATCGTCGAAGAGCACAATGGAGGGTATTAAAAGCAGATTGGATATGGTGGAGAAGACAATAAATGAAATAGAAACTAGAGAAGAGGAATACAAAGAAGCTTAGTCACAGAGAGAAAAAGAATCTCTAAGAATGAAAGAATATTGACAGAACCGTGTGACCAATCCAAATGGAACAATATTCGCATTATAGGGGTACCAGAAGAAGAAGAGAGAGAAAAAGGGGTAGAATGTGTCTCTTATAAGGTAATTGCTGAAAACTTCCCCAGTCTGGGGAAGGAGATAGTCTCTCAGGCCATGGAGATGCACAGATCTCCCAACACAAGGGACCCAAGGAAGACAACAGCAAGACATACAGTAATTAAAATGGTAAAGATCAAGAATAAGGACAGACTATTAAAAGCAGCCAGAGAGAGAAATAAGATCATATACAAAGGAAAACCCATCAGGCTCTCATCAGACTTCTCAACAGAAACCTTACAGGCCAGAAGGGAGTGCCATGGTGTATTTAATGCCATGAAGCAGAAGGTCCTTGAACCAAGAATACTTTATCCAGCAAGATTATCATTTAAATTTGAAGGAGGGATTAAACAATTTCCAGATAAGCAAATGCTGAGAGAATTTACCTCTCACAAACCATCTCTACAGTGTATTTTGGAGGGATGGCTATAGATGGAAGTGTTCCTAAGGTTTAATAACTGTCAACAGAATAAACTATAGTAAAGAAAGTAGAACAGCTAATTACTAAACAAATGCAAACATTAAAATAACTATCTCCAAAGTCAAGAAAGGGATAGACAAAGAGTACAGAATATGATACACAATATAAAAAGAATGGAGGAAAAAGAAAAAGGAGGAGGAGGAAGAAAAAAGAACCTTTAGATTGTGTTTGTAATAGCATATTAAGTGAGTTAAGTTAGACTCTTAGATAGTAAAGAAGTTAACCTTGAAACTTTGGTAACCACGAATCTAAAGCCTGCAATGCCGATAAGTACATACCTATCGGTAATCGCCCTAAATGTAAATGGACTGAATGCACCAATCAAAAGACACAGAGTCACTGAATGGATAAAAAAACAAGACGCATCTATATGCTGCCTACAAGAGACTCACTTTAAACCCAAAGACATACACAGACTAAAAGTGAAGGGATGGAAAAAGATATTTCATGCAACTAATAGGGAGAAAAAAGCAGGAGTTGCAGTACTTGTATCAGACAATATAGACTTCAAAACTAAGAAAGTCACAAGAGATAAAGAAGGGCATTATGTTATGATAAAAGGGTCAATACAGGAAGAAGATATACATTATAAATATCTATGTGCCCAACACAGGAGTGCCTACATATGTGAAACAAATACTAACAGAATTAAAAGGAGAAATAGAATGCAATGCATTCATTCCAAGAGACTTCAACACTCCACTCGCTCTGAATGACACATCAACCAGGGAGAAAATAAGTAAGGAGACAGAGACACTGAATAACACAATAGAAAAGATGGACCTAACAGATGTATACAGAACTCTACACCCCAAAGCAGCAGAATACTCATTCTTCTCAAGTGCACATGGAACATTTTCAAGAATAGATCATATACTAGGACACAAAAAGAGCCTCGGTAAATTCAAAAGATTGAAATTGCACCAACCAGTTTCTCAGACCACTAAGGTATTAAACTAGAAATAAATTACGCAAAGAAAATGGAAAATCCCACAAACACATGGAGGCTTCACAACATTCTCCTAAATAACCAATGGATCAATGACCAAATAAAAACAGAGATCAAGCGATATATGGAGACAAATGACAACAATAATTCAACACCACAAAATCTGTGGGATGCAGCGAAGGCCATGTTAAGAGGAAAGTATATTGCAATACATTCCTACCTCAGGAAAGAAGAACAATCCCATATGAGCAGTCTAAACTCAGAATTAATGAAACTAGAAAAAGAACAAATGAGGCCCAAGTTTGTAGAAGGAGGGACATAGTAAAGATTAGAGGAGAAATAAATAAAATTGAGAAGAATAAAACAATAGAAAGACTCAATGAAAGCAGGAGCTGGTTCTTCAGAAAATAAACAAAATAGATAACCCCCCACCTAGACTTATAAAGAAAAAAAGAGAATCTACTAACATAAACAGATTCTGAAATGAGAAAGGAAAAATCACTACAGACACCACAGAAATACAAAGAATTATTACAGAATACTGTGAAAAATTATATGCTAACAAACTGGATAACCTACAAGAAATGGACAACACTCCAGAAAAATACAACCTTCCAAGGCTGACCCAGAAAGAAACAGAAAATCTGAACAGAGCAATTACCAGCAACGAAATTGAACTGGTAATCAAAAACCTACCTAAGAACAAGACCCTGTACAAGATGGCTTCACCACTGAATTTCACCAAACATTTCGTGAAGACCTAATACGCATCCTCCTTAAAGTTTTCCAAATAGTAGCAGAAGAGGGAATACTTCCAAACTCATTCTATGAGGCAGGCACCATCCTAATACCAAAACAAGGGAAAGACACCAGAAAAAAAGAAAATTACAGACCAATATCCCGGATGAACGTAGTTGCAAAAATATTCAGCAAAATATTAGCAAACCAAATTCAAAAATACATCAAGAGGATCATACACCATGATCAAGTGGGATTCATCTCAGGGATGCAAGGATGGTACAACATTCAAAAATCCATCAACATAATCCACCACATCAACAAAAAGAACAAAAACCATATGATCATCTCCATAGATGCTGAAAAAGCATTTGACAAAATTCAGCATCCATTCATGATTAAAACTCTCAACAAGATTAAAGATGGCAGCGTGAGAGGTGAGACAGAGTCTTCCTCCTAAAACCTCATATAATATGAAAATAAAGCTACTACAACTACTCTTGAAAGAGCAATGGGAAAGAGGATGGCAACAAACTGCATACACCTGGAGACAAGAGCAGCCCTCACAGAAAATGGTAATGTACTAAAGCTGCGGTCCTGCTGGATCCAAGCCCTTCCCCCACCCCAGTTCACCAGCAGGCGGAACAGGAATGGACAGGGAGGGAGTGGAGATATGGCACTGCTGAATACCTAACTCTGGAGATCTGCTCTGGGAGCACAAACCTACATTTCATGGTGCTTGCATGATACTCTTGAAATTAGGGGGTTGGAAAGCTAAGACAGGCAGAATTCCTGGAGACACTAAGATTCCAGCTGCTTGTGAAAGCAGGCAGCTGCTCAGGGACAAAAGAAAGGCAGGCAGTCTGAGAGACTTCCTAACAAAGCAGCCCTTAGCAAGAGGGCTGCTAAAGGGGCAAGGATTGCACGGAGCTTGCTGCTCAGGAGAAAGGACAGGCAGACAAAATTGTCTGGGTGCGCTCTGCCCAGCAGGTTGGGAGCTTTCATGATCTTCAGGTGCACCAGCTCCCTGGCTGCCTACACAACTCCAAGAACGCCTTCTGTGACAGGCAGACTAGTGCGCCTTTCTCCTGGCCAGCCCCACGGGGCTTGTAAACCGGGAAATCTCCCTGGTGATAGGCCAGGCAGAGGGGAGATCTGTCTACAGCAACTAAAAACGCAAAGCACAGAGGCTTATACCTGTGTGCTCAGCTCACTGGTTCAGGCAGTGGAGACAGGCATAGTATCCAGGAACCAGGAAACAGCCCTTTCCTCCCCGAAGCACCAATACCACTCCCCTACAATCCCCGCATTGCTTCAGGGGCTGAGCAGCTCCAGAGAGTAGAGCTTCTGGGCAGTAGAGGGCGCCATACACAAATATGCCAAAGGAACCTGGTCCAGAGTAAAATTATGAATACAACTCCTGAGAAATATTTAAATGATATGGACCTTATGACTCTCCCTGAAAGGGAGTTCAAAATAAAAATCATTAACATGCTCATGGAGGTAAGGAAGGATATTCAAGAACACAGGAATGAATTCCGGTCAGAGATCTAATCATTGAAGAACACAATGGACGGTATTAAAAGCAGATTGGTTATGGTGGAGGAGACAATAAATGAAATAGAAACTAGAGAAGAGGAATGCAGAGAAACTGAGGCACTGAGAGAAAAAAAGATCTCTCTAGGAATGAAAGAATATTGAGAGAACTGTGTGACCAATCCAAACGGAACAATATTTGCATTATACAGGTACCAGAAGAAGAAGAGAGAGAAAAAGGGACAGAAAGTGTCATTGAGGAGGTAATTTCTGAAAACTTCCTCAACCTGGGGAAGGAGATACTCTCTCAAGCCATGGGGGTGCACAGGTCTCCCAACATAAGGGACCCAAGGAAGACAACATTAAGACATACAATAATTAAAATGGCAAAGATCAAGGATAAGGACAGACTATTAAAAGCAGCCAGAGAGAGAAATAAGATCACATACAAAGGAAAACCCATCAGACTATCATCAGACTTCTCAGCGGAAACCTTACAGGCCAGAAGGGAGTGGCATGATGTATTTAATGCAATGAAGCAGAAGGGCCTTGAACCAAGAATACTTTACCCGGCAAGATTATCATTTAAATTTGAAGGAGGGATTAAACAATTCCCAGATAAGCAAAGGTTGGTAGAATTTGCCTCCCACAAACCATCTCTCTGGTGTATTTTGGGGGGGACTGCTATAGATGGAAGTGTTCCTACAGATTAATAGCTGTCACCAGAGGTAATAAAACCACAGTAAAGAATATAGAACAGCAAATTATTAAGCAAATGCAAAATTAAATTAACTATCCCCAAAGTCAATCAAGGGATAGACAAACAGAATATGATACCTAATATATAAAGAATGGAGTAGAAAGAAAAAGGAGGAAGGAAACAAATAAACAAACAAAAAGAACCTTTAGATTGTGTTTGTAATAGCATATTAAGTGAGTTGTTAGATTTTTAGATAGTACGGAAGTTAACCTTGAACCTTTGGTAACCACAAACCTGAAGCCAGCAATGCCAATAAGTACATACCTATCCATAATCACCCTAAATGTAAATGGACTGAATGCACCAGTCAAAAGACATAGAGTCACTGAATGGATAAAAAAACAAGACCCATCTATATGCTGCCTTCAAGGGACTCACTTTAAACCCAAAGACATACACAGACTAAAAGTGAAGGGATGGAAAAAGATATTTCATGCAAACAACAAGGAGAAAAAAAGCAGGTGTTGCAGTACTAGTATCAGACAAAATAGACTTCAAAACAAAGAAAGTAGCAAGAGATAAAGAAGGACATTACATAATCATAAAGGGGTCAGTCCAACAAGAAGATATAACCATTATAAATATATATGCACCCAACACAGGAGCCCCAGCATATGTGAAACAAATACTAACAGAATTAAAGGAGGAAATAGACAGCAATGCATTCATTTTAAGTGATTCAACACACCACTCACTCCAAAGGACAGATCAACCAGACAGAGAATAAGTAAAGACACAGAGGCACTGAACAACACACTAGAACAGATGGACCTAAGAGACATCTACAGAACTCTACACCCAAAAGCAGCAGGATACACATTCTTCTCAAGTGCACATGGAACATATTCCAGAATAGACCACATACTAGGCCACAAAAAGAACCTCAGTAAATTCAAAAATATTGAAATCCTACCAACCATCTTCTCAGATCACAAAGGTATAAAACAAGAAATAAATTTTAGAAATAAATCAAAAAAGCTCACAAATACATGGAGACTTAACAACATTCTCCTAAATAATTAATGGGTTAACTACCAAATTAAAACAGAAATCAAAGAATATATGGAGAAAAATGACAACAACACCACAAAGCCACAACTTCTGTGGGACGCAGCAAAGGCAGTTCTAAGAGGAAAGTATATTGCAATCCAGGCCTATTTAAAGAAGGAAGAACATTCCCAAATGAATAGTCTAAAGACACAATTACTGAAATTGGAAAAAAGAAGAACAAATGAGGCCCAAAGTCACCAGAAGGAGGGACATAATAAAGATTAGAGAAGAAATAAATAAAATTGAGAAGAATAAAACAATAGAAAAAATCAATAAAAGCAAGAGCTGGTTCTTTGAAAAAATAAACAAAATAGATAAACCCCTAGCCAGACTCATTAAGAGAAAAAGAGAATCTACACACATAAACACAATCAGAAATGAGAAAGGAAAAATCACGACGGACCCCACAGAAATACGAAGAATTATAAGAGAATATTATGAGAATCTATATGCTAACAAGCTGGAAAACCTAGAAGAAATGGACAACTTCTTAGAAAAATACAACCTTCCAAGACTGACAAAACAAGAAACAGAAAAACTAAACAGACCAATCACCAACAACGAAATTGAATCGGTAATCAAAAAACTACCCAAGAACAAAACCCCCAGAACAGATAAATTCACCTCTGAATTCTACCAGACATATAGAGAAGAAATAACACCCATTCTCCTTAAGGTTTTTCAAAAAATATAAGAGGAGGGAATACTTCCAAACTCATTCTTTGAAGCCAGCATCACTCTAATACCAAAACCGGGCAAAGACCTCACCAAAAAGAAAATTAGAGACCAATATCCCTGATGAACGTAGATGCAAAAATACTCAACAAAATATTAGCAAACTGAATTCAAAAATACATCAAGAGTATCATACACCATGATCAAGTGGGATTCATCCCAGGGATGCAAGGATGGTACAACATTCGAAAATCCATCAACATCATCCACCACATCAACAAACAAGAACAAAAACCACATGATCATCTCCATAGATGCTGAAAACGCATTTGACAAAATTCAGCATCCATTCCTGATTAAAACTCTCAACAAAATGGGTATAGACGGCAAGTACCTCAACATCATAAAGGCCATATATGACAAACCCACAGCTAACATCATACTTAACAGCGAGACGCTGAAAGCTTTTCATCTAAGATCGGGAACAAGACAGGGATGCCCACTCTCTCCACTGTTATTCAACATAGTCCTGGAGGTCCTAGCCACGGCAATCAGACAGAACAAAGAAATACAAGGCATCCAGATTGGTAAAGAAGAAGACAAATTGTCACTATCTGCAGATGACATGATACTGTACATAAAAAACCCTGAAGACTCCACTCCAAAACTACAAGAACTAATATCTGAATTCAGCAAAGTTACAGGATACTCAATTAACACACAGAAATCTGTTGCTTTCCTATACACTAATGATGAAATAACAGAAAGAGAAATCAGAAAAACAATTCCATTCATAATTGCTTCAAAAAGAATAAAATACCTAGGAATAAACCTAATGAAGGAAGTGAAAGACCCATACTCTGAAAACTACAAGACACTCCTAAGAGAAATTAAAGAAGACACTAACAAATGGATATTTATCCCATGCTCTTGGCTAGGTAGAATAAATATTGTCAAAATGGTTATACTACCTAAAGCAATATATAGATTGAAGGCAATCCCTATCAAAATACCAACAGCTTTCTTCAATGAACTGGAACAAATAATTCTAAAATTCATATGGAACCACAAAAGACCCCAAATAGCCAAAGCAATCCTTAGAAGGAGGAATAAAACAGGGGGAATTACGCTCCCTGACTTCAAGCTCCACTACAAAGCCACAGTAATCAAGACAATTTGGTATTGGCACAAAAACAGACCCACAGACCAGTGGAACAGAATAGAAAATCCAAACATTAACCCAAACATATACAGTCAATTAATATTTGATAAAGGAGCCTTAGATGTACAATGGGGAGATGACAGCCTCTTCAGCAGCTGGTGTTGGAAAAACTGGACAGCTACATGTAAGAGAATGAAACTGGACTACTGTCTAACCCCATACACAAAGGTAAACTCAAGGTGGATCAAAGACTTGAATGTAAGTCATGAAACCATAAAACTCTTAAAAAAAAACATAGGCAGAAATCTCTTGGACATAAACATTAGCGACTTCTTCATGAGCATATCTCCTCGGTCAAGGGAAACAAAAGCAAAAATGAACAAGTGGGACCATATCAAGCTGAAAACCTGTACAGCAAAGGACAATCTCACTATGCTGATGGACAGTGACTGTAATGGGGTTGGTGGGGGGCACCTGATGAAGGTGGTAGTTTAATAACCATAATATTGCAGGTGTTATTGTAGAATAATGATACCAAAATAAAACAATAAAAAAAACCTAACCAAGGAAGTGAAAGGCGTATTCTCTGAAAACTACAGGACACTCATGAGAGAAATTAAAGAAGATACCAATAAATGGAAACACATCTCATACTCAGGGATATGAAGAATTAATATTGTCAAAATGGCCATCCTGCCTAAAGCAATCTACACATTCAATGCAATCCCTATCAAAATACCAACAGCATTCTTCAATGAACTAGAGCAAATTGTTCTAAAATCATATGGAACCACGAAAGACCCCGAATAGCCAAAGCAATCCTGAGAAGGAAGAATAAAGCTGGGGGGATTAAGCTCCCCAACTTCATGCTCTACTGCAAAGCCACAGTAATCAAGACAATTTGTTACTGGCACAGGAACAGACCCATAGACCAATGGAACAGACTAGAGAGCCGTGATATATCCCAAGCATATATCCTCAATTAATATATGATAGAGGAGACATTAACCTACAATGGGGAAATGACAGCCTCTTCAAAGACTGGTGTTTGCAAAACTGGACAGCTACATGCAAGAGAATGAAACTGGATTATTGTTTAATCCCATACACAAAAGTAAACTCAAAATGGATCAAAGGCCTGAATGTAAGTCATGAAACCATAAAACTCTTAGAAGATAACAGAGGCAAAATCTCTTGAATATAAACATGAGCAACTTTTTTTCTGAATGCATCTCTTTGAGCAAGGGAAACAAAAGCAAAAATGAACACATTCAATTACATCAAACTTCAAAGCTTCTTACCCAAAGGACACCATCAACAGAACATAAAGGCATCCTACAGTATGGGAGAATATATTTGTAAATGACATATCCTACAAGGGTTTAACATCCAAAATATATAAGGAACTCACCACAACACCCAAAAAGCAAATAACCCGATTAAAAAATGGGCGGAGGATATTAACAGACATTTCTCCAAAGGAAAATTTCAGATGGCCAACAGGCACTTGAAAAGATTCTCCACATCACTAATTATCAGGGAAATGCAAATAAAAACCACAATGAGATGTCACCTCACACCAGTAAGGGTGGTCAGTACTGAAAAGACTAAGAACGGCTGGCGAGGATGTGGAGAAAGGGGAACACTCCTACACTGCTGGAGGGAATGTAAGCTAGTTCAACCATTGTGGAAAGCAATATGGAGGTTCCTAAAAAAACTAAAAATAGAAATACCATTTGACCTAGGAATTCCACTCCTAGGAATTTACCCAAAGAATATAATTTCTCAGATTCAAAAAGATATATGCAACCCTGTATTTATTGTAGCACTATTTACAATAGCTAAGATATGGAAGCAACCTAAGTGTCCATCAGTAGATGAACAGATAAAGAAGTTGTACGTATACACAATGGAATACTATTCAGCCATAAGAAAGAAACAAATTCTACAAAGTGCAACAACATGGATGGAGCATGAGGATATTATGCTCAGTGAAATAATCCAGGCGGAGAAAGGCAAATGCCAAATGATTTCTCTCATTTGTGGAGTATAACAACGAAGCGAAACTTAAGTAACAAAACATCAACAGACTCACAGACATGAGGAAGTGACTCTTGGTTACCAGAGAGGGGTGGTGGGGAAGGGTGGGTGGGGAGGGAAGGAGAAGGGGATTCAGGGGTATTATGATCGGCACACATGGTATTGGGCGCATCATTGGGAAGACAGTGTAGCACGGAGAAGACAAGCAGTGACTCTGTGGCATCTTACTACACTGATGGGCAGTGACTGCAATGGGGTATGTGGGGGACACGATAATGGGTGAATGTAGTAACCACATTGTTTTTTCATGTGAAACCTTCATAAGTGTGTATCAATAATACCTTAATAAAAATAAATAAATATATAATAAAAATAGAAGTAACTAAAAAACAAACAAAACAAAACAAAAAAACTCAACAAAATGGGTATAGAGGGCAAGTACCTCAACATCATAAAGGCTATATATGACAAACCCACAGCTAACATCATACTTAACGGCGAGAAGCTGAAAGCTTTTCATCTAAGATCGGGAACAAGACAGGGATGCCCACTCTCTCCACTGTTATTCAACATAGTACTGGAGGTCGTAGCCACAGCAATCAGACAAAACAAAGACATACAAGGCATCCAGATTGCCAAAGAAGAAGTCAAATTGTCACTATTTGCAAATGACATGATATTGTACATAAAAACCGCTAAAGACTCCACTCCAAAACTACAAGAACTAATATCTGAATTCAGCAAAGTTCCACAATACAAAATTACCACCCAGAAATCTGTTGCTTTCCTATACACTAACAATGAACTAACAGAAAGAGAAATCAGAAAAACAATTCCATTCACAATTGCATCAAAAAGAATAAAATACCTAGGAATAAACCTAACGAAGGAACTGAAAGACCTATACTCTGATAACAACAAGACACTCCTATGAGAAATTAAAGAAGACACTAACAAATGGAAATTCATCCCATGCTCTTGGCTAGGTAGAAAAAATATTGTCAAAATGGCTGTACTACCTAAAGCAATCTGTAGATTCAAGGGAATCCCTATCAAACTACCAACAGCTTTCTTCAATTAGCAGATGTAATGCTGGGGGAGCGGGGGCACGGGGAGGGCTGTACAACTCAGAGAAGACACGTAGTGATTCTATAGCATCTCACTACACTGATGGACAGTGACTGTAATGGGGTTGGTGGGGGGGACCTGAAGAAGGGGGTAGTTTAATAACCATAATGTTGCACATGTAATTGTAGATTAATGATACCAAAATAAATTATAGAAAAACCCATAGATCAAGCAATATATGGAGACAAATGACAACAATAATTCAACACCGCAAAATCTATGGGATGCCGCGAAGGCCATGTTAAGAGGAAAGTATATTGCAATACATTCCTACCTCAGGAAAGAAGAACAATCCCATATGAACACTCTGAACTCACAATTAATAAAACTAGAAAAAGAACAAATGAGGCCGAAAGTCAGTAGAAAGAGGGACATAATAAAGATTAGAGAAGAAATAAACAAAACTGACAAGAATAAAACAATAGAAAGAAGCAATGAAAGCAGGAGCTGGTTCCTCAAGAAAATAAACAAAATAGATAAACACCCACCTAGACCTATAAAGAAAAAAAGAGAATCTAGTAATATAAACAAAATCTGAAATGAGAAAGGAAAAATCACTACAGACACCACAGAAATACAAAGAATTATTAAAGTATAGTATGAAAAATTATATGCTAACAAACTGGATAACCTACAAGAAATGGACAGCTTTCTAGAAAAATACAACCTTCCAAGGCTAACCCAGAAAGAAACAGAAAATCTGAACAGACCAACTATCAGCAATGAAATTGAACTGGTAATCAAACACCTACCTAAGAACAAAACCCTGTACCAGATGGCTTCACCTCTGAATTTTATCAAACATTTAGTGAACACCTAATACCCATTCTCCTTAAAGTTTTCCAAAGAGTAGAAGAGGAGGGAATGCTTCCAAACTCATTCTACATGGCAGGCATCATCCTAATACCAAAACCAGGCAAAGACAGCAAAAAAAAAAAAAAATTAAAGACCAATATCCCTGATGAACATAGAAGCAAAAATACTCAACAAAATATTAGAAAACTGAATTCAAAACTACATAAAAAAGATCATCCATCATGATCAAGTAGGATTTATTCCAGGGAAGCAAGGGTGGTACAACATTCAAAAGTCCATCAACATCATCCACCACATCAACAAAAAGAAGGACAAAAACCATATGATCATCTCCATAGATGCTGAAAAAGCATTTGACAAAATTCAACATCCATTCTTAATAAAAACTCTCAACAAAATGGGAATAGAGGCAAGTACCTCAACATCATAAAGGCCATATATGACAAACCCACAGCAAACATTATACTTAACAGTGAGAAGCTGAAAGCTTTTCCTTTAAGATTGGGAACAAGACAAGGATGCCCACTCTCCCCACTTCTATTCAATATAGTACTGAAGGTCCTAGCCATTGCAATCAGACAACACAAAGAAATAAAAGGTATCCAGATTGGCAAGGAAGATGTTAAACTGTCCCTGTTTGCAAATGACATGATATTGTACATAAAAAAACCCTAAAGAATCCACTCCAAAACTACTAGAACTAATATCTGAATTCAGCAAAGTTGCAGGAAATAAAATTAATACAGAGAAATCTGTTGCTTTCCTGTACACTAACAATGAGCTAACGGGAAGAGAAATCAGGAAAACATTTCCATTCACAATTGCATGAAATATCTAGGAATAAAATAAATAGGAGTAAACCTAACAAAGGAAGTGGAAGACCTATACCCTGAAGACTATAAGACACTCCTAAGAGAAATTAAAGAGGACACTAACAAATGGAAATTCATTCCATGTTCTTGGCTAGGAATAATAAGTATTGTCAAAATGGCTATACTACCAAAAACAATCTACAGATTCAATGTAATCCCTATCAAAATACCAATAGCATTCTTCAATGAACTGAAACAAATAGTTCTAAAATTCATGTGGAACCACAAAAGACCCCGAATAGCCAAAACAACCCTGAGAAGGAGGAATGAAGTGGGGAATTACGCTCCCTGACTTCAAGCTCTACTACAAAGCCACAGTAATCAAGACAATATGGTATTGGCACAAAAACAGACCCACAGACCAATGGAACAGAATACAAAATCCAAACATTAACTCAAACATATATAGTCAATTAATATATGATAAAGGAGCCATGGATATACAATGGGGAGATGACAACCTCTTCAGCAGCTGGTGTTGGCAAAACTGGACAGCTACATGTAAGAGAATGAAACTGGACTACTGTCTAACCCCATACACAAAAGTAAACTCAAAATGGATCAAAGACCGAAATGTAAGTCATGAAACCATAAAACTCTTAGAAAAAAACATAGGCAAAAATCTCTTGAATATAAACATGAGCAACTTCTTCATGAACATTTCTCCATGGGCAAGGTAAACAAAAGCAAAAATGAACAAGTGGGACTGTATCAAGCTGAAAAGCTTCTGTACAGCAAAGGACACCAACAGCAGAACAAAAAGACATCCTACAGTATGGGAGAATATATTCATAATGACAGAACTGATAAGGGGTTGACATCCAAAATATATAAAGAACTCATGTACCTCAACAAACAAATAATCCAATTAAACAATTATGCGCCCCTTACCTGTCCTTCTACACTCTGACCTTGAGCATCCTGAAGGTCCTCACAGTTTGCATATCGCTCAGGCCACCTCTAAACCCAACCTAGGTTTTATAATGTATATTATACATTTTTTGTGTTTTTAAAATCCAGCTGTGATGGGTTATATGATAAACATGGCATGGGGCTAGGGCAAGGGCCCTCAAGGCCCAGCTCCTGCTCAAAAATAAATAAATAAATAAAAACAAAAATATAAATAAATAAATAAAAATAATCCAATTAAAAAATGGGCAGAGGATCTGAATAGACACTTCTCCAAAGAAGAAATTCACATGTCCAACAGGCACAGGAAAAGATGCTCCACAGTGCTAATCATCGGAGAAATGCAGATTAAAACCACAATGAGATATCATCTCACACCAGTGAGGATGGCCAACATCCAAAGCACAAACAACAACAATGTTGACCAGGATGTGGAGAGAGGGGAACCCTCCTACACTGCTGGTGGAAGGCAAAGTAGTTCAACCATTGTGTTAAGCAGTATGGAGGTTCCTCAAAAAACTAAAAATAGAAATACCATTTGACCCAGGAATCCCACTCCTAGGAAGTTACCCTCAGACTGCAGTGGCCCACTGTGAAAAAGATATATGCATCCCTATGTTTACCACAGCACTATTTACAACAGCCAAGAAATGGAAGCAACCTAAGTGTCCATCAGTAGATGAATGGATAAAGAAGATGTGGTACATATAAACAATGGAATATTATTCAGCCATAAGAAAAAAACAAATCCAGACATTTGCAGCCACATGGATGGAGCTAGAGGGTATTATGCTCAGTGAAATAAGCCAGGCGGAAAAAGACAAGTATCAAATGATTTTAGTCATATGTGGAATATAAGAACAAAGGGAAGAACTGAAGGAACAAAACAGCAGCAGACTCACAGAACCCAAGAATGGACTAACAGTTACCAAAGGGAAAGGGATTGGAGAGGATGAGTGGGAAGGGAGGGACAAGGGGGAAAAAGGGACATTACGATTGGCAGACATAATGTGGGGGTGGGCACAGGTAGGGCTGTACAACTCAGAGAAGACAAGTAGTGATTCTGTAGCATCTCACTATGCTGATAGACAGTGACTGTAATGGGGTATGTGGGGGGGACTTGATGAAGTGGGAAGTTTAGTAACCATAATGTTGCAGATGTAATTGTAGATTAACGATACCAAAAAAAAATGTTAACTGGTGAAAGTGAAAAAAAATAGTCTTACTATGATTATCTTTGCTAAAAATGGGGTAATTGAAAATAGAAAAATTATATTTCATTAAAAATCTATAACATACTCTTGTGAATATCAGGTTCTAGTTATGTTCATTGTGTTTGAGGTTTTGTTTTCTATTTGTAAACTAAATTGGATCCTTAATTTTTCTAGATTCACTAAATATCTGGCTTAATTTCCAAATGAATGTTTCCAACTCTCTCCCACAATTTTTACTTGGAATTATTAAGAAAGACTGCCCTTGAACTTTGTTGAACATGCCATACCATGTCCTCTTCAATACCCACAGAGCAGCAAACTTCACGACCTTTATTCTTGGGTCCACATCTTCCAATTGAAAAAGGGCCCCTGCAGAGTCTTGGAAGTTCATGCCATTTGGAGATCTAAAGTTAATATTGACTAGTGAGGTTTCTCACCAGAGTGAGATGACATCTTGAAATGGACAACTCTCACAACACCACTGATCAAGGTCTTCATCTTAAATCTTTTATTCCTTTTGACTTTTTTTTTCATTTCATATATTTATTGAGCATCTACCTCCTGCCAGATTCTAACTTCTAAGGTGAAGTTATAGTAACAACATCGACCAACACCCTTGTCCTCATACAGCTTATATTGTAATGAGGGGACACAGTAAGCATATTAGTAAGTAAAATAATATCTCAGAGAGAAGTGCTTTGGGCACAAAACAGCAGGGAAGGGGGACTAGAGTTTGTAGGGGTTTTGTTTTTTGTTTTTTTGTTTTTTTCAGTTTATTTTGACATCATTAATCTACAATTAAATGAGTAATATTATGGTTATTACACTATCCCCTTCATCAGGTCCCCCCCCAACCCCATTGCAGTCACTGTCCATCAGCATAGTGAGATGCCATAGAGTCATTACTTGTCCTCTCTGGGTTGTACAGCCCTCACCGTGCCCCCCGAACATTACATCTGCTAATCGTAATGTCCCTTCTTCCCCCTTACCCCTCCCTTCACACCCATCCTCTCCAATCCCTTTCCCTTTCGTAACTATTATCCGTTCTTGGGTTCTGTGAGTTTCCTGCTGTTTTGTTCCTTCAGTTTTTTTCCTTTGTTCTTATACTCCACATATGAGTGAAATCATTTGATACTTGTCTTTTTCGGCTTGGCTTATTTCACTGAGCATTATACCCTCTAGCTCCATCCATGTTGTTGCAAATGGTAGGATTTGTTTTCTTCTTATGGCTGAATAATATTCCATTGTTTATATGTACCACATCTTCTTTATCCATTCATCTACTGATGGACACTTAGGCTGCTTCCATTTCTTGGCTATTGTAAATAGTGCTGTGGTAAACATAGGGGTGCATCTGTCTTTTTCAAACTGGGCTGCTGCATTCTTAGGGTAAATTCCAAGGAGTGGAATTCCTGGGTCAAACGGTATTTCTATTTTGAGTTTTTTGAGGAACCTCCATACCGCTTTCCACAATGGTTGAACTAATTTGCAGTCCCACCAGCAGTGTAGGAGGGTTCCCTTTTCTCCACATCCTCGCCAACATTTGTTGTTGTTTGTGTTTTGGATGTTGGCCATCCTCACTGGTGTGAGGTGATATCTCATTGTGGTTTTAATCTGCATTTCTCTGATGATTAGTGATGTGGAGCATCTTTTCATGTGCCTGTTGGCCATCTGAATTTCTTCTTTGGAGAAGTGTCTATGCATGTCCTGTGCCCATTTCTTAAATGGATTATTTGCTTTTTGTTTGTTGAGGTGCGTGAGTTCTTTATATTTGGATGTCAACCCCTTATCGGATATGTCATTTATAAATATATTCTCCCATACTGTAGGAAGTCTTTTTGTTCTACTGATGGTGTCCTTTGCTGTACAGAAGCTTTTCAGCTTCATATAGTCCCACTTGTTCATTTTTCCTTTTGTTTCCCTTGCTCGGGGAGATATGTTCATGAAGAAGTTGCTCATGTTTATCTCCAAGAGCTTTTTGCCTATATTTTTTTCTAAGAGTTTTATGGTTTCATGACTTACATTCATGTCTTTGATCCATCTTGAGTTTATCTTTGTGTATGGGGTTAGACATCAGTCCAGTTTCATTCTCTTACATGTAGCTGTCCAGTTTTTCCAACACCAGCTGCTGAAGAGGCCATCATCTCCCCAATGTATATCCAAGGCTCCCTTATCAAATATTAATTGACTGTATATGTTTGGGTTGATTGGATTTTCTATTCTGTTCCACTGATCTGTGGGTCTGTTTTTGTGCCAATACCAAATTGTCTTGATTACTGTGGCTTTGTAGTAGAGCTTGAAGTCAGGGAGCGTAATTCCCCCCATTTTATTCCTCCTTCTCAGGATTGCTTTGGCTATTCGGGGTCTTTTGTGGTTCCATATGAATTTTAGAATTATTTGTTCGAGTTCATTGAAGAAAGCTTTTGGTAGTTTGATAGGGATTGCATTGAATCTGTAGATTGCTTTGGGTAGTATAGCCATTTTGGCAATATTTATTCTTCCTAGCCAAGAGCATGGGATGCATTTCCATTTGTTAGTGGCCTCTTTAATTTCTCTTAGGAGTGTCTTGTAGTTTTCAGAGTACAGGTCTTTCACTTCCTTCTTTAGGTTTATTCCTAGATATTTTATTCTTTTTGATGCAATTGTGAATGGAATTGTTTTTCTGATTTCTCTTTCTGTTAGCTCATCGTTAGTGTATAGAAAAGCAACAGCTTTCTCTGTGTTAATTTTGTATCCTGAAACTTTGCTGAATTCAGATATTCTACTAGTTTTGAAGTGGAGTCTTTAGGGTTTTTTATGTACAATATCATGTCATCTGTAAATAGTGACAGTTTGACTTCTTCTTTACCAATCTGGATGCCTTGTATTTCTTTGTTTTGTCTGATTTCCATGGCTAGGACCTCCAGTACTATGTTGAATAACAGTGGAGAGAGTGGGCACCCCTGTCTTGTTCCCGATCTTAGGTGAAAAGCTTTCAGCTTCTCGCTGTTAAGTACGATGTTAGCTGTGGGTTTGTCATATATAGCCTTTATAATGTTGAGGTACTTGCCCTCTAAACCCATTTTGTTGAGAGTTTTAATCATGAATAGATGCTGTATTTTGTCAAATGCTTTTTCTGCATCTATGGAGATGATCATGTTTTTTTTGTTCTTCTTTTTGTTGATGTGGTGGATGATGTTGATGGATTTTCGAATGTTGTAACATCCTTGCGTCCCTGAGATGAATCCCACTTGATCATGGTGTATGATCCTCTTGATGTATTTTTGAATTCAGTTTGCTAATATTTTGTTGAGTATTTTTGCGTCTACGTTCGTCAGGGATATTGGTCTGTAATTTTCTTTTTTGGTGAGGTCTTTGCCAGGTTTTGGTATCAGAGTGATGCTGGCTTCATAGAATGAGTTTGGAAGTATTCCCTCCTCTTCTATTTTTTGGAAAACTTTAAGGAGAATGGATGTTATTTCTTCTCTGTATGTCTGGTAGAATTCAGAGGTGAATCCATCTGGTGCAGGGGTTTTGTTCTTGGGTAGTTTTTTGATTACCGCTTTAATTTCGTTGCTGGTGATTGGTCTGTTTAGATTTTCTGTTTCTTCTTTGGTCAGTTTTGGAAGGTTGTATTTTTCTAAGAAGTTGTATAATTCTTCTAGGTTTTCCAGCTTGCTAGCATATAGATTCTCATAGTTTTCTCTTATAATTCTTTGTATTTCTCTCGGATCCATCGTGATTTTTCCTCTTTCATTTCTGATTCTGTTTATGCGTGTAGATTCTCTTTTTCTCTTAATAAGTCTGTCTAGGGGTTTACCTGTTTTGTTTATTTTTTCAAGGAACCAGCTCTTGGTTTCATTGGGTTTTTTCTATTGTTTTATTCTTCTCAATTTTATTATTATTGTCCCTCCTTGTGGTGACTTTGGGCCTCATTTGTTCTTCTTTTTACAATTTCAGTAATTGTGTCTTTAGACTATTTATTTGGATATGTTCTTCCTTCTTTAAATAGGCCTGGATTGCAATATACTTTCCTCTTAGAACTGCCTTTGCTGCGTCCCACAGAAGTTGTGGCTTTGTGGTGTTGTTGTCATTTTTCTCCATATATTCTTTGATTTCTGTTTTAATTTGGTCGTTAACCCATTGATTAATTAGGAGCATGTTGTTAAGTCTCCATGTATTTGTGAGCCTTTTTGTTTTCTTTCTAAAATTTAATTCTAGTTTTATACCTTTATGATCTGAGAAGTTTTTTGGTAGAATTTCAATATTTTCGAATTTACTGAGGTTCTTTTTGTGGCCTAGTATGTGGTCTATTCTGGAAAGTGTTCCATGTGCACTTGAGAAGAATGTGTATCCTGTTGCTTTTGGGTGCAGAGTTCTGTCGATGTCTGTTAGGTTTAACCTAACTTTCTTGTTAAGTTATTGTAAACATAGTCTGATGATTCTTTATATTTCTCCCTTCTTATTCTTCCTCCTCCATTCTTTATATACTGTGTGTTTTATTCTTTGTCTTTAGTTAGTATTTGGGTGGTCTGCTTTCTTTGCTATGATTTTATTTTCTCTGGTTAGATCTTTTGAGCCTTGGGAGTCCTTCCATCTAGAGCAGTCCCTTTAAGATATCTTGTAGAGGTGGTTTATGGTAGGCAAACCCCCTCAGCTTTTGCTTCTCCGGGAATTGTTTAATGTCTCCCTCAAATTTAAATGATAATCATGCTGGAGACAATATTCTTGGTTCAAGGCCCTTCTGTTTCATTATGTTAAATATGTCATACCATTCTCTTCTGGCATGTAAGGTTTCTGTTGAGAAGTCTGATGAAAGTCTGATAGGTTTTCCTTTGTAGGTGATCTTTTTTCTCTCTCCTGCTGCCTTTAATACTCTCTCTTTTTCTGTCATCTTTGCCATTTAATTATTATGTGTCTTGGTGTTGTCTTTTTTGGGTCTGTTGTGTTGGGAGATCTGTGGGCTTCAATGGTCTGAGAGATTATGGTCACCAGCTTGGGGAAGTTTTCAGCAATTATTTCTTCAAAGACACTTTCTATCACTTTTTCTCTCTCTTCTTTTTCTGGTACTCCTACAATGTGAATAGTGTTCCGTTTGGATTGGTCACACAGTTCTCTTAATATTCTTTCATTCCTAGAGATCCTTTTATCTCTCTCTGCCTCAGCTTCTCTGTATTCCTGTTCTCTGATTTCTATTCCATTAACAGTCTCTTGCATCTCGTCCAGTCTGCTGCTAAGCCCGTTGATGGCTTGTCTCATTTCTGCGTTGTCTTCCCTCACTTCCTCCTTTAGCTCTTGCATATTTCTCTGTAGATCCATCAGTATGGTTATGACTTTTATTCTGAATTCTTTTTCAGGAAGATTGTGCATGTCCATCCCATCAGGCTCCCTCTCTGGGGTTGTCTGGCTGATCTCAGTCTGGACCATATTCCTCTGTCTTTTCATGGCAGTAGAAGTGGTCGCTGGTAGGTGCCACATGTGTCACCTGGGAGATCAAAGTCCATTCCTGCTTGTTGTTCTCCTTACCCTTCTACTGGGCCTGAGCTATTTTCTTGCACACCGGGAGGCAGTCTCTGCAATAATCCCCCGAACTGTCTGTATGCGGGGTCACCCTCACCCTAGCCTATAGCACTGCGGGGGTTTGCAGTTACTCTGGGTGCATTCTGGTCCTCTTGGTGCCTTCTGGACCTGGTTCTGGGGCTCTTCCCACTTAGCTGTGTGCCAGCTGGGAGTAGATTCTGTGAGGATGCTGTAGGCGGAGCCGCTCCTCCGTTGTTCTGCAGCAGTGGCGGCTCTGGCAGACCATTTGTGGCGCCGGTGGGGAAGGAACGAATGGCAGGCTGCTGATCTCTGTGGGAACTCTTGGCGTGGCTGCTTTGCCCGGCTGCTCGGCAAGGGGTCCGAAATTCCCAAGTCTCCCAGTCTGCTCGCCTGAGCGCACTGGGACGATTTTGTTCCGCTGTTGGGCCCTTGTCTCTTTAAGACTTTTTAAAAATCACCCACTTTTCTTTTTCCCGGGGAGCCAGCTGAGGCGACCTGCTTGTCTCTGTCTAGCATCCTGTCCTTCTGTTTCTCTAATCTCCAATACACAGCGCGATGTGTGTCTGTGCTCTCGGCGCAGATCACCAGGGCTGGTTATTTAGCGGGCCTGTGCTTCCCTCCTGGCTCTGAATCTTTTCCTCCTGCAGGTGCCATGGAGTGGGGGAGTGCTCGGGTCCTGCCCGGTTGCCGCTTTGTATGTTACCTGCTTCGTGAGGCAGTGAGTTCTCGCAGGTGTAGCTGTAGCCTGGCTGTTATCCTGTATCTTCTGGTATCTCTTTTAGAAATAGTTGTATTTGTTGTATTTTCATAAATATATAAGGTTTTAGGAGGAGATATCCGCCGCCCTGCTCACACCGCCATCTTCCCAGAAGTCCTCCTTCTCCTTTTGACTTTTCACCACTTGCTTTTTCTGCCTCTTAATACATGGGAAACAATGCTCTTTAACTCTGGCAAATTATCACTAAATCTGCCACCATGGCCATGGGTGCAAACGAAGACCATAGGGTTTTCTGTTAAGGTGGTTTTTTGATAATTAAATCACTTTAGATTACTTGCTGGCTGGACAAGGGAGAGCCTGTGCCATAACAAATACTTCTTGCTGTACCTGGATCAACACCCTTTGTACTATAGCAAATATAAGGAATTAACAGGTTGGTGTCTCTTCAGGGACATGTATTTTTATTTGATACTAGATGGTTTTGTTCATAGGGGCCCTGGCTAAGAAGCATACTTCAGTCTCTTGTACTATCTTCATAGCCTTCGCTATGTCTCCCTGGTGCTAGGAGAAACAAAATGTTCAATGAAATAAACAGGAAAAACCATTCTTCCACAAATCTGATATCAAATCCCACATGTTTAACAAGTTTCATTAGTTTCACAGTGAGAAAAGAACAATTCAAACCTGATGGTGTCTAGGAATGGTGCTAATATCTTACTTTTGGTCAATCTTACCAAAGGCGGAGAAATGTTCAAGTAATCAAGAAGGTCATTATGTAGCCTACACAAGCAAACCTAAACCTAAATCAGAGTCAGTTCCTATAAATGCCTCAAGGTTAAGAAAATAAGCAATCACAAACAGCCAACTGGGCTTTCCCAATTAATACAACCTGCTTAAGCTATAGCCAATCAGAGAATTTATTTGCTTTGCTTCTGCATCTTCTCTATATAAACCTTGACCTTGGCTCCTGTTGATGAAGTGTCTCTACTCAGTTCCAATTTGGTGCTCTCGGAACTGCATGCCAGTTGGAGATCTAAAGTTAAAATTGACTGGGAGGGTTCCTCCCCAGAGTGAAGTGACATCTTGAAGTGGACAACTCTCCCAAGAGCACTGATCAAGGTCTTTATCCAAAGTCTTATTCCTTTTGACTCTTTACCACTTGCTTTTTCTGCCTCTTACTGCATGGGAGACAGTGCTCCTTAAACAATGTTCCAATTAGATTCAATGTTTGCTCAAACTCTTAAAAAGTTTAATATTCCTCAGTTTTTTAACAGTAATAAGTCTTTTTAACTGTAGTAAGTCTTACTGTTGTTAAAAAAATATGACACCAATATGCACTACTAGGAGAAATTTATTGTTTTTGTGAGAAATCTGGTGCTACATGGAGAATGGCGTAAACACCTGATTTGGATATGTAAAGATAAAAATTGTAATTGGTCCCTTCCATCCAGTATCTCTCAAATCAGCAGAGGGCATAAGATCTATAAAAACAGTTATGGTGCAGGCTGAATGTAACAAGTGTTACAAGGGAAAAGTCCTAACAACCTGGCTTAGATTTAGATTAATTAAGTACCTACTATGTACCAAGTCCTCTTCTAAGTACTTGGGATACAACAATAAACACAGATTTTATATTCTCTCTTCCCCATGGCTGTGGCCTGACCTAAGGATAGATTCCCTCACCCATTATCAATACACTTTAAACTCGCCATGAGATTGTTCCTAGCTTCCTGATCCCCTCTCCACCCTTGTATCCAGAGGCAAAGAACACTCTGAAGGAACACAGGAGAGGAATTAGATGAAGGCTGGGAGGTAGGGGGTGCAAGGGAGGTGCCTTGTCTGAGGGATTCATTCCTGGGCAAGTTCAGTGTGGATTCAGTGAGACTGAGAAATGACAATAGAATGTTTTTGGAGTAAAGGGTTTATACCTGGCTTTATTCTCCCGGTGATAGGTCAAGCACTAGAATCATGTCTGCATCCAATAGTCTGCAAGTCCGTAATCTTCCTCTGTCTCTGCCTTTGCCCAGGGCACTTGGCAGAGCTCTTTATATAGTGACTCAGTCAATAATAGATTATTGACTATGGGTGTGGAAACAGTAGTGTAGCAGTAGGCCAATTACATCATCAAGTTCAGGGTCAGGTGAGGATTTTGACCATAGGAACTTTCATTTTCCCCACGCTCCACCCCTACAGGATTGCCACCTCACAGTCTACATACTCTGAATCTTCCATGATGGTCCCTGTATGAGAAAGCTGGAGGCCAGATTCCACAACAGCAACAGAGGATAACACCAACATACAGATAATAAAAATTATGATACAACAAAATTTTGATACAGGTAACAAAAATTATAATAATAATCTTGAGGAGGTTATTCCAGCTGTATTCAAAACCAGTTCTACTCAGTTGAGTTCATGTCTTGCACTTTCCAGGGAAGGCCAGTAATGGTACTGATAGGGAGCTCCATGCACCCCAGCGAGTAGCAGCTTTTTACTAGGGTGTGAGCCCAATCCACAAAGGCGTTAGAGCAGATTAACCTTAAGGGTGATAAAATACATGTTTTAATGACAACAACATAGGCAAATCTTGAACATCAGGTAGGATGCATGCAAGAGAGTGGTCCTGTGATAGGACCGTGGAAGGAAGGGGGTCCTGTCCAGGTCTAGTATACCATACCTTTACCCTTCTCCCTGTGGGTGTTACTGAGAGGTCTATATATAGTGCTACTGGAGGTGTATGCACTGGCCATAATGATAAAACAAAATTCCCCGGAAGATGCTATTACCTTCTGGCCATTTAGGATATACTACTGTGACCTTTGGGGGCCACTCTGCTGTTACTCCAGAGGAGGCCAGCTTCCAGGCCTTGTCCCCAAGGTGCCAAGAGGGCCAGCCATTGCTAATCCATGTGTAGAAAGGTCCAAGGCCACGTCCACTCAACAGAGTCTCCTGGACTTAATGCAGTTGGTGCTGGCAGCAAGATATTATTCTGGTGGCCAAACCTCAGCTTCAAGGATTCCTCCTTGCTTTGTACTTGCAGTTCTTTAGGGGAAGTAGCAATATGTGTTAGCATGTCTATGGGGCTCAATGTTCCGTTCTGGGGCTTCTCATTCAAATGCCGTAGCACTGTCCATAACTGGACTGACCATCCCCATAGACTACTGGTGTCGGACTTTAGGCCAGATTTTAACAAACCATTGTACCTCTCTATCATGCCTGCTGTGGCAGGATTATATGGTACATGGAACTTCCATTTGGTTCCTAATTGTTGCACCCATTCTTGTAGGAGGTGCACTGATCACTCTCAATTACCTGTATTTGTAAAGTGGGTACCTTGATTCACTCTCAGTTACCTGCAGTTGGCCATAGGCTGCAAAGAGACACTCCAGGCCTCTTTTGGTCATCTGCTGGACTGCACAACACGTAGTAAAAGCAGCTGTAAGTCCAGTAGCTGTGTCCACACAAGTCATGGCCTATTGATACCCTTATGACATGGTCAGAGGGCCAATATAGTCTATATGCCACCTGACTGGGGGTATTCAGGCCCTTAGCTATTGTCCATGTTGTTGTGGGACTCGGTGTAAGTCCCTTTTAGAGCACACAATGCACACTTCTGCTGTGCCCTGCTGAATTCTTCAAAGATGAAAGGCAGGCCCCACCAATGGGCTATAGCTCACATTATCATTTTGCCCCTCATGCAACAAACACTGATGAAACCATTGGGCCACATCAGAGGCAGGCTTTCCTTCTAGCCATTGCCTGGGCCAATTCATCTGCTTCATCATTTCCTTAGGATGCCGGTGGCAAATGACCTGTCACTTGATGTACTGTAATTGTTGTAGTCTGACCACAGGCCCATAAGTCTTGTCACAAGACTTGGCCCCAAGGGGGTCAGTGACCAACCAACCAGTTGGCGTGGTACCATGTCAGTAGCCACAGAGTCAAGCCTCAGTAGATGGTCCAGCTATCAGTGCGTACAATTTTTGGGGAGGGCTTTCTGGCTGATCACAAGCCACACTACCCACAACTCTACCCATTGATTGCTCTTCCCCTCACCAGCTTCCATCCATATTGTCTCAGTTTTAGAATGGAAAGCTGTGGCCCTCCATTTGGGGGGCTGCCCAGGGCTGGAGCCGTCTGTGCACCATGCATCTTCAGGTGTAGGGGCTCTTCCCTCCTGATAAGGGCTCTGTGCTACTAAAGGCTCAGAAGTAAATTCTTCCTGCCTTTCATTAGTATGTCACTGGCCCCAATGAGTATTGGAGTTCTTCACTCAAGGGGCTAGTAGAGAGGGTGCTACACTGCTGTAGGTATACACACCAGTTGGCCAGTGTAGGTGTCGGTGCCACACTGCTCTGTGGCTTTTGGATCCAGTCTTGTACCCACCCCATGATGGGAAAAGTAGTTATTACCTTTATTGAGGCTGTTCTGGTGATGGATTCTGCAGCCAGCAAGGCATGGTACATGGCAGCCAATTGTTCTGTATTAAGTGTACCATACCTCTGCCCCTTTCCAGAGTTGCGACAAGAATACAATAGGTTGACAAATTTGTTCAAGCTGCTGCCAGAGACCCCAAACATAACAGTCTTCAGTCACATGAACATCCAGCTCACAGAGCCCTGATGAGGCTATCACACTCAAGGCCTGAATGGCCTTGATTGTCTGTTTTGCTGTAGTAAAGTCAAATGCACATACCTCATCCCAGTCCCACCTGATGCCTTTTCATACCAAATGGTATAAGGGCTTCAAAATTTGTGTCAAGTGCAGGACAAACACTCTCTAGTAGCCTAAAACACCCCAAAATTCCTGTAACAATGCCACATTTGTAGGGATAGGGAAGGCCTGGACTTTATCTATGGCTGCTTCTGGTACAACTTTAGTCTTACCCTACTAATGACCCCCAAGAATTTGACTGACAAAGCAGGTCCCCGAACCTTGGTCCTGTTTCATATCCCATCCCTTCTCCTATAGATATTGCAGCAGCCTAGGTGCTACACCTTAGAGATCTGAAAGAGAATCAGGCATGAGCATGATATCATCAATATAATAGACGAGCTGCACTGTTGGTGGTTTCTCCCATGCTGCCAAGTCCTGGTCTACAAGTCCATGACAGATGGTGGGACTGTGGAAATATCCCTGTGGAAGGACAGTGAAAGTCCACTGTTGTCCTTCCTTTGTGAAGGTAAATTGTTCCTGACTTTCCTGTTCTATGTCAGTGGAAAAGAAGACATTAGCAAGATCCACAACACAATGATATGTTCCTAGTTCATGACTGAGAGTATCCATCAGGTCTGCAATAGAGGGGATGGCAGCATGCATAGTGGGTATGACTTTGTTCAATTCTCTGTAAATCCACAGTCATATGTGAAGAGCCATCCAGCTTTTTTACTGGTCACACTGGGGCAATGAAAGGACTATGGATGGTTTTTATAACACCCATCTTTTCCAGTTCCTGGAGGGTTTCTTCAATTTCTTTATGCCCTGCAGGCAATTTGTGTTTTTGGTATTAGTCACCCACTGAGGCACAGGCAAAGCTATGGGCAGGTGCTTAGAATATCCCCTCAGAACTGCCTTCACCACATGTATCCTCGGTCTGAACTCACCTGCAGTGGTCTGCAGCCATAGGCCCTGTAGGATATCAATCCCCAAAATATATTCCGAGATGGGAGAAATATACATAGTATACTCCTTTGCGGGTAGACATCCTATTCCCAATGGGAGTCAGGCTTGTATCACTCTGATAGCCTTACCTCCATATTCATCTATAATAGCATGTGTCCTGGGAAACTGCTCAGGGTTGCCATAAATCAGTGAGCATTCATCTCTTGTGTTTACCAGAGCCAGGACATGTTGTACGTTAATGGGGACCAATGAACTGATATTTTGACATGTGGCCTCTGGTTCCCCCAAGTCCCTCAGGGTGGGTACCTAGACACTCCCCTCAGTCAAACCGTGTCCCCCAGTCATCTTCCTGGGGGGGCTCAGGTGAGGTTGGCTCACCCTCCAGCAGGAAGTCTTACAAACACACAGGCCAGACTTTTGGCTCTGTCTCCAGCCTCTGCTTCTTATATGACCAGAACTGCAGCTCCAGATTCAATTGTTGTCACAACTTCAATAAGATTCTATTTGACTACCCATCTAATTTCTCCCTGCTCCTGCCCCTATTAAATCAACACACATCTAGGTCCTTGTGACCTTCACAGGGCCCTTTAATTTCTTCCTTCGAGTAGCAGACTGTATTTCCTTCCATGCTTTCAGTGCTTCAACCTGTCCCATCTGCTACCATATGGGTAACCTCACTTATGGGATACCCTAAGAGAGAGGCAAGAATGGCCGCTAGGGGCCTAAAGAGGGATGTGGAAGCCATTTGAAGCACCATATTTCCTGTCCCCACAGTAAAAGGTTCCTCATCTGGGCCATAATTCTCTGGACTACAGGTGATATTTTTCATGCCTAACTCCTGTAGCACCAGTTGGAGCTCAGCATATGTTGGCCATCTAGAGGGGGAGGATGGTAAATAAGCCTGATTGGGTGAAGCATGGCCATAATCCATAGAAGAGGGATTCATTATCTGGGGTCTGATGTGCATTTTGTAATCGCTACCTCAGGACAAGATGACCTATCAGGGAAGCTAGCTTTCCCACTAAGATCCAGACAGAACAATTCCATTTCCCACTACATCACACATGCAGCAGCCAAGCTGATACTGACTCCAAGGGCTTCTGCCAAAACCAGGAGTCCAAATCCACCAGCTCAGCCTGAGTATAGGGGCAGAGCATAGAGTGCTCCGTGACCTGGGGAGGGGGCTGCGCCTCTTCAGGGGAACCTGCAGTTGCTGCATGCATCTTTATTTTTTTTACTACAACTGGGAAGGCTTCCAATATAAGAGGTTTTGGTGCCTTTGTCACCACCCCTTCATCTTTCCCTGGCTCCTCCTCCATTTCCAGGGCTGATGGCACCTTTTTCTCCACTCCCCTGAGTGCCTCCTTTGCTACACCCCTTTTCTATAGGGCCTTGCAGCAACGCTAGCTCAGTCTTCAACAACAGCTCTCTTACCTTCACCACGATACGTTGTAGCTGATGTTCTCATGATGTCTCTTCCTGTGCTTCCCTCAGGAGCACGTCCTCCTCCTCCATGGCCTTTGCCTCTTTCACAGCACCTTGCAGTGCTGCTGTCCCGTTCTGTAAGGAATCTTTTACTTCCTCCACTTCATGGCTCATGTTCTCACACTGCCTCTTCTTGTGCTTTTTGCATCCTTCTCCTTTACCTCTTCCACAGTGCCTTGCAGCAACACCATTTCACTTTTTAGCAAATCTTTTACTTCCTCTATAGCACCTCACAGCTTGCATTCTTATGCTGCCTCCTCTCATTTCAACACCACTTCATTCTTCAACAAATCCACACACTTCACAGCTCACGTTCTTGTGTGGCCATTTCTCATGTCTCTTGCAGGAGCACGTTCTTCTCATGTGTAGACTTTTTAAATACTTTGAGAAACAGCCAACCCATGGTTTTCACCACTTCATAGGCACTGTTTCTCAAAGGGCCTCCTTATTATGCCAAGAGCCACTTCTGCCTCAGGTGTCACATCCACCTGTCCCCAGTCCTGGTGTGGGGTCCAGCCCTCTAGGAGGCAAGCCACCTCAGGCCACATGCCCACTGGGGGACACTCGAATGTCTCCCTATTCATAGGGGCTGTCTTGCCAATGGGTTTCAGCCTCTGCCACGTTCGCTATGGATTCAATGCAACCAAAGAAATTGACAGCAGAACATTCTTTGGGGTGAAAGGGTTTATTACCCGGCTTGTTTTCCCAGCGGTAGGTTGAGCACCAGTGTCTCTGCTTCTGCCCAGAGCACTGGGCCAAGCTCTCTATATAGCACAATAATAGCTTATTGCCTAAAGGTGTGGAAGCGGTAGCCTAGCAACAGGCCAGTTACATCATCAGGTGATTTAAGTTCAGTGAGGATCCTGGCCATAGGAACCCCAACTTCCGCACAGGGACAGACCCCTGAAGTACTCCTCCCCTGTGGGCCTCCTGTTCCATTCTTCAATCTACAATGAATCCTCCTGGCTTTGCCAGTTCTCTTGCCTGAGGGTTTCAGCCCTGGGCAAATTCACTATGGATTCACTGAGACCAAGAAATGACAATGCAAAGTTCTTGAGATAAAAGGGTTTATACCCAGCTTTATTTTCCCAGTGATAACTTGAGCACTAGAATCACATCTGTTTCCAGCAGTCTGCACATCTATAATCCTCCTTCATCTCTGCCTCTGCCCAGAGCATTGGTAAGAGTTCTTTATATAGGGACTCAGTCAATAATAGCTTATTGCCTATGGGTGTGGAAGCAGTAGCCTAGCAGTAGGCCAATTACATCAAGATGTTTAGGGTCAGGTGAGGATCCTGACCATAGGAACTTCCATTTCCCCCACAGGAGGGGAGGCTGATTCCACTTAAAATTTTTAGTGCTACATAGAAAAGTATTTCTATGTGTTTATTTGACATAAATTACAAAGTGTTATTGAACCAAGTTGGGCTTGTTAGTGCGCAAGTATCTGAAAAAAATATCACTAAAGCACTAGTCTTTTGCAGATAAAGTTTTATTGCAAGGTGGCTGTGCAAGAAATAAGGCTTGCTGTGTCCTTGAGCTCAGATGGAGTACCGAATCTATATAGGTTTATGGATTTTCACCAGGGGCTGGCATAATTAACAAGGTGGGGAAGGATTTTCTTACATGCATGTTAACATATTACAAGACACGTTATGTGTTTAAAAAATGGTGGCCAAATCCCCCCAGCAGTGGATTTTATGGTAATGAAGGAAAGGTAACCTGAGGCCATCTGGAACTGTTTCTGCACAGGCTCAGAAGAGGGTCTGTGGGATCAGACAGCTTGGACTAGTCTGGTCTTGGTGAGTTAGCGTCACAGGTCCTGCAAATGTTTAGCCAAACAACTTGTGACTTCTGTGTCAGAGAGGTTTATCCTAAAACTGCACAGAAAGCAGTCATTTAACAATGCAGTGAGTAACAAGGGCAGGAAACAACTTTTTGCTTTTCCTTAAAAGGCCATGGTTTCAAAAGTAATTTAAAATTTCATTTAAAAAAATCACCTTCTAAAAGAGGAAACACATTTTTGATATCCTGTTTTCTTCCATAAAGAAGGTGCTAAGAGTTTTTGGCCAGGAAAGGAGTGAAAATCCCACTAGTACAAATTGCTTTCTGTCACTTACACTTGGCCATACCTGATTCTCAGTTTTACATTCTTAAATTTTATCTCTGGTCACATTACAGACCCCCATTTCCTACCCTTATACTCAAACTTTTTTCTTTCCCATTTCAAAACAGGAGGAAGAAATTAAAAGGAACTTCCCCCTTCTTTTTCAGAGTCAGAAGCCTAATGCATTTTAAATTTGAAAACAAATTAGCAAAAGAAGAAAAAATTTTACCATGTTTTTGCTAGCAGATAGGAGTCAGGGTAAAGGAAAATCCTATAATCCTAGCATCTCAATGTGGATACACTTTGGAACCATCTGGGAGATAAAGAATGAGGAATAACTGGACCCCACCCACAAAGATGTTGGTTTAATTAGCATGGAGTGTGTGCTCTTTAGACGCTCTCCGGGGGATCACAATGTGCAGCAAGTTAAGAGCCAGTGATGGACATTAATAGTTCTCTGCTACTCAAAGCCTGGTACAGGAACAAGACATGGTCACACCTGGGATTTTTTCAGAAAAACGATTTGGCCCTTTCCAGACCTCTTGAATTAGAATGTACAGTTTAACCAGTTCCACCAGTTTAGCCTCAGGTGACTTGTATTCATATACAAATTAAAGTTGGAGAAGCTCTGCCCAGGGCTCCAATGGCCTAATTTGAAAGGAGGTAGGTAAACACTCAGGAAATAGAGCTCTCAAGAACAGGGCTCCCACCCGGGGAGGAAAGAAACCTCACTGCTAACCAGTTCTGGGCTGTGCCTCTGAGAGACATTGGGTATTGACAGAGGCAGCCTGAGCTTCAAGAAGCTGTGCAGGACTTCAAAGCAGAGCTGCTCTCCTAGCGGCTGCTCCTGCAGCTGTGCAAATGCTGGTGGAGCCGATCTGATGGACCTGTTCAACCACACCTTTTGTCCAATCACACCCACGTGGGTGCCATCCATGCTGACTGCCTATCATGTTGAGAAACAGCTTGCAAGCACTCCCCAAACAGAATCTGCACAAGCTCCTCTATGATGGGAAAATTTCATTCTCAGACAAAACTATCAACTCTTTCCTATAGGTGGTTATAAATGTTCAGTCCCCTCCCAACGAGGAGTCAAGTTATTGTGAATATTATCTCAAAAGAAAGTGTTTCAAAAATGGAGAAATTAGGGACCCACTAGTGGTTCTCATTTTCCTTTTTGGCTGTGTTGGCTATTTTCCAGCTGCCCCTCCATATTCACTCTCGGCCCTTCTCAATCCTGCCCTGAGACTTGGGAGGCTGACCTTGGACTGTCCTGCAGCATCCACCTGGGTTGGGCCAGTGGTAGGCCCTGATAGAGCAGAAGGAGACTTGGGTCCAGGGTACAGATTCCCCCAGCACTCTACTAGACCATGGGCTGGCTGTGTCCCTCAACTGAAGGCCACAGCTCTGTCAAGTAGGCTGCTCCTACAGTTGGTAATAATGGCCAAATACTGCTAGCTCTGGAGATCGGTACCACCCTGTCACCTTTCCTTTACCCTTACACCTTTTGTAAATCACTCCTTGAACGCTCCTCAGTTAGCCTTTTGAATGTGCCATTTTTTCTTCTGCCTCATCACGATCTCTGTGGAGCCAGTGAGACAGGGACCATGGGTGTAGTCAGAGTAGGGGGAGGGCCTCAGGAAAAAGCAAGGCAGAATATTTGCAGTCAGAGCAATGTAACTACATGCAAGGAAACCCCCTACCAAAACTCTGTGTTAAACATTAAGCTCTAGGGTCATTCTTCAGTAAGATCAGTTGGTGTTCCTCAGATAAAGAAGAGTAGCACATGTTGTTATTATGCTAATTATTTGTAAGATTCACTTTAGCATGCTAAAAGGCCCAGGACAAACTGGGCAACTAATTTAGCATGCAGACCCAGCTGTAAACAACATAGTAAAAGGCAGGGAAGATTCTGTTATGTCTGGGTTGCAGTATCCTCAGAGACCACAGACCACCAGGGAGACCGAGTCACGTATGCAAGAGCAAAGGGCGTTTATTACGGGCTTAAGCTCGGACTCCCAGCATTTCCACCTAGGTAGTGGAGGTGAGTTGAGAGCCCCGGACAAAGGCGGGCAGGATTTTATGGGCGTTGGGAGGGGGTTATAGGAAACTGGGACAGAGACACAGCAATCCAATCATAATTACACAACATTATTGACGACAGTTTTAGCCATACATGTCATTTAGAGCATTCGTTACTTTTGGCGGGATCCAATCAGAATATTTAAGGTATCTTTGAAATTAACCAATTACCGAGAGAACTTAGGGTCTTGTTTGGTGACTAACAGGTTAACTTTTGCTTTTTGCAACAGGGTCTTATCTATATCTCCTGCCCTGCAGACCCCATCCTCAGGAATGTAGGGAGGCTTTCGGCTTCTCCTGATTGGATGGCAGGAGGGTGGTTACATGCTTTGGGCAATATGTAACTACCTGATAGTTTTGGAGAAACCGAAACTTAGGCCTTCTAGTTTCTGAGGCTTCCTGAAGCCTGTCATGGTGTTAGTTTGGTTCTTTCATTCCCCACTCTGTCTTGTAACTGACCCAATCTTGGGTCAGTCAATTAGTTAGTCGGTTAGATTTTGGATCCCGCATAAAATTATAAATCAAATTATAAACTAAACTATAAATTGAAACATCAAATCAAAGGGGAAGAGACATAAACAAAGGTGTATGCAAAGCGATTTACAGAAGCCAAAATAGCTGGTTAGTAACTAATTTTAATTTTGGACTATTGACATTGTTCTCATCTAGCCTTTTAAGGAGAAGTTTCTTGGTGCAAGGGTTGGTACTGTTGCCTGAGGACCAGAAGCTGAATTGTACTCAGGCGTTCTTTTATGTATTGTACCAGCTTGTTAAGGATGCATGGACCAAAACTGAGTATCAGGAGTAATACTACTAGGGGCCCTAGTATGGTGGAGAGGAGGGTCGTTAACCAGGGAGCTTGTGAACCACTCTTCATACCAACTTCGGGAGGCTTTGTATTCTTTTTCTCTGGTGGCGAGTCCTTCTCTGACTTTTGCTAAGGACTCTTTAATGATTCCGGAGTGGTCAGCATAGAAGCAGCACTCTTCTTTCAGGGCCATGCAGAGGCTGCCTTGCTGTAAAAACAGCAAGTCTAGCCCTCGCCTATTTTGCAAGACCATTTCAGCCAGGGAAGAAAGTGATTTTTTTAAGTGGGAGATAGATTGTTCTAAATTCTGGATGTCTGAATCAATAGCAACTCGGAGGTTATGATAGTTTCTACTCTGCAGGGCTAGGGCGGTTACTCTCGTTCCCACCCCAGCTACACCTAGCCCCAGGAGGATGGATAGAGTGATGGTGGTAAGTGGCTCCCTGCGTGTTCTGTGAATGGGCCCGTGGCCAGTTAGGGTGTTTATAACCTGCTCACTGGTATGATATGTGATTCGGGGCATTAGCTGTACAAGGATACAGAATCCTTGAGTCTTGTTTAATACTTGGGAAGAGACGCACGGGGTGAGCCCTGTGTTGCAAGCCCACCACATGTCATCAGGGGGAATCCAGTAATTGTCTGAATTTGGTGCTGGGGTGGTATGGTTGCAGAGTTTCTTGTACTCTATAGGGACTCTGCCTAAGCAGCTCCCTTTTCCTGATACATCTTGGAGGGTGAGGTTTACTCCTTGGCCCTGAACCCACCTGCAGGTGGATTGGCTAGAGGAGAAGGTAAAGTTTCCCTCGATTGCTATTCCTTCGTAGTACAGTGGCTTGGCTGAGTAGCAAAGCCAACACTCTTGGGTTAACTCTGGCTTAGTATTATTGATCATTACAAAGGTTTGACTCATGAGCTGCCAGAGTGGGTCTGGGTTTAGGGTCTGGGGACGCTCAGTCTCAGGACTTCTGCTAGGATTCAGGGATGTCAGGTTATCCTTAGCAGGGGAGAGGTTTTCTTTAGTCAGAACTTTGTTGGGGCCCACGGGGACGGGGGAGCCCCCTAGAGGCTGTGCTATCATGCAGACAGTGAACAGCATCCCCAGGTCTCTTCCTTCAGCATGTAACCTAAGTCTCCAAGTCTTTCCACCTGTCCATTCTTGCTCTTTTCCTAGCTCAGTAAAGGTTAGGGAAACTGTATTACATTGCCCTTTCTCAGAGCCTCCCACGGTTGTGGTGGGGTGGCAAGCTCCACCCCACCCTCCTGACCCGACACGGCCTTTTCCTTCAGCGTAGGCTTGGACTTTGCCGTGTCCTGGGGATTTGGGCGGAAACCAAAGTGACTGACTGCCTTGGGTCCAGGTATAACCTAAGTAGTTCCCTGCCCTTCTGACTGAGATGTAATCTGCCCGGGAGGTTACCCATGACTTTTCTCCTGTGGTCTCGCAGCCCCAGGCAGCACAGAAGTAGGAATCGACATTCCCACACTTTTTCTTCGAGGTTCTATCTCTCTCCCACCCGGGACATACATAAAATTCGTGTCGGCGAATTTTTGCCCTCCTTATTGGGGTTGAGCACCCTTCCCCGCCGGTGGTGAGATCTCCCCCAAGTCACAGAGGTCAAAAGTCAAGGTGGGCCACCATGTGTTCTAGGGGGCCTCTCGGGAAGTGGAGTTAACCACCTCCCCTGATGCAGTGTCTATTACCTGCCAGGTGATGTTCATTGGTTGATGAGGGTTGCAGCTCCCTTGCCAGCCAGAGGATACCACTATCGTTAGGAGCAGCCAGTTCTGGAAAGCTTGAGCCATAAGGGGTTTCCTCTGCATGGTGTGGTCTTCCATTCTGGCTGTGATGTGTCGCTAGCAGCCTTGGGGTCGCAGCTCTCGGGGACCAGGTTGGCTGGTTTCACGTGGGTATGATGGACCCAAACGGCTATTCTACTTTTAAAGCAGTTGGAGTAGTTAGTAGGACGATGTAAGGTCCTTTCCACCATGGCTCGAGGGTTTCTTGCCAGTGCTGTCTGACATAGACCCAGTCACCGGGCCGGTACCGATGAGGCTCCAGGGGCACACCTGATTCATAGAGAGCACGTAATTTAGGCCACACTTGTTTATGAGACCATTGAATGGCCTGAATTTCTGATAACAAGTTACAATCTTCTGTCCATCAGGGCAGCCGCCTGAAGGTTAGGGATAATAGGGGCAGGTTTTCCATATAAGATTTCAAAGGGAGTCAGACCCATTTGGTAGGGGGAGTTTCTTACCCGATACAGGGCAAAGGGGAGGAGGGCCACCCAGTCTCCACCAGTCTCTAAGGTCAATTTAGTCAAGGTCTCTTTTAGAGTTCTATTCATTCTTTCTACTTGTCCTGAACTTTGGGGTCTATATGCACAATGTAATTTCCAATCTGCCCCAATAAACTGTGCAACTCCCTGACTTACCTTAGACACGAAAGCTGGTCCGTTGTCTGACCCTATAAGCTGAGGAAAACCATACCTTGGCAGGATTTCTTCTAATAACTTTTTTCCCACGACAGTGGCGGTCTCACTCTTGGTGGGGAAGGCTTCAGTCCATCCTGAAAATGTGTCTGTGAAAACTAAAAGATATTTATAGCCATACTTGCCTGGTTTTATTTCAGTCAAGTCAATTTCCCAATAGGCCCCGGGCCTCTTACCCCGTAGGTATTGTCCTGGATTTTTGGGATTAGAATAGGCATTAGTGAGTTGACAGGCTTTGCATGCATGGACAATTTTGTTAATTTTTAAGTGTAAGTCCTTGGTTGTTACTTGAGATCGGCGGATTGCATCCCGCATTCTTTGTTCTCCCATGTATGTGGATCGATGTATTTTAGATAATACCTTTTCTGCCAGGGCCTCTGGGAGGATTAGTTTTCCATCTGAGTCTTTCCACCATCCTTCATAGAATTGGCTCATAGGTCACTTTGGGGCCCATTGGATTTCTTCCTCAGTATACTTAGGGTTTTCAGGTAGCCTAGGATCCCCAGGGTCAGGCAGAACTATAGGTAAGGCCTCAATGGATTTAAAAGCAGTCTTTTTAGCTGTTTTGTCAGCCAAGTTGTTTCCCTTAGCCACGGGGTGATCTTTTTGGTGGCCGGGGCAGTGGATGATGGCCACCCTTTTTGGCAGCCAAAGGGCCTGTAGCAGGTCTCTAGGTTCTTGTTTGTTTTTAATAGTCTTTCCTTCTGAGGTCAGAAGGCCCCTTTCCTGGTATATAGCCCCATGTACTTGGGCTGTCACAAAGGCATACCAGCTGTCCGTATAGATGTTGACTTTTAAGTCCTTTCCTAAAGTCAATGCCTTAGTTAGGGCTATCAGTTCAGCTTTTTGGGCTGAAGTCCCTGGAGGCAAGGGTTGGGCCCAAATTACCTCAGTATCTGTGGTCACAGCCACTCCTGCTTTTCTCTCTCCATTTGAAATGAAGCTGCTTCCATCTGTAAACCAGGTGTGGTCTGCGTTTTGAAGAGGCACATATGTTAGGTCTTCTCAGAAACAATGTACCTGGGCCAGGATCTCGGTGCAATCGTGAAATGGAGAGTCTGCGTCAGGATCGGGCAGGAGTGTAGCTGGATTGAGCGAGGAGGGGGGCTGGAAAAGAATTCTGTCAGGGTTGAGTAGTAATGCCTGGTAATGAGTGATTCGTGCATTGCTGAGCCATCGATCAGGTGGTTGTTTTAGTACTCCCTCAATTGCATGGGGGGTGGTCACCGTCAGGACCTGTCCCAGGGTCAGCTTGTCGGCATCTTTAACTAATGATGCCGCTGCAGCTACAGTTCTCAGGCAAGAGGGCCATCCAGCTGCTACCGTGTCCAAACGTTTGGACAAGTAGGCCCACTGGCCGTTTCCAGGGCCCCAGTTTTTGGATTAACACGCCTTTTGCCACCCCTTTATTTTCATCCACAAATAAGTGGAAAGGCTTAGTAATGTCAGGAAGCCCCAACGCAGGGGCTGACAAGAGAGCTGTTTTGAGAGTTTCAAATGCCCGTTGATGTTCGGGGGTCCATTGAAACTCACTCTTGTCCTTGGTTAGTTCATATAGGGGCTTGGCAATCTCTGCGAAGCCTGGAATCCACAGCCTGCAAAACCCTGCAGACCCGAGGAATTCTCTTATCTGTCTTGGGTTTTTGGGTGGAGGTATGTGGAGAATGGTGTCTTTTCGAGCCGGGGACAACCATCTTTGTCCGTCCTTGAGGATGTATTCCAAATATGTAACTTGGGACTTACAAATTTGAGCCTTTTTGGCAGAGGCTCGGTATCCCAACCTGCCCAACGCCTGAAGCAGGTTTTTAGTTCCCTGGAGGCAGCTCTCTCTGGTGGTGGCTGCAATTAAAAGATCATCTACATATTGTAACAGTGTTACGTCTGGGTTTTCCCTCCGGTACTCACCCAAGTCCTCATGCAGCGCTTCATCGAAGATGGTAGGGGAGTTCTTAAATCCTTGAGGTAGCCGTGTCCAAGTCAGCTGCCCGTTGATGCCAATATCAGGATCATGCCACTTGAAGGCAAAGTATTCCTGACTCTTGGCAGCCAGTGGCAAACTGAAGAAGGCGTCCTTGAGGTGAAGGACTGTATACCATTGTTTTTCAGGAGGCAGGGAGCTCAGAAGAGTATAAGGATTGGGGACAGTAGGATGTATATCTATCACCCGTTTGTTAACCTCCCTGAGGTCCTGTACTGGTCTATAGTCATCTGTTCCAGGCTTTTTAACAGGGAGCAGGGGAGTATTCCAGGCAGACTGGCAGACTCTCAAAACACCTAGTTTTAGCAGGTGATGTATATGGGGTTTGATTCCCTCTTTGGCTTGCTGTGGCATAGGGTATTGCCTGACTGCCACTGGATCTGCTCCCGACTTAAGTTCCACAAACACTGGTGGGCGATGGCAAGCTAGTCCTAGGCCACCAGTCTCAGCCCAGGCTTGTGGATACTCTTGGAGCCACCGGTCAATGTGGGCATCTGGAGTTAGGGGCTCTTCATATAGTCGGTATTCATCAGCCAGGCTGAGGGAGAGGACCTGAATAAGTTTTCCATCTGCATTTAGGAGTTGTGCCCCTTGCGGGCCAAAATGAATCTGGGCCCTCATTTTTGACAAAAGGTCTCTCACAAGCAAGGGGTAAGGGCAATTTGGGATAATCATAAATGAGTGGGTTACCTGGCCCACCCCTAGATCAACTGATCTTCGGGTAGTCCATGAATATTGTTTGGTTGCAGTAGCCCCTTGAACCCAGGACTGTCTACTTGAAATAGGTCCGTTGGCCTCTACTAATACCGAATGTTGTGCCCCTGTGTCCACCAAGAAATTAGTTGGTTTCCCCTCCACTTTAAGGGTTACCCTGGGTTCGGGGAGGGGCTCCGAACCCCATCTCCTCTAGTCGGAGTCTTCCCCAGCAAACAACACCCTGGGTTCAACTTTTTTAATTCTCTTTTCGACAGTCTTTAGCCCAATGCTCTTCTTGTTTGCACCATGCACATCGGTTTTTATTTTTTGTAGCATCTAGCGGCCGTGTGTCCTTCTTTTTTACAGAAGGAGCACCAATCTTTATTTGATGATGACTTACAGTGTTCTGGGTCTGCGATTTCTTCTAATTGTTGGCGGCAGTCCTTTGAATCTGCCGTCATAGCTAATACTCTGGCTAAATTTTTATTCTGCCTTTATTTGTTTTTCCTCGGCACTGTCCCTGTTGTTGTATACTTTCTCAGCTATTTCTACTAAGTCCTGGAGACTCTTTTCTCTGAGGCGTTCAACCTTTTGTAGCTTTTTCTTAATATCTGGTGCTGCCTGATTAATGAAAGCCATGGCCACAGTTGACTTGTGTTCTGCCTGTTCAGGATCGAACGGGGTGAACTGTCTAAAAGCTTCTATCACCCGTTCTAGGAAGGCAGCTGGGCTCTCATTTTCTCCTTGCTTTAAATCATACACCCTAGTCAAATTAGTAGGCCTTCTAGCGGCCGCTTTGAGACCTGCCAATAGAGCCTGGTGGTAGACCGTAAGGCGCTCCTTACCTTCTCCCGTGTTATAGTCCCAATCAGGGTGAACAGGGGAAATCTAGCATCAATGATAGCAGGGTTTATGGTGGGCACTCCAGTTGGGCCAGGAACGAGTTTTCGCGCTCCCATCAGGATTCGTTCTTGCTCCTCGGTCATAAACAAAACCTGTAACAATTGCTGACAATCATCCCAAGTGGGTTGGTGAGTAAAGAGTACAGTTTCTAGTAATCCAATAAGGCCTTTAGGGTTTTCAGAGAAAGGGGGGTTTTGTAAGTTCCAATTGTAAAGATCAGAGGAGGCGAAGGGCCAGTAGTGGTGAGGCTGATTTCCTGCCTCATCCATTGGCCCGGCAGCTCGCAAGGGGAGCACGGTAGAGTCCACCTCTGGGGTGGCCCCTCTTCGGCTGCGTGTTCCGTGGGCAGGTCCCTCCCTAGGAGAGGGTGGGGACGGTAAGGGCTCAGGGGAGAGGGGAGGAAGGGGATTGGGAGCTGGAGCAGGACGAGGCAGATAGGGTGGAGGAGGAAAGATAAGATCCTCCTTTGTGCCTTCTTGTAAAACTGGGTAAAGGGGAGCCGAAGGTGAAGTTGAAGCCAGGGTTGGAGTAGACTCTGGCTCCTGTTTTCATCTTGGGGCTTCTTTCTCTGAGGGTCGTGTCACCAAGACCTGCGGAAAAACTGGAGGAGCTAGAGAAGTTAAGGGGAGGAGAAAAGTCTTTACCCATGTGGGCGGGTTGATTATTAAATCCTTCCAAGTGGCGATGTATGGTACCTGGTCGGGATGGCCCCCCACTCGTTGGAAGATTTTTTCCTTTATTGCCTCTACAAGGGGAAGGTGAAAAGTACCCTCTGGTGGCCATCCTACTCCAAAGGTAGGCCATTCAGAGGCACAGAAGGTGGTCATTTTTCCTTTCTTAACATTTATAGACATATTGTGAGCTCAAGTTTTTACTTCTTCAAAGTGAATCAGGACCAGATCCAAAGGAGTGGATGCAGTTTGTCCCATGTTGTAAGTCCGGCTAGAGAAAAATAGTATAACAAGCAAGATTAAAACACCAAACACAGGATTTAGTCCTCCTGGCCAACGGAGGAAAAAACGAAGAGAGTATGAAGGTCTCCGGGGGCTCTCTAAAGTAAAGTATGTAAGGTTAGTGCCCCAAAGTCCCATGAAAAACGGGAGGTTTTTCTTTTAGACTGTCCTCGTCAGTCAAAGTCACAATGAAGCAGTTAAACAAACCGAGCAGTCAAACAACCAAAACAGAAGTAGAGAACATATACACAATGGAGTTCCTTTGCTGAATCTTCCTGGGTCTGGACAAAATGCCTCTGAGGCCACAGAGTAATGCCTCAGAGTTTCCTGGGTCTAAATGGAATGCCTCTAAGGCCACAGAATAATGCCTTAGAGCTCCTCTGAGGCCACAGAGTAATGCCTCAGAGTTCCCTGAGATCTCGTTCACGAAACACCGTTAATTCCGAGAGTGGCGCCGCGGGACTCAAACCCGCTGTCTCTACCCCGAGTCCAAGACGTCTCCTGGAACTCACTGCCTCGAACGTTCGTGGTGCGTCCACCTGGCTCCTTTGAGGCCTTTTTGAGACCTAGCGCCCAACACCACCAGACCGAAACAGACAATGAACAAAAAAGGAAACCAAAAAGAAATTAAACCTCAGAAAAACAAGCACCAGTCCGACAAAAGGTTAAGACAGAGAGACAGAGGGCCCAAAAGAAACGAGTGCACTCACCAATTTAGCCGGCGGTCGAGCCCAACGAGTCGGGGTCCCAGGGGTTCTGGGGAGAGGAAACCCCCTCTGGGGAGGAGGAATCCCAGATGAGCCCCCAAATGTTATGTCCGGATTGCAGTATCCTCAGAGACCAGAGACCACCAGGGAGACCGAGTCACGTATGCAAGAGCAAAGGGCGTTTATTACGGGCTTAAGCTCGGACTCCCAGCATTTCCACCTAGGTAGTGGAGGTGAGCTGAGAGCCCCAGACAAAGGCGGGCAGGATTTTTATGGGCATTGGGAAGGGGGAGTTACAGGAAACTGAGACATAGACACAGCAATCCAATCATAATTACACAACATTATTGACAACAGTTTTAGCCATACATGTCATTTAGAGCATTCATTACTTTTGGTGGGATCCAATCACAATATTTAAGGTATCTTTGAAATTAACCAATTACAGAGTGAGCCTAGGGTTTTGTTTGGTGACTAACAGGTTAACTTTTGCTTTTTGCAGCAGGGTCTTATCTATATCTCTTGCCCCAGACCCCATCCTCAGGAATGTAGGGAGGCTTTCGGCTTCTCCTGATTGGATGGATGGCAGGAGGGTGGTTACATGCTTTGGGCAATATGTAACTACTTGATAGTTTTGGGGAAACTGAAACTTAGGCCTTCTAGTTTCTGAGGCTTCCTGAAGCCTGTCATGGCATTAGTTTGGTTCTTTCAATTCCACCTTAAAGATAAAATTGCATTTTAACACCCAGGAAGATTGGGAAGCAGAATTCTTAACTTACTCTTTAGCAAACAAACAATACCTCAGCCCACCTTCAGGGCTGGGCAGGCTGCCTTTTGATATGCTCCTAGACCAGGATGCAGGTGTTCCAGAGAGAGATGGGGTGGGGGTGGGGGCGGAATTCCTTGTGTTAAGTTAATTCAGGGTGTTCAGACACATGTGGCAGGTCTACACCCCTAAACCTTTTTTTCATGTTCTTGAAAAATCCTCATCTGCCTATAAAACCCCCTAGACAGCGCAGCACACTGGACTCTCTTGTCCCCTCCTGGCGTGAGCCGGGAGCTCTGTCCTATCACTTTATTTCTAAATAAAAGCCTGTACCTTGCTCTCCTACCTTGACTGTTTGCTAAGCTCATTCTTCAGCTTCATGAACAAGAACCCCGGCATCATCTTTGGGGGCTCGTCCAGGATAGTTTCAGAGGTGAGTACTGGCATCCAAGCCTGCCTTGTCTTTCACTGTCCTTATAGAAGGAAGCCGTCTATGGCACACAACATCGGGTGCTCGTCAGCCACTTACATGGGACTAGCCCGGCTGCTGATCTCAAAGCCTCAAGCGACAGGTTCCCCTGCGTCTCCCTTGGGAGCCGGGAATGTCACCTGAGTGGAGGCCAGGATTCCCTCTCAGAGGCATCTCCTTGGATGCAAGGGACTGAGGAAAGCAGTGGGCAACTGTGAGAGTCTAGGCTGAGGCTACACTTCAGCGGCTTCTCAAAGGTCTGCATGTCTGGAATCAGGCCCCGACAGCCCAGCTGGGTATCCCTGAGGAGTGTCTCTCTTTCTGTCTCTCTCTGACTTCCAGCCTGCTTCTTCAGGCCGTCCTGGCCTCTGAGTGAGCCAGGCGCACTCCTACCTCTCTTATAACTTCATCAATTTTATGGAACCTGATACCACCGCAAGGTAGGAGATCCACGCTTCGCTCTTATTCCCGACTTAATACTACACTTTTTTTATCTCATGAAAATGTGTCTGGGCACCCGTTAGCCACTTAAAAGATGATTAGCATGGGCTACCAGTCTTCAAGTCTCGGGTGAAAGTTTTCCCGGTGTCTGCCACTCCTTGATCCCCCGCCTCCGGATGGACGGGAATGTCAGGAAGTGGCCAAGCCAATTTCCTACTTTGCTATCCTAATCTGCGAACTCCGAGGGCAGACCAGACTAGTAGACAGTGGTCCTTGGATCTCGGCTCCAGCCGATTGATCCGACGGCGCTAAGTGAGAGTTGCAGATGACCCCTGACCTCTTGTCTCACAGATCAGATTTGTTATAGTGGGTGACTGGCTAAATGATTTCCAGGCAGTGGCAGAAACTAGTGCTTGAGTATAGACCCCCAGCCCCCATAACTGTACGTGTAAATGGCCCCATTTAAATTCTAGCCATGGCTCTATTCTGTTGATCTCCCTTTCTTAGAGGCAGTCATCCTGGGGCTGGCATTTCCTTTTCTGCAGCTCCAGGGAAGCAAAACGGGCTTGTGACTCTGACCAAAGACTCAGGCAGCGAGAGGTCACATGGTCCCTGCACTTATTGGACAGGCAGGGGGCTCTCAAGGAATGACTAAAGCTTGTGTAGAGAAAACTAGGATCCAGATTAAAGCTCCCAAAAGGGTTAAGTTAGAGCATACTGGTGAGGTTCCCACTAAATCCAGAGCTCTGAGGTGACTCTTGCTGAGTGGGAAGGCAAGAGGGGAATCAAGGCAAAGTGCAGGCCACACTGGTAAAGAGTGGTTAATTCCAGTAGGCCTGGCAGAGGGGGTGACTGACCACTGTCACCCAGGCTCCAAGGTGAGGGAATGCCCTCACAGAGAGAGAAGCCCATTAGGTGCTGGACACCCGTCTTTCTCTTTCTTCCAGATGGGAGAAGCCTCTTCAAGTTTAAAGCCAGACACGCCTCTGGCCTGCATTCTGAGGAACTGGGAGCAATTCGATCCTCAGACCCTGAAGAAGAAGTGCCTTATCTTCTTCACACAGCCTGGCCTCAATAGAAAGTCTCTGATTAGAGAGGCTTGGTCCCTGAGAGAAGTGTATAATATAATAAAGTTATGCAGCTAAATGTATTTTGCCACAAAGAAGGAAAATAGTCAAAAGTCCTGTAGACTACTACAATATGGAACTAGTTTTCTAAGTTATTTTGGTGGACCCCTATTCTACTTATTGGGTTCATCATTATCCTCAAAAATTGGGAGGTTTTTAAACTAGACTCCATGAAATGGAAGAAATTTATAGTCTGCAATACAGCCTGGCTTTAAATGACTGGTGTTAGAATTGTACTTGCATTTCATTTCCAGCCACCTGGACACACACACAGTCCCTATCAGTTCAGAGCCTTCATCGGCCCTGTTAGTCAGGGGCCATCTAAACCTTAACCCAGTTATGTAAACTGCTCGCCCTTAGAGTGTATTCTTGCATACTGAGATACTTTTAGTCAAATAAGCTAAAAGGAAAGAAGGCAATTGGATATCAGTAACTCAAATCTTTCTATCAGTTTATCTGTCTGTATATGTTCTTTTACAAAAAGTATTGCTAACTGTAGTCATTACATCTCAGTCCGTATGTTTGTGTGTCTAAGTATGTAAATGAAAGATTTTTCTACCTCTGGATGGTATTAGTAAGCATTAATGCTAATTTAAGTTGAACTGAAACGGACATGTCTTTATGGTTATCAGCTGCCTAAGTTTACCTAAAGTCATTTAAAGTTGATGTTATCTGTTAAATATTTCAAGAATACAATGCTTAGAGGCTTGACTTTGTCTAATGTTCAGTCAATGTTTTGTAAGTAATCTAGCATAGTTGTTAGGAATGAGTAAACCAAGTATAGCAAGTGAACATCTTAATAATAGTGTGTTACAGTGTGTATACTTACAAACAGCCTAAGAATTTTTATAGTAACCAAAAATCTTAAAGTTTTGCTAAGTTAAATAGACATACTTTGTGCTTAGTGAGAGATTGTGCTATAAAGCTCATGGTAACAGAAATTATGAAATGTATACATAAATCTGTCAATCTAAAAAATGCTAATGTAACAGTTTACAATAGCCAACTTCTCACTGTTTACTGAAAATTAAAGTTCCTAGTAGTTTTAAGTTCTAATTAAAGCTACTTAAAATAATAAGGAAAACATTTCGTTCTGAATGCTTAAAAAATGTGTTTTTGATAAAAGTAACTTTGTTCTAAAGTACAGCTGTTTATTTAGAGGGAGAACTCTGAATGTAAAAGAGAAGTTGTAGGAAGTTTGTGGAGGAAGTGACATGGTCGTGCTATGTGAAATTAGAGCAAATGAGTCTCAATATCAAGTACACAGCAAAATTAGAATTTTGTTTTCAGTTAAAAAGACAAAGTTTTCTTAAACTGATTAGTCTGCTCTTAATGTTGAAAAGTTGCAAAGGGTTCTCTAATTGTTTTATCAAAGTTTCTCATGCTTAAAGTCTCAATGAGTTGTCTGAGTATTTAAGAAAATGAGATCTTAATATTAAAAAGACTAAAAGCTAAAGTTTGCTAACAACTGTAACCTTCTGTATTTGCCTTTGAGGTATTTTGTTGTCATTCTGGTTAAATGGATAAGTATTGCTTCATGGCAACCTATAATCCTATTTAAGCAAGTGCCAAAGAAACTTTCTTCTGACAACTTCCCAAAATCAAATTCAAAAAGGTGTTTTACCTCTAGTTAACTCTGATATTTTTCAGAGGGCCCCTAGAACATGTCAGAAGAATTTTCTCCTCATTGGGGAAAGTTTTTAGCTAATTCAGCTTATTTATCTGATATATAATTAGCTTAATTACCTGGAAAGCACTGTCAAAGGGAATGATGCTAAACTTTGTTACTAAATGTTTTGTGTTGCAGAAATATCCAAATTTCCTTATGTCAACTGTCTCATAATAAGCTCTTGTTGTGCCCAGATCGCGAGTCCCCCAATGACCACCGAGGAGCCGTCACTGATGTAAGCACACAAGAGTCCTTTATTCAAGCACGAGCTCAGACCTACAACCTTCACTGATGCAGCGGGTCAGGATTGTGAGCTCCGAGCCCAGTTAGGCAGGGTTTTTATGCATTGCAAGGCTAAGGAAGATGGGAATTCCAACCTGGCACATGCTGGTTGGTTAGCTTTTAAGCAAGCATGTCTTGTGCATTTTTCATTGGTTGAGTCCAGCTGGCCTGACCATAAGCTGTTTGCTGTATCATGCAAGGTATGTTATCTTTAGGAGCATCTGGACCTTTGAGCTCCATTCTGTGGTCTGGTGACTGGTCGTTGCTAGGAGAACTATCTGGGGTAGGGGTTACTGGAACATTGTGTGGTTTTTCCAGTAACTGGGGTTTAAGCTTAGGCCACGCAATTACAAAATGAGGTAGATTGTCTCAAAATGGCATTCCTTGTGCTAACTCTAGGGTATCACACTCTCATCAGATCTTTAGCCATTGTCATTTGTAAGTCTTTTGTCATTTATAGTCACTGTTTTATTACTCCTAAACTAGTAAAGAACTAGATTTCAGCAGAACAGGTATTACACAGGATTAAGTAAACAGGAAGTTCAAATGTTGCTGATAAAGTGTTTTAAGCTTTTTCTCTTAAGCTGACCACAGTTTAGTAGATGACAATACCTTTGTAAGCAGAATTGAAACATTTATCTTTCTCTCTACCTGATCCCTCGAGAATTTAAAAACTCAGTGACTATTTTTATATTTCATGGCAGTATGTTTATTTGCATAAGTTCAATAAGAATCTGCTTTCCTTGTAAGAGGACCGATTAAAAACACTGGTTATATTACCAAGGCTTTGACTGGAATGTTACTCCTGAGAGACACGTGTGTAAACTCATATTAACAGACAGCTTTAAGGAACTGAGGTTGACTTTATAAAGGCAACAGAGCCCCTTGGAGGAACTGACCTGGTACCTTGCTTACAGGATTCCCAGCAGCCTTACCAGGTGAGTAAGGAAGGTCACTTCTTGGCAGGTGCAGGAACCTCACAATGTCTTGGGGACATCAAGAAGAAAGGAAATTCACCCAAATCTACAGGTACTGCAGGCAAAACCTGATGGCGAGTCTGGCTTGGCTTTCTGGCCTTGAGAGGCCTTTAAAAGTCCAATCTGAAGTTCCTTATAAAAAGTTGCAGCAAAGTACATTTAAAAGAGCCTATGTAATCACTTGCTCTTCTTGCTGCACTTATGCAAATAATCAAGCCAAGTGTTAATTATTTTCTTAATCTGGTTACTTCTAATAAAAATGAGGGTGATTTTAGAGAAAAGAATTGTTTAATAATGCAGCCTTATCTATACTGAGTCCTAATACTAGTCACTGGGACATAGACTAGATCCAGAATTCTAGTTTCCCCAAGATATCTGGCTATGATTCTCAATTAGGAATTTACTATTTCTAGTCCTCATATTCAGCCATGCATTCATTAATCTCCTAGTCAAGTCTGTTCTTCCAGAATGGAAAATCCAACTCCAGATGTTACTACTTAACCTAATAACATGATTTATTCTATCTCATCTATAAGCCATAAGACTGCAAATGGTGATGGAAATAGAACCCAGGATGGAAGTGCCCATATTCCAAGGCCCTCTTGACCGACCATTGATGGAGACCTAGCTGCACCCCTTACTGCGCCCCTTCTCAGCATGAAGCAGCCAGAGTGGTCGTCACTCCCTTTCCCTAGCAGTAGCTAGGGTTTCCATCTGTAGAGGGGGTAATGAGACAGGGACCATGGGTGTAGTCAGAGTAGGGGGAGGACCTCCGGAAAAAGCAAGGCAGAATATTTGCAGTCAGAGCAATGTAACTACATGCAAGGAAACCCCCTACCAAACATTAAGCTCTAAGGTCATTCTTCAGTAAGATCAGTTGGTGTTCCCCAGATAAAGAAGAGTAGCACATGTTGTTATTATGCTAGTCATTTGTAAGATTCACTTTAGCATGCTAAAAGGCCAGGACAAACTGGGCAACTAATTTAGCATGCAGACCCAGCTGTAAACAACATAATAAAAGGCAGGGAAGATTCCACCTTAAAGATAAAATTGCATTTTAACACCCAGGAAGTTTGGGAAGCGGAATTCTTAATTTACTCTTTAGCAAACAATACCTCAGCCCACCTTGTGGGCTGGGCAGGCTGCCTTTTGATATGCTCCTAGACCGGGATGCAGGTGTTCCAGAGAGAGATGGGGTGGGGATGGGGGCGGAATTCCTTGTGATAAGTTAATTCAGGGTGTTCAGACACACGTGGCAGGTCTACACCCCTAAACCTTTTTTTCATGTTCTAGAAAAATGCTCATCCGCCTATAAAACCCCTAGACAACGCAGCACACCGGACTCTCTTGTCCCCTACTGGCGTGAACTGGGAGCTCTGTCCTATCACTTTATTTCTAAATAAAAGCCTGTACCTTGCTCTCCTACCTTGACTGTTTGCTGAGCTCATTCTTCTGCTTCGTGAACAAGAACCCCGGCATCACCAAGATCCATTTTCTGTTTCCATCCTTGGTGTCTGGGGCTCTGAAAAGGAACCTGGGGAGGTTCAGATAGGTGCAGCAGAGCCTCAGGGTGCAGATGGGCCTCTCTCCTGTTACCTTTCTTCTTTGATCCCTGCGATCGTGTCTTGAAGGTGACGAAGAATGAGGCCAACAGACCTGAGCACGGAACAAGTGACGGAGTTTTATTAATGTAAAGGAGGGAAGATAAGCTTAAAGGAAAATAGGGTCCTGCTGAGCAGGAGGAGCTCCAAGGGATCATGCCACTGGGCCTAGGGGTTTATTAGCACAAAAAGGAGGAAATCCCCATGGTTGCCTAGGAATTGTTGCTAGAGTTGGGGTGAGACTTAAGGTTTTCATGGCTCCCTCTCTCTGCTTGTTCCAGGATGCGGTTTCTTTGTTGACTATGTGCTTTAGTTCCCCTTTCTGCTGACCACTACCAGGGTTTTCGTTGACTCTTACTGGGGCATGCTCTGTCCTGCCTACTCTTTCTCCTATCTCATACTTTACCTCCTGTTTCATTGCTGCTGGAAGATCAACTGGCGATGGACTGAAGTCTGCCCCTAGGAGCCACACCAGAGGGCAACCGGGACAGCCCCCTGGCCCCCTGGCACAGCAGCTTCTCTGCACTCTGCTCAAGTGGCAGCAGCAGGTCTTTGCGGTGTTGGCGCTATTATGTCCGGATTTCAGTATCCTCAGAGACCAGAGACCACCAGGGAGACCGAGTCATGTATGCAAGAGCAAAGGGCGTTTATTACGGGCTTAAGCTCGGACTCCCAGCATTTCCACCTAGGTAGTGGAGGTGAGCTGAGAGCCCCGGACAAAGGTGGGCAGGATTTTTATGGGCGTTGGGAAGGGGGAGTTACAGGAAACTGGGACATAGACACAGCAATCCAATCATAGTTACACAACATTACTGACGACAATTCCAGCCATACATATCATTTGGAGGATCCGTTACTTTTGGCGGGATCCAATCACAATATTTAAGGTATCTTTGAAATTAACCAAGTACAGAGCAAACTTCGGGTCTTGTCTGATGACTAACAGGTTACCTTTTTGCTTTTTGCAACAGGGTCTTATCTATAGCTCCTGCCCGTGAAAGGACCAAACTAACGCCATGACAGGCCCCAGAAAGCCTCAGAAATCAGAGGGCCTGAGTTTCAGTTTCCCCGAAACCACCTGAAAGAATAGGAAAATTTTAAGTAGGCTCTGACCCTTGGCCTGAGTCATAAAAACCGGCCTGAACACAATGACACAATAGCTTGCAAACCCGTGCCTAGGTAATCTTTCCCAAACTGATAGACCTTAAAGATAAAGCCCTGTGAGACCCTAATTGAAATATTTTTGCTATCGAATCATCAGCAGACCTCCCCCTCGCCTCCCCCTGGTTGTGGTCCCTTTTCCTTTAAAACCTCCTGTGATTTCTGCTCGGGGTCGGACTCCTCTGCTCCTGCGTGAGTTATGAGTCTTGACCCCAGCGCACTGGTGGAATCAATAAACCTCTTGCTGTTTGCATCAAGACCGGTCTCTTGTGAGTATTTGGGTCGCCGTCCATCCCGGGGCTGAGCAGGGCCTGTTTTCTGGGTCTTACATTTGGGGGCTCGTCCGGGATCTGCGGCCACCCTATTCTCCAGAGACCCACTTGGAGGTAAGCAAAGGATCCTTAAGTTTCTGTGTGCGCCGGCGCCTGTTTGTTCTGTCAGATATCTGGGTCTGTGAAAAGCGCTTTCGGTTTGGCAGCTGCTTGCCACTCCCGTGAGGGAACGGAAAGCTGTGGTAAGGCAGACGTGCCAGGGGCCACAAGCTGCAACCCTGGGGGACACCCCTGGGTGTGAAACGGGGGATTTTTCCGCCCGTCTGTTGGAAGGGGAAAGGGTCCGGTTTGAGCGGATTCAACGGAGGGACCCTCCCCCGTCTGAATACCTCTCGTGTCTGTGGAAAACGAGAGGAGGAAAGTGTTTGTTGGCATCTTTTGTCATTTTGTGGCTTGCTGTTTTTGTGTATTTAGAAACGACCAAAATGGGACAGACTGTGACAACCCCTTTGTCTCTGACTTTGGACCGCTGGACGGACATCAAGAATAGGGCCCATGACTTGTCTGTAGAAGTTAGAAAAAGACAATG
>JAVSCE010019126.1:0-306131 GCA_032199065.1 Smutsia gigantea
ATAACATGTTAGAACAGATGGACCTAACAGACATCTACAGAACACTCCATCCAAAAGCAATAGGATACACATCCTTCTAAAGTGCACATGGAACATTTTCAAGAATAGATCATATGCTAAGCCACAAAAAGAATGGCAGTATATTAAAAAAGATTGATATTGTACCAAGGAGCTTCTCAGATCACAAAGGTATGAAACTAGAAATAAATTACTCAAAGAAAAGGAAAAAGCCCACAAACACATGGAGGCTTAATAACATGCTCCTGAATAAAGAATGAATCAATGACCAAATAAAAGCAGAGATCAAGCAATATATGGAGACAAATGACAACAATAATTCAACACCGCAAAATCTGTGGGATGCAGAGAAGGCCATGCTAAGAGGGAAATATATTGCAATACAGGCCTACCTCTGTAAAGAAGAACAATCTCAAATGAATAATCTAAACTCACAATTAAAGAATCTAGAGAAGGAAGAGCAAGTGAGGCCCAAAGTCAGTAGAAGGAAGGACATAATAAAGATTAAAGCAGAAATAACCAGAATAGAGAAGAATAAAACAATAGAAAGAATCAAAGAAAGCCAGAGCTGGTTCTTCAAGAAAATAAAGAAAATAGATAAACCCCTAGCCAGAGTTATCAAAAAAAAAAAGAGGTCTACACACATAAACAGAATCAGAAATGAGAAAAGAAAAATCTCTATGGACACCACAGAAATACAAAGAATTATGAGAAAATACTATGAAAAATTATATGCTAACAAACTGGATACCTAGAAGAAATGGACAACTTTCTAGAAAAATACAACCTACCAACGGTGACCCAGCAAGAAACAGAAAATCTGAAAAGACCAATTACCAGCAAAGAAATTGAATTGGTAATCAAAAAAGTACCTAAGAACAAAAGCCCTGCACCAGATGGTTTCACTTTTGAATTTTATCAAACATTTACTGAAGACCTAATACCCATCCTCCTTAAAATATTACAGAGAGGAGAAGAGGAGGGAATACTCCCAAACTCATTCTACGAGGCCAACATCACTCTTAATACCAAGACCAGGCAAAGACACCACAAAAAAAGAAAATTACAGACCATTATGCCTGATGAAGATAGATGCAAAAATACTCAACAAAATAGTAGCAAACTGAATTCAAAAATACATCAAAAAGATCATCCATCATGATCAAGTGGGATTCATCTCAGGGATACAAGGATGGTACAACTTTCAAAAATCCATCAACATCATCATCTACATCAACAAAAAGAAGGACAAAAGCCATATGATCATCTCCAAAGATGCTGAAAAAGCATTTGACAAAATTCAACATCCATTTGTTATAAAAACTCTCAACAAAATGGATATAGAGTGCAAGTACCTCAACATAATAAAGGCCATATATGACAAACCCACAGCTAACATTATACTTAACAGCAAGAAGCTGAAAGCTTTTCCTTTAAGATCAGGAGCAAGACCGGGATGCCCACTCTCCCCACTTTTATTCAACATAGTTCTGGAGGTCTTAGCCATGGCAATCAGACAACACAAAGAAATAACTGGCATCCAGATTGGCAAGGAAGAAATCAAACTGTCTGTGTTTGCAGATGACATGATAGTGCACATAAAAAACCCTAAAGTATCCACTCCAAAACTACTAGATCTAATATCTGAATTCAGCAAAGTTGCGGGATACAATATTAATACACAGAAATCTGTGGCATTCTTATACACTAATGGTGAATTAGCAGAGAGAGAGAAATCAGGAAAAAAATTCCATTCACAATAACATCAAAAAGAATAAAATACCTAGGAATAAACCTAACCAAGGAAGTGTAAGACCTATACCCTGAAAACTACAAGACACTCTTAAGAGATATTAAAGAGGACACTACTAAGTGGAAATTCGTCCCATGCTCTTGGCTAGGAACAATTAATATTGTCAAAATAGCCATCCTGCCTAAAGCAATCTACAGATTCAATGCAATCCCTATCAAAATACCTACAGCATTCTTCAATGAACTAGAGCAAATAGTTCGAAAATTCATATGGAACGACAGAAGACCCTGAATAGCCAAAGCAATCCTGAGAAGAAAGAATAAAGCAGGGAGAATTATGCTCCCTGAATTCAAGCTCTACTACAAAGCCACAGTAATCAAGACAATTTGGTATTGGCACAAAAACAGACCCACAGACCGGTGGAACAGAATAGAAAATCCAAACATTAACCAAAACATATACAGTCAATTAATATTTGATAAAGGAGCCTTGGATATACAATGGGGAGATGACAGCCTCTAAAGCAGCTGGTGTTGGAAAAACTGGACAGCTGCATGTAAGAGAATGAAACTGGACTACTGTCTAGCCCCATACACAAAGGTAAACTCATGGTGGATCAAAGACCTGAATGTAAGTCATGAAACCATAAAACTCTTAGAAAAAAACATAGGCAAAAATCTCTTCAACATAAACATGAGCGACTTCTTCATGAACATATCTCCCCGGGCAAGGGAAACAAGAGCAAAAATGAACAAGTGGGACTATATCAAGCTGAAAAGCTTCTGTACAGCAAAGGACACCATCAGTAGAACAAAAAGACATTCTACAGTATGGGAGAATATATTCATAAATGACTTATCTGATAAGTGGTTGACATCCAAATTATATAAAGAGCTTACGCACCTCAACAAACAAAAAGCAAATAAGCCAATTAAAAAATGGGCAGGTGAGTTGAACAGACACTTCTCCAAAGAAGAAATTTAGATGACCAACAGGCACATGAAAAGATGCTCCACATCACTAATCATCAGAGAAATGCAGATTAAAACCACAATGAGATATCACCTCACACCAGGGAGGATGGCCAACATCCAAAGGACAAACAACAACAAATGTTGGTGAGGATGTGGAGAAAGGGGAACCCTCCTACTCTGCTGGTGGGAATGTATACTAGTTCAACCATTGTGGAAAGCAGTATGAAGGTTCCTCAAAATACTCAAAATAGAAATACCACTTGACCCAGGAATTCCACTCCTAGGAATTTACCCTAAGAATGCAGCAGCCCTATTTAAAAAAGACAGATACACCCCTATGTTTATCACAGCACTATTTACAATAGCCAAGAAATGGAAGCAACCTAAGTGTCCATCAGTAGATGAATGGATAAAAATGATGTGGTACATATACACAGTGGAGCATTATTCAGCCATAAGAAGAAAACAAATCCTACCATTTGCAACAACATGGATGGAGCTAGAGGGTATTATGCTCATTGAAATAAACCAGGCAGAGAAAGACAAGTATCAAATGATTTCACTCATCTGTGGAGTATAAGAACAAATTAAAAACTGAAGGATCAAAACAGCAGCAGACTCACAGAACCGAAGAATGGACTAACATTTACCAAAAGGAAAGGGACTGGGGAGGATGGGTGGGAAGGGAGGGTTAAGGGTTGAAAGGGGGCATTATGATTACTACATGTAATATAGCAGCAGGGGACACAGGAAAGGCAGTATTTATAGAGAAGACAAGTAATAATTCTATAGCATCTTACTATGCTGATGGACAGTGACTGTAGGGGGGTATGTGGGGGGGCTTGATAATAGGGGGTCTAGTAACCATAATGTTGTTCAAGTGATTGTACATTAACGATACCAAAAAATAATAATAATAATAAAAAAATCTTAAAATTCTGGAATTATTCTTGTATAACATCTGAATTTAGAAAGCAATCAAAATTGTGAGTTGTCACAATGCCATAAAAGTGGGAATTTTAAGAAGCAAGAACTCTCCTTTGCTGAAAGCTAAAGAAAGGACAACGAGTGAACAAATGGGTTAACCCTTGCTGACATTTCAGAGCCTCATTTATTTAGGGCAGATTTTGAAGTCTTATGGAGAAAGACAATAGAATTACAATGCAATATGCTTATCATATTTTGTGCAAGTGTTTTTTTAAATCTAATTTAAAAAAGACTTTATCTTGGTAATTAAGTTGTCTTAATGGTCTTTATTTTAAAAGTAAATTAATTGCAGAATCTGACTCTATTACTTGTCAAATTGAAATTGGAAAGAGCATTAGAATGTTCTTCATCAAAGCCTAGTCCAACTTCTCTTATTCAAACATACCAATTTCCAGGTTGGGTAAACAGCTTTGCAGTTTGTGCTAAAGCTCTCATATGAACCTAGAGAAGAGGTATACTGGGACTAAAAATGGCCTCTTTTTCAAGTCGTATCATTTAGCATAGAGTCAGTTATGTAATCTATGCTTTGCTATGGAAAGGAAAGGCACATCCATTTTGACCAAGACATTTCTATTTAGGCAGGTAGAATCATTTCTCAAAAATAAAAAATGGTGCCTTATATAAAATCCTTCATTACTGTTGTATTCTATTAATTTATTAATCTGTTATATATATAGATTATACTATTCTACTGATCTAACAGAGAATACAATTAATCTATTAATAAAATCTATTCTATTAATTAAAACAGAAATCGTCTTACATGTAAGTGAAAATAGGATGCCTACTAGAAATATATTCAGAGATAAAGGAAGGCTCAAGTATCCAGTAAAACATCCCATAATTTGTTGTTTTATACTAAGAATTTAGTCATTTCAAAAATTAAACAAGAGGCAGTCTGTTTCATTTGAAAAAACCTTAGGCCAATAATTAGAAACGTGGGTTCAATAAGGAGCTTTGTTATTTACTAGCAATTTCCTCAGGCAAATAACTTAATCTCTCTGAGTTTCCATCTTTTAAGATGTTAAAGTGGTATTAATGTATAATGGTGACTTTAATGTAATATAATATAAGGTATAAATGGTGACTTTAAAGATATGTCCCTCAAAAGCTTAATATATCAGTATTAGAGCTGGTATGGGAGCTGGGGGTACGAAGAGAAATTCTGTCAACCCCTTTCAAAAATTTTGCATACTTTAGGGACCTTACCAAACTCAAAGGTAAAGAAAGATCCAGCTTAGAGCAGAGACAACTTGTACAGGTAGTTTCCCTTTGGTTCTAGTTTGATGAAGCAAAACCTCTATGACTGTCAGGAGAATTTATTCTCTTTTCCAGAATGGGGAGAAAAGGAAGGAACTGAAGGCACCTCTAAGTCTGCACAGCCTTGTCAGAGAGAGTAAATCTAGATAAGTGATGCAGATGGCTTTCATTTGTGAATTCGGAGCTGTCAGGCACAGCCCAGGCAGACAGGACCACGCTGAACGGAGGATGGTAAACATGTGGTTGCTCCTTTTCCTATCTAGATTGTTTCCAAGATTTATCACTTTGGGATGTTGGGACAGCTTTGTGGAGTTCAACAGTTGTACACCCCTTCAGGAGTCAGACACGTGAAACCCTTAGCATTTTAGTGCCAGTAAATGGATCTGCAAATTTCCGTTTGCCTCCAAACTCATCAGCTTTTCTGTATACCAAAAACAGCCTTTCCCTTGTTCATCCTCCTTTGATTTACCTCTTTTTCAAATATCTTGGAAAAATAGCCCAAAACTGATATTTATGCAACTTGCTTATTATTTTTTTTAATTGTATCAATTTGACGTTCTGCCAAACCTAATAATCCTCCCAGTTCTCCTTGTTCTCCCTGCAGCATTTGGCACTGATATCTTTTCTCTCTTGAAATTCTCTCCTCCTGGCTTCCAGCACATGTGCTTCCTTTTTCTCCAACTAGTCTGAAGCTTCTAGTCCGACTCTCGTTTGCTCAGTCTTCTTAGTCCTCACGTTTCCCAGATTTATCTGCTACTTGTTGGCTTGACTTTTATTTATATGTTTCAACTATAACCTTTCTATAGATGACTTCTTAGTATACTCAGATTTTCTCAGGACAAGTGATTATTGAATAACTAATAATTAAAGAAATATATTTTGAAAGTGATTTTCAACTTGACTGGAGAATTCCCGAACACCAAAACTTAAAATGAAAGTAAGAACTCTTTACTTTAAAATTTCAGAACATCCCCTTAGTGGCCAGTGGTATTTTTTCTTTCTACAGCATAGAAATATCTTCATTCAAGTGGTATGCCAAATTATTTTCTGATTGTTAAAGTAATAAATATTCAGTATATAAATATGGAAATATAGACTAAAATAGACCAATTATATCATTGCATAATATTTCACACTTGACTCTGTGATAAGCATTTTGCTAAAAACCTTAAGTGCTTTATGTTGTTTATTTCTCATAACACTACAAAGGAGATATTAATATTATTTAAACTTTTTGATGGGAAACCGAGAGGATACTTGCCCCAGTTCACACAGCTATTTAGTGGTAGATGTGGATACAAACATGTATCTACCTGACTTAAGAGCCCAATCTCCTGATCACTACCTTGTCCTACTCAGGAATAACAATAGTAAAAATTAAGTGCATCTTCCTCCAGCCTCACTTCTACATGCTACATGATCTCTGCCTAATAAGACCACCCTCCTCTGAATATGTGAGAAAAGGGGAGGCTGTTTCCTACCATGTCTGGCCCAGCACCTTAGAGCCTCCATCCCCATGGCTCATTCCTCATGCTCCTGAGATGCTGGTTCCTCAGGCCACTATGGTTGCTGCTTTTTAGGACCCATATTTCTCTTTTTAGACCCATGCCTTAATTCTTCCAGCACCATCACTGAAGGCTGGTCAGGTGTGTCAGAAGTTACAGAAGCACTAGACAAAATTAAAGTAAATATATATAACAACTTTCACATTTAAAGTTGTTTGCTAAATGTGACAGTTTCCTCATCCCAATGGCAAGGCACAGGAAGGCTAAATTCCACTCATTGGAATTCTCTTGTGAACTCAACCCTGTTCCTAGCTGTAATGCTGTACAGATGGGCCTTCCTTCCCCTCAAAGAGGACCTTCTCCCTCAAAACTCTATAGTTTGAATCTCTACCCCTCCCCACTTTGGAGTACCCTACATCATATCCATAGAAATTTGCCATAGGATCAGACCTTGTTTCTGCCTCTTGCCTAGGTAATCTGGGAGACTCAGTACATCTTCAGTGGTACATACCCAAACCTCACTTATTCAGTATAAATAAGAGTAGGACAGGTCAAACTGGCCCTTTGCACAAGTTCAAGAAAAGAACCTTGTTAGAGGGTTAGACCTTCCAACTCCAAGTTGTGTCCCCGGATGGTCTCCCTGCTTGCATGAGATGCAAACCTATCTGTCCATTTTTTGTAGTCCTCAGCTGAATAACTACTGAATAAAACATAGATATTCACATATACCTCCCACAGATGTGTTAAATCTCAGAGACAGCACAGTGTAAAATCAGTCATCTTTTTTTCTTTACTTGTTGCTAAAAGTATATACATAAAAAAAGGGAAGAATAGAATGTCTATGTGCAATAGTGAAAAAGAAGTAAAAAGTCTTGGCAGGAGGAAGAGCTACTTACTGAGAACTTCCCTGAAGAAACTGATATTGTTAACAATGGATTACTATTTTCTACCATCTAATTAGAGAAACAGGAAATAAAGAATAATGATGTCACAATAATTTCTTTGGGAATAAATTATTCCTAATGAGTTTTTTCTTCTTTATTTTCCTTCATAATATTTTCTGGATGATTGCTAGCATTGATTTTTGTTTTGATGATGTATGTTTTTATAAAAATATATTTCACTTCCTAGTTTCTTGATGGTTAAAATGAGGAATATATTCAATTTTATTTGACTGCTTTGGAACTAAGATAAATCAAATTCCAATTATTGCTAACTTATATAGTGGGGAGAAATTATTTGAAGTAGAAATAGGAATGGAAAGAAGTGGAGTCCAAAATAGAGACATGGGAGATATATTATTTGTTTTCAAGACATAAGCCCTGTCACATCATTTTTAAAATTCTTACTTTATTCACAATATCCTACATGTTACATTTATTTCCATATATGTTTTGCTTCTTTTATTATAAGATCCTTAAGGTCAGAGAGAGGAATAATGTGCTGGTATCTGTAATAAATATTTGTTTCTTCATTAACTTTTTTTTTACTCAACAAGATATACTGAAGGTTCCTGGATCTATAGGAAAAAGACAGAAGATTCAGATAGAGTTGGTATGGGATGAAGAAGGCACTTGGGATCAGCACTGTCTGATGCAGTAGTCACTGATCACATGTGACTATTGAACACGTGAAATATAGCTGGTATAGTTAAGTATAAAATATCCACTGGATTTTGAAGAGTTGGTATAAACAAAAGAATATAAATATATCCACAATTTTATATTGACTGTACCTTGAAACAATATTTTGGATATATGAAATATATTATTGAAATTAACTAGCTAATTAATTTAACCTGTTTATTTTTATTTTAATATGGCTACTAGAAAAAATTTAAATTTAAGCTTCAAAATTGTGTGCCTTGTATTTGTAGCCCATGTGATATTTTTACTGGACAGTGCTGCTATGTGTTTGTTTTAGGATCAACCATATATTTAAAAATTCCTTTTACCTGGAAGAATAGCTTATATGTATTGGAAAACTTGTATCTTATAGTGACAAATATTTTCTCCATCTCAGATTACTGTTAACCTTCTTGTCTATAGGATAAGCAATGTTTATTTTTCAGCATTTAAGTTTGAAAGAGCCACCAACTGGTCTCAGCAACAAGGAAAATAAGTCTTAGTAACAAGGAAAGTAAGCATTGATTCGTTCAGAAAAAAAATCTCACAATTGAGGTGATTATCAACAATTCACAAAACACAATATTCTTGAGGGAGAAAATGTTGTTAGCCTTCATACCCTTATATAAAAACATTTAAAATGTTACATTAAAATTGTTTTGTTTCCAATACTTCAAAAATTGTATTTATTTAGATTATTTCCTAAAGAGAGTTTGTTTTAGCTTTGTTTTTAAATCCAGGTGACTTATAAATCATGCTATGGGCATGTTGTGGTCACCGCTGTAAACTTCAGCAATTTGTTTTCCTGACTCACTAGGGTTGTGCCAGGAAGTTCTTGAGTGACTAGATGAAGTGAATTCCATAAAAACACCTGCCAGTATCCTTCTTTCCCTACCATTTAAATTATTTTCATACATTAGAGTGTCCTTCTTTTACTTTATTTCTTAAGACATGCCTTTCATAACTTCAAATAATAATAATTTTTTTAATACCTCTGGCAGCCATAGACTTTTCACTTGTTTCACAGCTTCATCCCTGCAGGAATGTATCTCACCTGGGGAGCTCCTGGCCCTTGGGGCAGGGAGATTTATCATTTTGTGGGGCTTTTCTGCACTTTGAGGGACCTTTAACCTCTCCTTTCTCTACTCTCTAAATGACAGTAGCAAGTACCCCTCTCCCTTTCTCCTGAGTCAACAGATAACCCCAAGTTATACCCTTCCCCCATGAAAATGTTTCCAAATATTACCTGAGCAGTACCATTGCAATAAATAAGTACTGATCTGTAATTTTATTAATGCCTGCATGGCCTTTACATTAAAGGAAAATTTACAATTTTCCATGTGTAGTATTATGAATTGTCATAATATATCTAACATTTTTCTTCACATTTACTATATGCCAGGCACTACTCTAAATGCTTTACCTGCAATATCTTACTTACTCCTCCCAGCAATGCATAAGTTAAATACTGCCATTATCTTTATTTTATCGAGGAGGAAACTAGAGGCAAGGGTGCTTAAGTGATTTGTGCAGTGTAATCAACTAGTAAGTGGCAGGGTCCCAAATAAATCAGGAAACCTGGATCCAGAGCCCAAGCTCTTAAAAACTCTGCTTTACTTATTTAGTCTTTAAACTAAAGTTTATTGAGAAAGGAAAACCTGAGCACCATTATCTTTCTCTATTGTTAAGGTCCTATTAGGATTTTCACTTATATATACTCTTTAAGATAGGATTCATGTCTTGTCAATTCTCAGTCTTACAGACCAAAGTAGAGTGCTAACATGTAACTGTTAGAAAAATCTCATTACTGAAAGTCAGAATTCAATTATTATTTTATTGTTCCACCCCTCCACTTTAAATCTTATATTGAGTCTAACGTATGTGTTTGAGGGAAGGAGGTGGGTAATAAGTAATATATGTCCCTTTCTGTATAATGTGGAAGAAAAAAACCTATTTTTAAGTTGCCTTCTATTGTTAATTCAAAAATTACAAGTCATTTCTCATGTATATGTTTTATTTTGTTTTCATTATTTATATTGTACCACAAGAGCATTCTCAGGCACTCAGCCATTGCTAAAGTATAGCATGATTTCAAATGTCCCTCGGCAGAAGGTATATATAATTGTGCTTGAAATATAAATATAGTTTGTTTTTTGTTAGCGAAATTTTCTAACCTTGCCTCTTATATGTAATTCATAGGCCCGTATTGGGAAATGAAGCTCATTTGACTTTTTACCTTGTAGAGAACAGAAAGTCTTTTGATGTATGCATGAATTTGGAACTACTGTATATCTATGGAACTGAAGTTAGGGTAATTTATACCCAAGCACACGTATTAACTCTTTACAAAGTGGCCTAGAACCCAGACAAAGGATGAGAACATAAGTAAATATTAAATGCACTTCATTTTTAAAGGCCCATAATGATGAATTATTGTTTTGTTTTACTTGTATGACCGCTAATTATCTCATTTGTTATACATAATTAGTTGTATGCATTGTGTCATTTCTACATCAGTTCCCATGTGAGAACTTTCTTTGTAATTTGTGCCAGGAAGAATTTTCTCTCTCCTGAGATGGAATTACAATGCTTCTTTTTGATAATAAGAGCTATGTAATTAATTTTGTCCTTCTTGCCCAGGCTTCCAGGAAATACCAGGCAAAAATACAAATTTATTCAAGGTGACCATGTTCAGCCTAAGTATATATTCCTTTATGGTGCTATTCTATATTTTACTATATTGTTTTATATGCATTTTGTTGAGTGTCACCTTAAAATATTTTTGGTAAAGAGCTTAAGTAAATAAATTCAACATCTATTTATAGGTAGCTAATGGGATTTCTTTCTGAAAAAAGAAAGGGAGGGGAGGAAGAAAAGAAGGAAGGAAGGAGTCTGTGTCAATACTTTTAAAAAAATGTTAACATCACTAATACTTGGTGAAGGACCTCTTAGTAATAAAATTTAACACATTAACTATATTAGTTCCACCAATGTGCCTAACCAATGAGTCTATTTTTCCTGTGCCCATTAACAGAGAAGTGCTCCTGTGGAAATGCACACATCCCGTATTAATAAAGAAAAACAGCTGATTGTTCTTAACTGAAGGGAAAGCAATTATCATTTAGTCAGATGGATCAGTTGGTATTACTTCCCACCACCACCTCTATCAGCAACTAATGAAAATGTAATGCATGTTGAAGGCATCAGCAACAAATTTGCTTTGAATTGCACATTTTACCAAGCTCACTTTTAATAATATCTTCTTTTGAAATGACAGGTTAAAATTTGTCATTTTATGAACAATGAGGGATCTATCACCTTATAGTTTGGGAGCTAATTAAAATACATGATTATACTAAAATAAAATTTCAATTCAAATGTGACATTGCAGTAAAAACTCTTAGTGCTTAACTAACCATAAAATCCTATTAACCACAGCATCCTATTTCTAAAACATCCCATTTTTAGCTTTTAATATTACATAAATTGCATTATCTCCTTTCTGGTAATTGCAGATAACTATAATGGGCTTCTTTCATTTAAAAAACAATTTTCTAGGGGTTTGATTACTCTGACTCATGCTAATATAGATTGATGTGAAGTTAAGGTATTTTATACAATTATAGTTTTAAATTTTCAAACAAGCTTATGAGGTTATGTCCTCTGGCCTTCCATATTCTTCCATGAATCTTCAAAGTAGACTAGATACCCCTGTTATACACTTCAGTAAAACCTGTTAACATTCCTTATAGCTGAATTTACTTGTTCCATGTTAGCCATCATCCCTAGACTCTAAATTTCATAAGAGGAAGAACTATTTCTTCTAATTTACCCACTAATTCTCTAGTCCTATTACAGTACCTGGTGTTTAGTGGCTCTTAAGAAAGATGTAGTGAGTGAATGAATAAATGGGTTTAACACATAAATCAACAAATGAAACTTTATTTTAGAAACAGTGAATTTAAAACTTGTAATTAAGAGATGTGTAATAGGAGTGGTTTTCTTCTTAAAGAACCTCTTAAATATATTAGAAAATAGATTCACCCATAATGGAAGACAGCAGGTAAAACATCACTTTGAAAATAAGGCATATTCCAAAGGCCATATATAATCTGGCACTAAAGTTTAAATGAGACTTACAATAATATAAATTATTTTTTTATTAGCAATATACTTCATTTAAGGACTGACTCTACTAACTGCTAAAGCCTAAGTCCTTTGAAATGACTACTTTGGGTTTTATAATATATTCAGATGTCACAGACACAGGATTATTGGGGTTGACAGCAGTGTTATAGCATTAAAGGACTTCCTGTTTTCACTGTTCCTGAGAGAGATTTTTAATTCCTTTGCATTTAGCTATTTGTAAATCTTATGACACATATATTAGTTTTGCTTGAGATAAAAATCACCTAACAATTAGAACAAAGCAATATAGTTTTGTGTTGTCAACTTACTATTGGCTCTCCCTCCCCTGACCTAGACTCTCCTTCCTGTCCTTGTATTTAGTGCCATGTGGAACGTGTCTCATGGCTCAATTTCCCCCTTCCCAGTCACCCCTAAAACCACTGCAATCTATTTGCTGCTCCCACAACTTCATCGATATTCCTTTTATGAAGTTAAGCTACTAATTCCATGTTACTAAACATAATAGAAACTTAATCCTTCATCATTTTTGATCTTCTAGCCGCATTTGTCACCAGTAATGCAGAATGGACTCTTGTTTTAGTGGGGCTAACATATTGTCCTGGTGTTCTGCCTGCTTCTCTGTCTTCCACTTATCAGCGCCCAGTGCTGCATTCCTTATTCCTTTCTTTCTTAAAGTTTTGGCAGTTTGGGGGATTACGTCCTAGGATTCTCTTCTCTTTTGAACACCTGTAGGGAAAATGAAAGTTCCTATGGCCAGAATCCTCACATTGGCCTACTGCTAGGCTAATGCTGACACTCTGGTTGGCAATGGGCCATTATTGTTGGTGTTCCTATATAAAAAGTCCTGCCCAGTGCTCTGCCCAGAGGCAGAGACAGAGATGGAGATTTGCCTCAGAGGTAGATGTGATTCCAGCACTTGACCTGCCACCAGTGAGAATAAAGCTTGATATACACTCTTTTACCCTTAACGGTGGTGTTCTGTTGTTGTTATGTGGTCTGACCAATCCAGAGTGAACTTGCCTGGGGGAAATCCCCCTCAGGCAAGACAGCACCCTTTCTGATTTGCCTACTCCTAGGACTTCCAATATTATAGATATGTTAATGACTCCCCCATTGATATTTCTTTTCTAGTTCTCTTTTTATAGTTTATACCCCATCTGCCTATTGGGTATTTTCACTTGGAAATTCATAGTCATCTTAAACTCACATATGCCCCACACAGGCATCCTTCTCCTGACATAACATGCGACTCCCTTTGTGGTGCCTGTCCCAAGGAATCACACCATCCACTCCACCTTCTGCACTCAAACCTTGGTATTATCTTTGATTCTCTCTGTTTCTTATCCCATAATCCAAATAATCACCTAGTTCTATAGATTCTACTTCCACATACAACCCCAATTTTTTCACTTCTGACCCTTTCAGCACCACTCATTTCAGTCCTACATCTCTTGTTTAGATTATGTAACCTTTGAGCTGCTGTCTTTTAACCTCATTCCCTCCAGTCTAGTGTTTTACACTTCAGTAATCTTTCTAAAATGCAGATTTACTCATGGCATTTTCCTGCTTATACTGCTTCAATGATTTCCCTTACACTCAGGACAAAAGTGCAAATTTCTTAAAAATGCTATGATATTCTGACCCTTGCAAATGGCTCAATTTATTGGTACTCCTTCCCTCTCATTCTAACTCCCACTCTGTCAAACTACCTAAAATCCTTATGCTCATACATTTGTTTAGTTTTATTCAAATGTTCTTTTTTCTGCCTAGGTTGCTTTCCACACACACCTGTCTGTCCTTTACCTGGCACATAGTAGGCATTCACTAAATAGGAATTGAAAGAATATTGGGTAATATACTACATGTAAAATAAGTTTGTTCTATTCGGAAAATAAAGCTCAATAAAATAAAGCCTATTATTTCTTTAAAGAAAATTTAAATGGAGTCAAGAAATGGTGGAGTGTTAAGCAAACCATAGAGTTTGAAAAATATAAATTAAATTGAATGTGTGGCAACTTGGAACTATAGCTTGAATTAATCCAACTTTTTTATAAGAACACATGAAACTTTTTCAGTAAGCATATCAGATGTTGCAAAAATTATTCATCTGGCATAAGATTCACTTTAATGAAAGTTAAAATGCTCTTACGATTGTTCTGAATATATATGAAATAACTTGTCATTCCTGGGTCACATTTCTAGGGAGAAAGGAACTATAAGAAAATGCCAAGAGTGAAACTATAGTTATAGCTGCTAAAATATTTTTACATGAGTAAACATGGGCTCATGAATTTTAATAAGTATTTTTTTGCATATATTTGTGTAATGTGAATATAACAGCATGTTTAGTTGGGTCATCTGTAGCCAAGACAGTTGAATATTCAAGTTAAACCCCATCTTTACTCAAACTTATCCAGTTATATTGGGATTTGAATCTTACTGCTTGATAGAATTAGGTCGTGCCACGTTTCAGCATTTCTGTTTGCATCTATTAATTTATGAACTTTTTTATTCTAACCCCATGCAGTTTTGGTGTGTGCAGTTATGTATAATGGGATGGAATAGTCTTCAACTCTCGTCAGATAGCAGGAAGGAAACAAAAGGATCTAAAGAGGAAGCTTGCTAAGGGAACATGGTCTTGATAGGCAAAATGGGTTCAGTAATTGGAGGAAATTGCTGGTTACCAGGAAAGTGGTGGCTACTTTTACCCAATTTGACTCAACCACTCTGGACATGCACATGCTTTGGGAAATTTAACAAGTCAGGCATAAGCCTGCCACCATCCTGAGACAGCCTTTGTGGCCTCTTTTTATGAAATATCTCTGCAATAGGAAGCATGGTAACCCCCCTCCTTGGAAATTTTCCCAGAACTGGGAATAGTGAGAGGCAATGGCAGTGCAACCCATGTGCATTTCAGGTGTGGTGATGGTCGGGGTAATCGTTGTGGTTTCTACCCTCTGGGTGTTTGCCTCCACACTGCTCACCTGGAGATCACTGATGTCCCCGAAATACGTCACTTACATTTTATGGGTATATACAAATATTCCTGGAAATTCTCTGAAATACCGGGAAAGCAAATCAAGCAAAAAGACTGGATTATGATTCATCAGGGAAAGAGAAAGAGTGTGAAGCATCTTATAAGGGATATTTATATATTTAAACTCATTTGTACTTAAAGCTGTTACATCTGTGATATCTCAGTTATGTTACGCTAACAGAAATGGTAGTAGCTGATCATGTTACTGCATCAGTGTTTTCCACCAAGTTAGGAAACCATAGAAGATCAGCATTATAGAACAGAACACATATCACATATTATTTGCATTGGAATAAGCCTATATTGGATAGAACTGCCTTCATGAACATTTGTGATGAATAAAAGAAAACCTCTTCACTCATCTCAGTGCTTTAGTTATACAGATTAATATAATCTATTAATATTACTATGGTAAATGATATAATAAAAAACTATCAGCTTATTTTGGTGGAATATTTTATTTCATTATTTTTATACAAAACCTTTAGTGCAATATTTATGAACTCATTAAGAATATAAGTAGGACACTTATGTTTTCAGTTATATATCACTATATTTTTTATGGAAAAAAATTGTGTTAGATTGAGAGACACAAATATAGAGATTAATAAATATTTTAGGGAAGGATTTTCCAGAAACCACTGTTTTGACTATTTAGGGCCATTTGCTTGCTGTCTACTTTCACTTTTACCACAAATATTTTTTTGTTTGTTTTTCTTTGGATAATTCTTCTTTCTGTTTTTGAAATAAGAAAATGGATGCAAGAATTCACCCAAGCACTTAGTTTCCTAGGCACCCACAAGAAATAAATCTATTGCAGGTTATAAGACTCTGAAAATGTTTATATATCTGAGAATACATGATTAGGCAGGCAGAAATTATTCTTCAAGAAATATGGGAATGGTGATTTTCTCAAAGTGGTATATTGACTTACTGTTCCCACTTCTTCACTCCCTCTCTGTAAAAGAATTATTCATGCATACTCTTTGCCATTCCATTTTGCAGTCCCACTAGAATAGGTCAGGTGTATTTTACCTGCACCACTGACTCTGGGCTTCTTCACTCAGCTTGCTTTGGCCAACAGAATATTAGGAAGGGTAATAGGAACAGAGGTTTTAGTGTGTTGTGTGTCCATGCTTTGGCTTGCCCTCTTGCACTTCTGTTATCTGCCATGTGAAGATGATGTCAGAGTAGCTACGGTCCAAGGAGAATTAGAAGACATATGGACGAGCCTGAACACAAGTCATGGCCTGGAGCCAGGCTCAGAACATCTCAGTTGGGCCCAGCAGAACTAGGGGCTACATGTAGTGCTGTAAGTGAGAAGTAACATCTATTTTAAAGACTGGAATTTAGACAGTCGGGGTTGTTAAATAGCAAAATTGCAGCAAAAACCTGTCTGATGCCCACAGTATCTTCCTGTCATTGGTATTTAGTGGTACACTTATAACTCTTCTATGGTATTCAATCTTAGCCTATTTGTAGGAAAACAATTTCCTAGGTAGTCCCCCAATTTTTATATAAAACATATTTAAAAATGCCACATATTTATTTTTTAAAGTTTCTAATAAATTAGGTTGTGCTTTATTTTAAAGTCAATTTGAAATAACTTTTTTAAATGCTTGGTTTTAGTAAAAAGAATGGATACTCCATATTCTTAGCAGGAAAATGTTACTTAAGCAGAAAAATGTTATATTGATAAAGAAGTTACTTTCAAAATTTATATCATAGGCATTTCAGTTGCTTGTAAGAAATCAGTCTTTTCTCAGTCTAAAATTTTATTTTAATTGAGATTTTCTTAGTATACAGTTTAGTATTTGAAGTTAAATTTTAATTTAAATTGACATACTTCATAAATTTGATACTAATGATAATTTAAAATATATAATATTAAGGTTATACCAGTCAGTCACATTATATTCTATCTTACAAACTAGAGAATATGTTAAAGGACAAAACAAAACAAAATACCAAGAAGAAATAAGCAGAAACAGTTTTGGGTTAGGAGTACTTGCTTTGGGATGTGAATCAAATTTTGTGTCTCATCATGGCCAATTTTGAACCTGCCTAATCTTACAGAAATGGTATAAAGTAAATGACTTGGAGGGGGTGTCCTTTGCTGGATATCTGTAGGTAGCCTCGTAATTTAAGTTTATGCTCAAGATATTAGGAGATAGGCTCTTCTGAAGAAACATACTATAGACATTTAACAAGTAAATAATACTGTGAAAGGGCTTCTAGCAGTTTGGAGCAAAGGCACTATATAAATCCAAAGTAACATTAATAATTTGTATTTGCCACAGAGCTTTTCTCTGGGGATCTCTTGAAGCACTTTGCAGAACTTCATAAATATCCTTATTTTCATAGAGAGTAGAAGCTGTACTCTAACCCATTAGTGTGTCACATTTATTTTATGTTCAGCTAGATTTGCGCATCAAGAGTGAAGACAACAAATTCTCTGCAGAGTGATAATTTAACAGCAGAGTCCTGACACTTCTCAGAAGAAAGAGCAACTCAGCCTGACCATCTAATGCCATCTCCACGCTGACAGTGCTTAAGCCTGCCTCACTTTTCTCATTCTAATTGGAGCGAATTTAGACCACTGTCAGGGTTTCCTAATTTCCAGGGACTGGAAACCAGCACAGCGTCCTTGGAACTGGAAATTTCAGGGATTATTTACTCCTGTTGCCTCCTTTGTTTCTCTGACAAACTCCCATCCTTGTCCTTTGTCGTTTGCGATTTTCAATTTTCTTCCACACTTAGAAACTACCTTTCATTCTGCCTTAGGAAGGCAGCCTAATTTAGAGAAACTACTACAGATTAGGCAACCATAAACCCCTGTGCCAGTATGACTTTACTGAGGGGTAAAAGAGAGAAGGAGGAGGGAAAGGGGAGCAAAATAGTGTAGCGGGATTAAAATAGGGCTCACCCTGTAGTGTTGTGGGAATCAAGTGAGTAAAGCACATAGAATATTCTTGGAATATGGTGAGCACTGATAAATACCAAATATTAACGATCCGGTCTGCTTTGCAGGCTCTCTCACTTGACAATTCTACATTGAGGGATGAACAGTCATTGTGTCAAGTGTCTTTAAAGTTATCTTTGAATGATACTTATTCATAGGTTATCTTCAGCAAATTTAATAATTCTCATCTTTTCTTCAATTTTCTAATCTAATAATATTCTTGCCAGGGTTTTACATCAGAATTGTTGGTTTCTTAAGTGAGCTGGGGATGTGCCCATTTTTCTTTTTTCTGGAAAATTTTGTGTAAGAGGGGCATTATCATTTCCTTAAATGTTTAGAAGAATTCACATTGAGGCCATCTAGTCATGAATTTTATTTGCGGGGAGAATTTTATTTTTGGATTTAGTGTCTGCAATTATTATAGTCTTTTAATATTTTCTATTTTTTCTTATCTCCATTTGGTTAGCATTTTTTGCTAGTTACTTTCCTCTTTACCTAATTTTTGAAATTTGTAAGCCTAGAGTTATTCATAATATTCTTTTATTAGTCTTCAATTACTCTTTTTTATCCTGCTTTTGGTTCTTTGTGTTTTTGTTCTTAGTTCACTCTTAAAAGAGCTTAAAAAAATTTTTTTAGTCTCTTTGAAGAGCATAAATTAGGTCTGTTGTTTCTATTTTATGTTTGATCTAAATTATTAGCCTTTGCTTTAATATTTAATATTCTCTTCATTCTACTTTTCTAAAGTTGTTTTTAATTTCTAGGCTTTTGGGATTCATGCTAGTACAATTAATGTCATGCTTTCTTCTTTCTATTATATACATTTAATGCCATAAAACTTCTTTTAAGTATTGATTTAGCTATACCCACAATGCTTTGATGTGTGTAATTTTTATTGTCATTTATTTTAAAATACTTTCTACTTCCCATTGTACTGCTGCTTTCTTTCATCTATGAATCGATGTATTAGCTAATTTCCAAATGATTCATGGTTTTCCAGAAATCTTTTTTGTTATCACTTTCTAGTTCAATTCCACTGTGGTCACACAGACTTTGTAAAATTTAAATCCATTGACATTTGTTGATAATTGCTGTATGACCCAAAATATGGTCACTATTATAAATGCCCCATATGCCATTGGAAAAAAATGTAATTTCTCACAGATGGGTGAAATATTCTATAGATATGAATAAAGTCAAATTTGTTAACAATGTCAAATTTTCTAAATCCTTAGGTTTTTTTTATCTGCTTATTCTAATATTTACTGAGAAAAGTGTAGTAAACACTTCTACTATGTGAATTTATGTAGATCTATATATTTGCATTTTATTATAATTTAAGGCTTCATTTGGAGGGGTATCAAATTTAATATTGCTATATCTTCCTGGTAGAATGGCCTCTTTATCATTATAAAATGCCCTCTTTACCTCTCATTATGCTTCCTGTATTTTTATCTAATTTATCTTATATTGTTATGACTATATCAGTTTTTTTGAATAGTGGTTTTAGAGTGTATCTTTGTCTTTTTTTTTTATAGCCACCCTTTCTGCCCCATCTGCCTCTGTTTATGTGGAGCACATACACCGTTTGTATTTAATTTGATTAATGTTATATTTATTTTAAATTTTATTTTTACTATTATTTTCTGTTTTCCAATCTGTTAATTAATAATCTAATCATATTATTTTATATGTTTAACATCTTTTTTGTTTCCTTTAGATTTTTTATTATTCTAATTTTTAAGCCATATTGTCTTAGAATATACACACGCATCTATACTTTATGATTACTGTATATGTTGTAATATGCATTGCTAATGAAGTCTAATAATTATTGCATTAATTTCTTACCAGGAAATACAGGACTTTAGAACCCTTTACTACATTTATTCTTTCCACACTTACAAGCCATTTATATTTTAAAGTTTGAATTCCTCAGATATTTTAAATCACACATAATTACTATTTTTTTTTAAATAAAATCCATGTGTACTTATCTTTACAAAATAATGTTACCCTTATCTTTTCTATATTATCTTTTGTGTGGGTTCATTTTCTTTCTGCTTGAAAAACACCCTTTAGTATTTTCTTGAGTTAAGATCTATGATGACAATTAATTCACTTTTCCATAAATGAAAGGTATCTTTATTTCATCACCATTTTTGATATATTTTCTCTGCATACTATATTTTAGTTTGGCAGGTTTTCTATTCAGCACTTTGAAAAGAAGATGCCACCGTATTCTGATCAAATTGATTTTGTTGGGAAACAACTGTCGTTCTGTCATTGTTGCTTTGTTCAAGGAAATCTGCTCTTTTCTTGTGGATGTTTTTAAGATTTTCTCTTTAGCTGTTTTACCCTTGCCCTATGAGTATTTCAAAAGCATTTATTCTCATTTCTGAAATTTGTAAGTACTACTAGAGAGCAATATCCCCAAATGTTGATTCATCTAAAATTTCCTTCCTTAAGATTTTTCTCTTATGATGAATTCTCTTGTTCTTGTTGATGCTTTCAGATAGGTTTTTATGTTATCACACATACTTTTAAAACGTGTTCTCAGTGGGAAGTTTGTTATAATTATTCGCCGGCCAATACCTTAGGAGGAAATTTATGGATTCATCTTAAAGATATAATGTTGAAAAAAGAAACTAGAAAATTAGAATACATACCTTATTATTCCATTTACAAATGGTTCAAAAGAGCAACAATTATTTTGTACAGTGTAAAACTATAAAGTCATCAAACTAATATCATAAATATTAGAATGCTGATTGCTAGAGTGAAAGAAAGGTTGAGATTTGGTTTTTAAGCCATATTGTCTTAGAATATACACACTCATCTATAATTTATGATTACTGTATATGTTGTAATATGCTCATGAAGTCTAATAATTATTGCATTTTTTTCTTACCAGGAAATATAGGACTTTAGAACCCTTTACTCCATTTATTCTTTCCACACTTACAAGCCATTTATATTTAAAAATTTTAATTCCTAAGATATTTTAAATCATACATAATTACTATTTTTTTAAATAAAAAATATTTTATTTAAAAAAATTATTGTGCGCTGGAAGTTTTGTCTTAACCTCAGGTGGGATGCATCTGCATTTGCTTAAGATGTTGTTATTTATGGTTCATGAACTATCCTTGTATGTCTGTTATCTTTAGCAATAGAAATATAGTATTAAAGGATAATCAAATATATTTTTATGTATCATACTCATTTGAATTATATAAATCTAATGTGTATATATAATTATATATAATTGTAATGCAAAAGATCATTTTAGTATAAGTATAGATGTATTCTTTCTCCTTACTTCAGATTCTGTTCTTTAAAACTTTCAATATTTCATGTATCTATATATATCCATCTATCTTTACTTACTTCATTATTAAATGGGGTCAGAATAGAGTATAGTATAGGGCAATTATCTGGGTGTCAGAAGCTATAAGTTATATTTTTAATATATTTATGTGTTATATAACCTTGGTTACTTCCTTAACATCTCAAAATTTGAATATCCTCATACATAAAAAGAATTCTTATACATAGAAAACAGTGTAACACTGGAAATTTATTAATATTTTAAAATGAAAGATAGATTTTTAAATGTTTTGTGTTCTATTCAGAGAAAAATTCTTGCTCCCTCTTTCTGTATCTATACACACATATATACATATATATTTATATCACTACTTGATTTTTAATGAGATGCATGCATAACTGAACATTCATTTGAAAAATGTACAGATTATACATTAAAAATATATAGGACAAGAAAAGAATTTATTTAAAAAGTTTTTAGCCATGTCATTTTTTTAAGAGCATAAAAGAAAAATATTGATGTATATTTTTATACCTGGTTATGTTTTTTGTGGGGCAGTGAGGCACTAATCTAGAACAAACAATTGACACATCATAAACATTCATAACTATGATATATGGTTAGGTATATTAAGCTAGATAGTTTAAGAAGCATAAATCTTTACTGTCTTTATAAAACAAGTTGATTACTATATTTTCAAACACATAATAATTAAGAATAATTCAGGATTTCGGCATATTGTCTTATTCGTACCCTTTTTCTACAACTTACCTAAAGTCTATGATCTTGGGCCATCAGAAAACTACACAGTTTTACATATATGCAAAAGTCTGTTCACAAGCACATACCTTGCTATAAAATACACTTATATTGTTCTATAGGTAAGCACTAAGAGAAGGTTTTGTCCTTTAAGACTTTGTCTGAGCCAGTTGAAATATTTAGGGCATTATTATAAAACAAATGTACAGAAAAGATATTTTGGGAAGAAAACTATCAGTATTAAAAGTTATCGCTAATTCAGAAGAAACAAAGAAAGTCTACTAAAAGGGAAAAGGTGGCTTTGAAATGTCTTGAGGACATTAAAACAAATTCTTATAATCAGATATTTCCTGGGAAGGAGTTATCTTACTTTTCTGTTGAGCACAAGCAAGAGAATATAATCTTAAATTCTGGAATGATTCTGATTGGACCTAAATCTAGGCAAGCCCAGTTTGACCAATCATATACTTATACATATGTTTTCAACTGTGGGATTTAATACAAACACTTGAGTGTGTATAGAGAAATGCAAGTACTTTGCATAATGTTTAAGGATGGCAGGCAGCATAAATAAAGGCATAGATGACCTGAAGACACAGCAGAAGATAACGGTTAACTAGCCGAAGGCCAACTGCATATGCTGGACAGAATAGTTAGGTGGATAGGAAAAAGTAATCTCAATTCGTTTACAGGATTATGTTTGGGAGAAACAGACTTTTTAGTAGGTCTCTCCAAAGTAACTCAAAAACCCTTAATCCCAAGCATATATTGAGCAAACTCTCCTCTATGAATTATCTGATAAAACTCACAAGAAATTGAAACTACAGACTGAATAGAGTATTTTAAGACACTATATTAGCAAGATTGAACATAGTGATTTGATGTATGATTTTGTAACAGCAGCTGTGAATATTAATAATACTGCTTAATGACTTTTGTTTTCCCATGGTACATTCAGAAATTGTTTTAAATTAATTTTTTAAATGACTGTTCCCTGTTGCCTTTCAACAGTTTTAGCACAGTATTAAGTCAGTTTACCCTGACGGATCTGATGGGTGAGTGCCTTTATAAATGCAAATACACAACCATTCACAGGGAGACCTCATTAAACAGTGTACCTCTTTTTTAGGTTGTGTTTTAACAACTACAGCTGTTTCAGGAATTTAGTAATGGGGAGTTTATCTTTAAAACTGCAATCAGCAACACCAAATTTTGGCTCTAAAAATTATTTACTTTTATAAGGATTTTTGCTGTGCTGCTCTGTTTTAGTCTCTGGGATGTTTAAGATGAATTAAACCTCTGTGCTTTTAGCATCTTACAATCCTAGATGATGCCAAACTGAAAATGGAAAAGCTTCAGGGGAAAGAGACTTCTTTTCTTAGACAATCAGTATTTTTCAAATGGATCTGTTCTGGATTTGATAGGTCTAATTTCCCAAGTGTATCATTCGTTTTTAACATGCCCTTAGGATTTTGTCAGGTGCATAAAATTTGGATCACAATTTAGCTGGCTTTCTCTATGTCTTTACTGATTTTGTGCACAAAAAGAGTTCTTTCAGAATATGACTATTGTCTTTAAAAAGATAATTTAATGATTCTGTCTATAATATATGTAAAACACTGAATATTTTGGAGCTAAAGATATTGTGGGAACTTTTTTTTTGACCTCTGAAGACACAAAAGTTAAATTTCAAAGTCCTTTAATAGTTGATCTAAATAAAATAGAAACCAAAAGCTAATCACTATATTTCAGTATAAAATGTAGTCTGTCTTTAGCTGTAGAAAGTAAAATATACTTGAACATAGTTTAATATGTGTTTTTAAAATATACACTTACTTTTAAAGATAGTTTTTATAATTCCAACCAAGAATAGAATAGGATTCATGCTGTGAGCACTTGCTGAGTGCTAGTATCATCCTAGATACTTTTCAGACATTTTCCTATTTATTCTTGTAACTGCACTACATTTTGTATATTATCCATGTTGGAAAAGGTATTGTCATGCATGCAGTCTTTCAGCCCCACTCTGCCACATAAGAATGGGCCTTTGACCCAAAACACTTCCTTACCAAGAGATAGAGTCCTCATAGCTTGTGCTGGGCTTGTCAACCAGTGTGGGAATGTATTTCTCTAATTCGGACTCAATATCTGTTCTTCCATTTTGTTTAAGCATATGTAGCATCTGACACCTGGCCAATCCCACTGCTTTATCTGCCCCTTGCAGGGAGGAGGTCCATGGTTCTACAGCAGCTCAAGACAGGCATGTGCAAGTCGGTTGCCCTGTGCCAGCAGCCGAGACAGACTCAGGGGCATGGTGGACTGACGCCTGCTGCCGAAGCTGATCTTGACTGCCTCTTCTCTATGGGAGTAAAGCATTGTTCCATCTGTTGTTTGACTATGTTATGTTTTCCCTTGCAACTCCAACACCAAGATTAGGTGGACAAAAGTGTTTTGACTTCTGCTCCTGGTAATTAGCAGAGAGGCTATTGCTTGACAATCCACATTATACAAAAGAAACTAAGATAGTTCTCTGTGGTGTTTTTGTACATCTAATGGAAGCTATTATTCCAGATTATTTTTTAAGGCATGTTTGCATAACAAACAGCTCTGGAAGATAGAGATAGTGTCCTACACCAAAGTCTTTTCTTTTTCTGACAGTGTAACAAATATAATCTCTCTATTTGATATTTGACAGTATTGCTAGCAAACTCCTTTAAAATACTGAAGTCTCCTAAGCTTGAAGTTCCCCTGATGTTACACAAATCGTGCCTCGCATCTATGCGGACCTGCCTCCACATCACTTCTGTGGAGTGTGGGGAGAGGGGTAACTGAAGTAAGCATGAAACTATGCTGAGTTTGTGCTATTAGTAATGAAGTTCTTTGTCTCTGACACAGTAGTCTCACACTGACCAGAATCCATAAAACTGTGGCAGGTGAACTTGTTGACTTGCAGGTGTGGTAAAATCTTGACTCTTCACAGTTCTTGACAAGAGGAAGTAATTAACTTGTTGAGGTTAGGTGAATGAGTGGCAAAGCTTGTTGGTATTCGAGATGAAATTGGTCTTCTACAGTTAACTTGCATGCTATTTGCCTTTATTATGGCAGCAGGCTTCAACCTGGGATATGTAGCATTACATAAATTTAAATTTGTTCATTTTGAGATGGTGCTTTTTGCTAATCAGAAGTGTTTATATTTTATATGTCCAAAATCATCAGTCTTCTTTCTTCATAGCTTCAGGATTTTGTGTCATAGTTAGAAAGTCTTTGCCACACCTAGGTTATAAAATCATTTATTCATGTTTCATCCTAGTACGTTCATGTTTTTTATGGTTCATATTTAAATACTAAACCATCTGGAACTTCTAGTATGTACTGTGAGGTATGGCTCAAACCTTGTTTGTTTGTTTTTCCAAATGCTTATCAAGTTTTCCTGAAAATTTTTCTTTATAGTGAATCATCCATCAATTTAGGATGACAGCTTGTAGTAAGTACTGAAGTCCTTTGCTCATTTGAGTCAATTTTTGCATATTTACTATGTCCATTGATATAATATCAGAATCACTCTTAATTTTTGAAGCTTTAGAGTATATTTTAACGTTTAATCATGTTGGTGTTCTTTTATAGAATTTTTTAGCTATTATTTTAGTTTTTTAAAACAAAATTATTTAATAACTTCAAATTACTTTTTGTATTTAAAAGCAATAGTTAATAGCAGATATTCTTATCTCATTCCTTACCTCAGATAGAGAATATTCAATATTTTACTTTTGAGAGCACTGTTTGCTAAAAATTTCTCTTACACACTTTTTTATCAGTTCCCTTCTTATAGCTTGCCAAGCCTTTTTGTCATGAATGGGTGTTGATTTTGTCAAATAGCTTTTCTTATACTCCTTTATTCTTTCAATGTTGTATAGTATTCATTAATCACATAGACATAATTCATTTTGAATGTTTAACAAATATTGTATTTCTGAGCTAAATCCTACCTGTTCATGATATATTATGCTAGATAGGTAGATACGTATGATTTGGTAATGTTTCATTTATCATTTTGAAATGGTAGTTTTCCCTTCTTCTAATGTTTTGTTGGGAAATGATATATATTTATTTTCTAATCTCTGGAACAGTTATTAATGTTGGTATAGTTTCTTCCTTAAATCTTTAGAATAATTCACCAGTTAAACCACCTATAGAGATTTTTGGTAGGATGGATTCAATCACTTTAGTAGCTATGGTATTCTAATATTCTATTTCTGTGTTAGTTTTATGAAGTGGAATGTATCCACCTCAGTTAGGTTTTAAATGTCTTGGCATAAAGATTGTGTAATGTGTTTAATTAAATTTCTATTGTCTAAATGATCTGTATTGATAGCTACATTTCATTCATATTTTGGTACTTGGTGTTTGTTTTTTTGTTTCCCTTGATGAGTTTTGCTAGGGCTTTATCAATTTTATTAAAAATCACCTGTCTTTGACTTTTTTGACATTTAAATTTTAGATTTACTTTCTAACTTATTAACTTATATTCCTATTTTTATTCTTTAGTAACTTCTATATTTTGGGGTTTAGTATGTTGTTTTTTTCTAGCTTCTTGAGATTGAAGCCTGGGTCACTGAATTTCAGTCTGTTTTTTCTAATATATTCATGTAAGGTGATGAATTTCTTTCTAAACCCTTCTTTCCCTATAGCACACACATTTTGATATATGATGAATGTTATTTTCATTGTATGTTTTTGTCCATGTTTTTCTTTTACTCTGATTCTCATAAGGGATTTTTGTAGTCTAAAAAATATTGTCTTTTAATGAGGGCCTTATTTTTCACATACATTAATATAATTAGTGGTATAAAAATACTTGCTTATATCTACTTCTAATTGTTTTTATTTGACTCACCATTTCACTGTTAAAATTTTCCTTCTCACTCTCCTTAAAGTTAATCAAATATTGTTTATTCTATTTTAACCCCAAATGCTTGTTGGTGACCACTTTTATTATGCTTTTAGTGTACTTCCTAGAAATTACAATATAAACTCTGTCTGATTACATTCTATATGGTCCCTTTATTCCTTCCTTTAAAATGTTAAGAAGCTTATGAAGGATTGCAGAATATGCTACCTGAAAATATGACTGTAGGAATTTAGGATGTTCCACACCAAAACATGCTACTTTGATATATTGATTATTTTGAGCTGTAGGCATTTGAAAAAATAGCAAATGTAAGAAGCAGCTTTCTCTGAATTCCCCTCATCTGCCTAAAGACTGACCCACTGAAAAGAACTCAATTGTCATCAGTTCCTCCCCAGGAGTTTCATTAACCAGAGAAGACTGACTCTTGTCACAGGAGAGGAGACTAGAAGTTAATACCACACCCAAACTTTGTCACAAACCATCATACCTCCCCTCTATTCTTCTAAGGGCCCATTCAAAATTATTTCCTGTCCCCTAAGAGTACTATAACCACCCTCCCCTTTCCTTATTGAGATGGTATTTAAGCTTGAATTCTAAACTACCTCAAGGAGTTACTCATTTTTCCTAGGGTATCTCCCATGTATACATGAGGTATACATGTTAATAAACTTCTGTTTGTTTTTGTCTTGTTTCTGCCTTTTATACAGGTTTCTCAGCTAAGAAATCAGAAGGGTAGAAGAACAATAATTTTCCTCCCCTATATAGGGTGTATTTGATATGAAATTTCAAATTTCTGAAGTTTGGAAGCATTTATTTCACCAGCCAGGAAATAATTTTCCAAAAATGAAAATGTTCTTTCATCTCAGAACATCAATACTCATAATATTATCACTTACTGCATTTTTACAGTATACTCAGTATTCTAGTAAGTTGCTTTCCTATCCTCTTCAAAAGGATTGTTTGCCTCTGTCATGGATTTGAAAACTTCCATGTATCATTTTGCTACCCTGTCTTACACGCAAGAGAAAGTCTCAGGATTTTCAATTCTTTCTGATTATTTATGTAAGAAAGTTATGTAAGTGCCTATCTAAAATCAGTGTAATGCTGCTAATGAATATTGCCTTGTTGCATAACACTAAAAAAGATTTAATTTCCAAAAGTCTCTGGCTAGAGAGCTCTTTTGGCAGTTAAAAGACTTGCTGTTTTTATGAGAATTTTATCATATTTCATATACAAGAGGATTGCCAAAGTGTAAATTGCTGAATCTATAGTGTCGTGCTTCAAAATAAACTGCTAGGGAAGCAGGACTAGCTAATTGCAGCTAATGACTCTGAAAACCTTACACCTCCTTCAGACAGGAAGAACCAGGAAGGGACCCTTTTTTTGCCACTTGTGCCTTACTAGGTAAGGAGGGCTGACTATTTTTCTCAAAACTTCCTGTTTGTTTAACAACCTGATACCTGCTGATAAGATAGCTTAACTTTCAAGATAAATTATCTAATTATCATTAATTGTTTGCAGACGATTTTATGCATTTGCAGGCATTTGAGAAATAGAAGCATAAAGATTTAATAGGGAGGATTAAAGGAAAAGAAAGGATGTGAACTCAACAGTCCAAGCAGGTTTATTGCTAAACCTGAGAGGGACTTCCCTATTCTGGTGAGCAGAACAAAGAAGGTGTGTCTTACAGGCTAAGAGGCTTTTTGGTGAACTTTAAAGGGGATGGGTCAGGGAAAAGGTGGGCTTATGGCTTGCTGACGTGTCTTTCAGAAAATGCTTGTGCCCTAAGTAAAATGAAACCTAGGTCTCTCTGAGATGGTGGGTGGGCTTATTGAAAATGGTGGTACTCCTGTCCAGGCTCTATCATTCCTGGTTCTAAAGGGCATATGAAGATGGGTCACCATTCTTTTCTTGGCTACTTCCTGCTGAGAGGCAGTGATGAAGGGAGTTTTCTGATATTTTGAAACAGGAAGGCCATTTGGAGGTGTTCTTGAGTAGTTGCCTGGGAGATGACCACCATTTGATCCTGTAAAAATCTGTGGTATAGGTTAATTAAGTAGGGAAGGAAAAGGAGGGGGGTGATAAAGGCTAGTGGGGCCAGGAGGGGTAGAAGCCAGTGAAGAGGAAGGGGAAACAGGTTATTAGAAGAGTCTTCAAGAAGTTTGGAAGCTTGCTCATGAAGGTGTTTTGCCCCGTCTATGCCGAGGCCAGATTTGTTGGTTTAAAAGCAGCATTGTTCTTGGAGCAGGCCTCTGGTTTTGGAAGACGACTGAGGCCAGGGAGTCCATTTGATCTTGTAAGTGTCCCAGTTGGTCGGAGACCTCTTTGAGTCCTTCGGCGAGTTCTTTGGACAGCCTGGTAAATTCTGAAAGAGGGACTCTAGGGCCCCGATCCCTGTCCCAAGGTGGCCATTAAGGGGACTAGCTGTGTGGCACGTTGTGCCCTGACATGGCTTATGGGGGAGATGGGGACGGGTAGATCAGATGTCGCTAAGGAAAGGGTGAGAGTGAGGAGGCCCTGAGTACAGACTCCAGTCCAATGGGTTGGCAAGCAAATGTATGCCTTGTCTCTGCACACCCGAAAGATGCCTGTTTCCAGGGAAAGGCACCCCATAAGATCAAACTGAGACAAGAGGAGGAGGTCTGGGGGCAGGGTGGGAAGTTAATGTTGGGCTGCCTTGAATTTGTGCCATATATGGAAGGAGGAGCTAAAAGCTGCAGCCTTCAAGGGGAGAGGGGTGAGGCTGGTTACAATATTGTAGGACCCTCTTGGCTAAGAGTGGCGAACTTTTGGTTTAGGAAAATTCTTCTGTCAGGCGTATCGAGATGTTTGCATTCTTGGGCTCCTTTGTGGGCTAGGGGAGTGTCTTTCAGGGGGTCCTTTCCTCTGTCTTGGCAATATCTAGATGTGGTGGCATTTAGATTGCCTTGGAAGGAAGTGTACCCAGATACCTGTAAGACAGTTCCCAGATGGTTAATACTGCGGTGATCAGAGGGTGGGAGAAGCTGAATGGTGGTTTTGCAGAGGGAGGGATCTAAGGAGCTGACTGGGGTATAGTGATCTTGTTGGTTCGAGATGCACAAAGGAGCAGGTTGTGTTAGATGGAGTCCTCTTTGGGAGGAACCGGTTATGGGCCACTGGGGAAGTTGGTGAGCCTTTAAGGCCTGTCAGACCCATTTTAGTGCCCCTGGAAGTCTGATGTCAGATCCTTCAGCTAGGGCCATACCCCTGGGACTGGCAGTCTCCATGAAACATAGCCCTGCAGAAGTGTTGACCCATGTTCCAAGGGGAGCAGGGGTGGCTGAGTCTGCTATCTGGGAAAGGTGGGCACAGACCCAGCAGGGTGGTTGGATGGTCCCACTAAAGGTTTGGATGATTTGAGCCATGTGGGAGAGTGTCTGATTAAGGTATTTAGGAAGGGCCTGTGTTGTGATGTTAGGGGTTAAGAGGATGAGTAATATGGGCCAAGTTATGAAGAGAGAGACTCATGGGATTATTTAGCCATGTCTTCAGTCTCTTCACGGGTCTCAGCCACAGGAGGCAGCTTGGTGATCTTCAGGGATGTGGGTCCAGTTGGTGTGCATTGGAAAAGGGGAGTCATTTTTAGAGAGGAAAAATGGACCTAGGAGGAATGACCTTTTAATTTGGCTGCTGTTGGGGTAGTCAGAATTACTTGGAAGGGCCCTGTGCATTTTAGTTTTAGCCCTTGGGAGGGTCTGAGGGGCTTCATATACACCCAGTCTCCAGATTGTAGGGACAGAGGAGTGAGGGTGTATAGGTTGTCAGAGGGTTTGGGAGGGTAGAGTCAGCATAGTTCCAGATGAGATGTCTAAGGGTATTAAGTAAAGAATTTGAGAGAGGGAGGGGTATGTTTGAGTTGGAGGTGGGAAAAGTTAAGGCAATAAGGGGCTTTCCATATAGAACCTCAAAGGGGCTGAGCATAAGAGGTTTGCGGAGAGAGACCTGAGTTTAAAAAGGGCTAAGGGTAGGACCTTAGTCCAATCCAAATGACCCTGGAGGGAAAATTTGGTTAGGCTGTTTGAAAAGGTGATTAGCCTTCTCTACCTTACCTGAGGATCGGGGTCGATATGGGATGTGGGACTTTCAGGTTATATTTAGGGAAGAGGCCACCTATTGAGTATCTGTGAGATGAATTCAGGTCCATTATCAGTTTGGATAGAGGTTGGGAGTCTGAAGCAGGGGATGATTTCAGTGAGTAGGATATGTGCTACTGTGGAGGAGCTTTTATTTGATGTAGTAAAGGCCCCTCTCCATTCGGAGAAGTTGTCAGCCAGGACAAGGAGGTATCTTTGTTTCTTTACTGGAGGCATATGGTCAAGTCTATTTGCCAGTCAGTGCTGGGGAGGGATCCCCAGAACTGATGGGTAGGAAAGGGAGGAGGTCTGAGGTTGCTTTGAGGGTTGGTGGTTTGGCATATGGAGCATTGGGTGATAATCTTTTTTAGGACAGTCCTGGGACCAGGAGCTGGTTGTGGGTCTGTAGGAACTGGAACAGAGGGAATGATCTGGCCTGGAACTGGTCATGGAAAGATGAAAGGAATTTATTTTGTAAGCCTTCAGGAAGGACCAGTTTTCCATGGAGGAACCACCATTATCCTTCTGTAGTGCCCTCTGTTCTTTCAGAGTTAGAGCTAATTCTTGGGATGAGTAGGAGGGTATAAGAGGGAACAGGAAGCAGGCAATGGAGAGAGTGTTCACAGCTGCTTGTTTTGCTAGTCTGTCAGCCTCATTATTTCCATGAATGATGTGTCTGAGATTTTTATCCTGTGAGTTAGGTCTTTTATGGCCTTTGCAATGAATCACAGCAGCTCTATGGGGTAGAAGTGCTGTCTCTACGAGATCTTGAATTAGGGGTCCATTTTGTATAGGGGTGTTTTTTGCTGTTAGGAATCCTCTCTCATGTCAGATCTGGGCATTTGAAAAATTGTATGTGTATTTGGAGTCTGTATAGATGTTGATAGTTTTATCTTTTGTCAGAGTAAGAGCTCTGGTGAGTGCAATAAGTTCTGCCTGTTGTGAGGTCATCCCTGCAGTGAGGGCTGCTGCCTCGATTACTTCTTGGAGAGGGTAGGAGGATTGACCATCATGATAGCTCTCAATGAAGGCATGCCCTGCCTGGGAGGGGGCCGTCTTTGAAGCACTCCCATCAATAAACCAGTCAGGAGACCCTGGTATGTTCTCAGGTTATGTGATAAAAGCAGGTGAGAGTGAAATCAAGGAGCTCGGTGCACTCATGTTGGGGGTGGAGTCTGAGCAGTTAGGTACTGGGAGGAGGGCGGCAGGGCTTAGGACAGAAGAGCGGCAGAAGGTAACCAAGGGCTGCAGAAGCTGAGAGTGTAAGACTTGGACTCAGGCTGGGAAGAGAAGGGTTAGAGCCCAGTGGTTGAGAATGTCGGAGAGGTTGTGTGAGGAGTGGACCCATAGGGGCTGGTCGAAGGCAATTTTTTGGGCTTTGGGGATAAGGAGTTCAGCTGATGCCAGGATCTGTAAGCGGAGATGCCAGGCTTTTGTCACAGGACTGAGTCATTTGGACAAACAGGCAACAGGTTGGAGGGAGTCCCCAGCTGGTTGTACGAGTAGCCCTAATGCTTTTCCCTTTTTGCTGACTAAGAATAGAAAGAAAGGTTTATTAGGGTTAAGTAGAGTCAAAGCAGGTGCCTTGAGGAGTTGTCACTTAAGGCCCAGAAAGAAGCAGGAATTAAGTCTGTCTGTGGCACCCTTTCTTGGGGATCCCAATGGGAGGCCTCATAAAGGAGTTTTGCAATGAATGAGAAATTTGGGCCCATAGTCTAAGGTAGCTAAGAAACCCCAGGAAGGAAAGAAGATCTTGCTTTGTGGTGGGGAAAGAGAGATTATTAATAGCTTGCTTTTGGAAGGTGGGTATGCAGCAAGTGGTAGGGGTGAGGTCAAGACCAAGGTAAGTGACCTTTTGTTGTACTAGTTGAGCTTTGTGTTCTGAGACATGGTAACCCTTTTCCCCAAGAATCTAAGGGAAATAGTGTGGGATATAGAATCATTTTTTGAGGGACTGCAAAGCAAGAGGTTATTGACATAGTGGAGCAGGCATAGGGGCAAGGTCAAGGCATTGGAGGTCTTTTGTAGTGCTTGGCCAAAGAAGTGGGGGCTGTCCTGAAATCCCTGGGGAAAAACTGTCCATGTGAGTTGTTGGGTGAACAGAGATATGGGGTCTGTCCAGGTGAAGGTGAAAAGTTGGGAATCAGGGCTGAGGGGAATAGTAAAGGCATCTTTGAGGTCTAGGACAGTGAAGTATTGAGTACTGGGGGGGATGTGGGAGAGGAGGGTGTAGGGGTCGGGGACTGCTAGGGGGTGGGAGCAACAGCTTCATTAATCTTTCCGAGATCTTGGACTCATCATAAGGAGTCATCAGGTTTTTTTACAGGAAGGATGGGTATATTGTCGGGGGAATGGGTAGGGATGAGGATTTGAGCTTTAAGAAGGCGGTTGATGGTGGGCTGGAGGCCAAGATGGCCCTTGGGGCTCAAGGTTATTGGTTGACAGCAACACCTCAAGGAGGGTCTTCAGGGCTATTCTGAGGGGTTGGTGGTGTGAGGCTATGGAAGGGTTTTTTGTGTCCCAAACAATAGGGTCACCTTGTGATTTAATAAGCTGTAGTGCCTCAAAGGGAAGGGCCTCTTTAGGGGGTATAACTGGAAGAATGAGGGAGGGTTCTGAGGGAAGCGAGTGAGGGATTATGTAAGGATACCCCCAAGCAGTAGAAGATATCTCTTCCCAAAATAGGTATGAGGCAGTGGGGGATTACCAGAAAGAAGTGAGTGAAAATAATATGGCCCAAGGAACAATATAAAGGAGGGGTTTGGGCTGGTGCTTCTATTAAGCCTTTCATCCCAACAACTGAGACAGAGGAGGGGAGCAAAAGTCCCAAATATTCACTAAACACAGAGAGGCTGGCTCCCGTGTCAACCAGAAAAATCACCTGCATTCCAGCCACCACCATTGTTGCCCATGGATCCACTGGTGCTGTCATGGAGGGGGCCTTGGGATCTGGACCACATCAATCAGTCACTGAAGACAAGGCCATGAGGGCCGCAAGGTCCTCTCTAGATGTGTCTGGTCACCTGGAGGGGAGAGAACTCAAGGGAGGTGCTGACTTCCCTAGAGGGCAGTCCATTTTCCAGTGACCCCATTGTCTGCAGTTGGGACATGGCTCTGAAGGAGGCCTGGGATTAGAGCAAGCTTTAGCCCAGCGGCCCAGGTTGCCACAGCAGAAACAGTTGCTAGGCGGGTGTGGGATGGAGCCTTTTGCAGGCTTATCTGCAGGAGGTCGAACGAGGGAGGCCAGAATCTGATGTTTGGCTTTAGCCTGTTTTTCTTTCTGAGTTTTTTGTTCCTCATCCCCATTATTGAAAACCTTACAGGCAAAGTCTACAAACTTTTATGGGTGTGTTTGAGGTCCATTTTCTAATTTTTGGACCTTTTTATGAATATCTTGGTAAGACTGGGAAATGAAGTGGAGGTGTAGGAGAATAAGACCCTCAGGAGAGCTAGGGCTCGTGTTTGTGTATCTGATCATGGCCTCTGAAAGGTGGTTCATAAAGAGGGCTGGGTTTTCATCTGCCCTCTGGGTAATTTCTCTCAGGTGCTCGTAGTTGACCTGTTTATTTTTATTTCTTTCCATCCCTGCCAGGAGGCAAGTGATCATGTGATCACGACTTGCCCTACCAGGGTCACTGAGTTGGTCTGTCCACTCAGGGTTTTGGGGCTCAGCCCTGGGGACCGCTCGAGCTGCTGGAGCATGATTAGCAGGGTGTTGGTGGTGCAACTCATCAGCATGATTTTCAGCTGCGTGCCAAATGCATTCCCTCTCATTATCCATGAAGGTGGAAGAGAGGATGAGGTAAATGTTCCCCAAGTGAGGTCCTACATTTGAGTAAAGTGGAGGAACTGTTTCCCAAATTTATTGGGATTTTTTGAGAAGGACCCCATCTTTTGTTCAGTATGCACCAGATCATTAATTGAAGAGGAGACATGAACGTGAACAGGCTCTTCAATGCCTGCTGTCTCACAGAGGGGTAGGATAGGGTGAGAAGCAGTCTGGGAGGTACTGGAGTGGGAGAGTGAGAGCATGTCTGAGTGGGAGAAAAGGGCAGGTTTGGAAAGGGGCTTGGATTAAAAGAGGCAAGTGGGCCAGCGGCTATCAGAAAGGGGGAGGAGGAGGGGTGTTTGGGGGTAGCCGATGGTGGGGAGGGAGTTGGATTTTGCTGAGACTGTTGGGGAGGAAGAGGATGATAAGGCACAGGGTCGTCAGTTGGGTTGAACTCTTCAACAGAGGAGGGAAGAGGGGGTAAAGGGGCAATGTTATCATGGTAGGGGTAGGGGATTTTTGTTCGGTGAGGAGAACTTTAGAGGGTTTTTGTTCAGCAGGAGATTTAGGGGGTTTTTGTTCTGTGAGAAGGATTTGAGGAGAGGAAAGGGAGGAACAAAGGGAGGGTTGCTCGTGGAGGGTGAAGAAAGCTTGGACTTAGGGAGCCTCTGACCATCTGCCAGGCCTCTGGAGGAAGTTATCAAGATCTCAGAGAATCTGGAATTGAAAGTGCCCTCAGCTGGCCAGTGTGAACCATTATTGAGTTTGTATTGGGGCCACAGGGAAGTGGAGTAATAGATCTTTTTTTTTTTTTGGTTTAGTGTCTCCTTTTAATCCCAATTGGGAAAAATTATGTAAGAGACAGCTGAGGGGGTGTTTCCCATTGTTTTTGGGGTGGCCAAAATTGGGAAACAGGCCACTGGTACATCTCCCTGCAATTGTCTTCCCAACTGGAGTCTGGGCTTCCAGAGCCGGACGAGATTGTCCTGCACGCTGAAAGGAAGCGTCCCCCTAGCCAGAGTGCAGGAGCTCTCCTTTCATTATGGTGTTCTCAAATGGAGAACAGAGAGGAAGGGAAAGGATGAAAGGGAAAAGGGAAAGGGGATAGCAGATCAACTTCCTCTGGGCGCCAAGGGAAAGCCGATGAGGCCAGAATCTTACTTTCCTGGGAATGACGATCGATTAGTGGCTGGTGGTGAATGTGTAGATTGAGGTCTGGCAGGTTGGGCCCCAGATTAGAAATCGTGAGGGGGTGTTTGGTGATGGAGGGAAGGGAAGCAGGGCAAGACACAGGAGGCTCTCAGGATCTAGGAGTTGGACCGGGACAAGCTGCCACTGCCCACTGCTTCCTAGGCTGCAAAAGAGCTCCTGCTCTCGGCTCCCGCTCCCGGGTTTCAGCACCACATACGGGGAAAAGAAGGGGTATCCGAGCAGGTTTTTTGCTAAGCCTGAGAAGACCTCTGTGTTCTGGTGAGCAGAACAAAGGAGGTGTGTCTTACAGGCTAAGATGCTTTTTATGGCTGGGTTTTTTGGTGGGCTTTAAAGGGGGATGGGTCAGGGAAAAGGTGGGCTTGTGGCTTGCTGACACGTCTTCCAGAAAATGCTTGTAACCTAAGTAAAATGAAACCTAGGTCTCTCTGAGATGGTGGGTGGGCTTATTCAAAATGTCAGTATTCCCGTCCCAGCTGTATCATAGATGAGCACAAGCCTGAGGAAAAATGAGATTTTCTATTCTTTTTAAAATTTGAAATTGATGATAATGTCGAATGTAACAAAGACAGAATGTAACTTGCATGACTAGGGATCAGCTCTTTGGATATTGAAGGAAATCAAAGAAGACTTACATTGCTGGCTGTTTTGTATGTGTGTGTAGTTCTGAAACAGTTTTCACTCAGATAAACCAATTTTTTTTTTCCTCTCGATATTTTGTTTCCTGGAATTGTGGCTGAACCTGGTTGATAGTCAAAATCAAAAGCCCACTAGGAGACTTTTCACAACACTGCTGCCAGTTATGTTCTTTAGCAGGTCTAGTTATAACATCTCAGGTCGTTGCATTTCTTTTACATCTTTATAATTTTAATTGACAGTGTTACTTGAAAATACCAACATATTAAAAACAAACTGCTTTTTATTGTGTTTTGGGTGAGAATTGTGATCTCTTTAACTTTGAAATTGATGTATCTCATAGTTTGTGTTTGATTTTAAGAGGCTTTAAGAGAAAAATTAATATTTGTTTTTTTAAAGAAACAGTTATTAAGGAAAATTATATTATATGACACTATATATTGCATAAGACACTCTGAGAAATATAAACATGAGTATAGGGAAAATGTAAGTTCCATGGCCAGGATTCTCATCCGATGCTAATCTCACCCATTGTGTACATGTGATGATGTAATGCTTAGTCTGCTGCACAGACGCATACTTGTATACCTATTGGCCACAGTCTTACTGCTGGTACTGCTATAAAAAGAACTCCCCCAGTGCTAAGAGCAGAGCCTAGAGCCTAGAGAAGAGAGCAGGAGAGAGGAAAGCAGAGGCTGGAAGTGAGAGCAGAGCCTGAGCCAGAGGCAGAGACAGAGGCAGATGGAATTCTAGCGCTCCACCTACTGCTGTGAGAATAAAGCTTGATATGAGCTCCTTTGTACCCCTATGAGAGCAAGAGAAACTCCATTTAAAAAAAACAAAAAAAAAGGCCATCTTAAGAAAAGAGGCCTCAGTCCAGGCCTAGTTCTGAGAAAACTTTGTTCCAGTCATGAGAAGAAGCTACCTATTGTTCCAGTATCTCAAAGTCCAGACCTCAAGGTCCAGGCCTCAAGGTTCAGACACATCTGCTCCTCACAGATAATATACCTTACATGATACATCAGCAGGCAGCTGGGCGCCAGCCAGACTTAACCCATGGAAAATGTCCAAGTTAGAGCCCCCCTCTTCCTGCACCTTGTAATGCTTAAAAACCTTGCCTGCCCTGAGCTCAGGGCTCTCACTTTGGAACCGCTGTGTCAGTGACAGGTGTGGGCCCGAGCTCGAGCTTAAATAAACGACCCTTGTGTGCTTGCATGGGAATCGGCTCCTTGGTGGTCTTTTGGGGACTCGCGACTTGGGCACACACCCTTCTGTTGTTATTACTCATTCTCAGCAAATCTGGAGTGAACTTGCCCAGAGCTGAAACCATCAAGCAAGACAATGGATAAGAGAAATTATAAAGAATCCTGAAAAATCTGTGTAAAATGAATTTCTTTTTGGTCCTTCCTGAATTTTTTCCTTTGATTTTCAAAATGTATTTTTTTAAACTTAATGATATTAACCATAATGCATCCTTATAATAGAACTTAGTTTTGTCTGCCTTCCTTCTTTAGGGGAGCTACTTTTGTGTTTTCTTTGACCTTTGTTTCAAGTGGGAATCACACTCTTGTAAATCCTAACCTCCTTTGTGTCAGTGAGGAGCCTATAGGTGAGCATCTAACCAGTGAAGGCCAGTCAGAGTTCTTCCTTTTTTTTTTTATCAGTTTCTGAATAACTTGCCAGAAGGGTCAAAAATCCTTTCCACTTGTTGAAAAGTTGTGAGGCTATCAGTTAGAAGCCACTACTACTTAGGTGCATGTGAAAAAAGCCAGTCTGCAGTAGACCATAATGAAACTCAGAAAGAGGCAGAAATGAGTTGAGAGAGAGAAAGAGGGAGTATATTGGTAATATAGATGTTTCTAGTTTTAGCTGTTGAAAGCCAGCTCTATATTTCTGCCTTTAATTGGATTGAGTCAAATTATTTGTTTCTTTCTGTCTAATCTCATTCAGTGTGAGTTTTGGTAACCAACAGTTTTGAGCAATATAATCCCTGTCTTATTTGACTCCTCGTTCTCTCTCACTCCTCTAGCACCTTCTCCTCTCAGTGTAGATACAACCAAATATTCCTGTTCTTCCCTTCAGTAGAGAAACTTTCCCGACTTGTCTGACATACTAGGACTCTCTTTCCTTCCCTTAAATAGTAGACAGCCTCTTGACTGGATCATCTGGCTACACATTCTCATTGCTTGCCCATTCATTATCCTTCTGCATTTTTGCTCTTATAGTTATCATTCTCCTAGAAATTATTTCTCAGAGTTCCTAGTGAGTAAATTCAATGTGTTTGAAAGGCATTTATTTAACACATTTTATATACTAGGCTTTTCCTATTACTGAGTGAACAAAACTAGCAAACAAGACAAAGTCCCTCCTATAACAGAGCTCACATTCCAGCAGTGAAGAAAAATAAGAAATAAACACAGTTTGTGAAAAAAAAATACATAGTCTTTGAGCACAAAATGGAATTTTTTCTTGTAATGATAAAGCATAATACAATGAAGCCAGAACAACTTGGCTACCCCTAGATTAAAGTGATAAGGTGGTATTTAGAGTTCAATTTTTACAAAGATGTTGACAATTCTGAGTGGATACTGTTTAGGTTTGATGAAGAAATAATTGTTTTCTTTCATATGAAGCAAAATGATTCCTTTTTCCTGGTTTATCTCAGGATATAACACTTGTAGCATTGATCTCTCATCCAATGCTTATCATTTAATGTAAAACTTTAAATATAAGTCTTTTTGACATATAATTGACAGGCTGTAGTGTGTAATGCATTCCATGTCAAATTGAGGATTAAGTTTAGCTGACGTAATATAAAATCATTATTTTCAGATGTTTATATTACATAACTATGACTCAAAGTCAGAAAATAATAACTGTTATGAAGAAAACGAGAGTGGCATGGTGGGTCTACTTTGGTCTGGTGGGGAATGGACTTTCTGATGGAAAGACATGGATGAAGTGAAGTTAGTATGAAGATGAAGAAAGGTAGAAGGAATCACACGTGGAAAGACCTTGAGGTGGGAATTTGCCTGGCATGTTTAAATAGCCAGAAAGCTAGAATAGAGGGAAAAAGCAGGAGAGTGAGAGGAATGGTAAAGTCAGAGAGAAGTCAAGATCAAACATTCTGAGTAGTGTGTTTAGAAGCCTTTGGAGAGCTTTGAGAGAGAAGTGACATGAACTAAACGGTGTGTTTTAAAGGTCACCAAGGCTGCCCCATGGAGAATTGTCAGTCAGACAATTGCTCCCTTCCTGCCGACCTGACAGTACTGACTGATCAATGCTGGCGCACAGAGGCCCATCTCTCTCCCCCCAGCACCACCATCCCATCTTCACAACTTGCAGGCTCAGCTAACACTTCCCTTGAGATGACATCACAACCATAGTAACTCTGCCCAGTTCTCTTCCTTCTCTTCTCTTCCCTTCCCCAGAATTTGATCCCAAGAGGATGCCCTAGAACACCTCCTGAGTATAGGCATGGAAGCAGGGATGGCTTTGCCCATCATTGTCCTTGACTCTCACACATGACTTGATACTGGTAATGCCTGCCTTCTTGGAATTGTTTCCTTTTTGGCCACTATGGCCCTCCACTCTTTTTATTCTTTATTCCCTAAGTCTCCAGTCTCTTATCAATGCAAAACTTCTGCTAAGCCCCTAAACATAGTTATTCCATGACGTGTGTCCATTGCCATCTTATTGCTCAGTTTTTTACTTATCTTCCCAGTAGCCTCAGACATTCACATTACCCACTATGTGAACTTTAGATCTAGACTGAACCCATCTACATGTGGAGGCTGAGTGGCCTGGGAGGAAGGCTGTGAGATGGTGCTTAATATGCTGGAGGATTTTTAGGAAGAAAGAATGAGAAAAAGCTATAACTAAGAATAAGCCATGGCAGGGACAGTAATTCTTTTTGTCAAAAAGCCATTAATTTATAGAGCAGAGAAATATGCTAAAGATTGTATATTTGTATTTCAAGTCTTTTTAAAGGTCACTAATGGCATTCCTAAAAACAAAATGGGAAATGAACCAAAGACAAGCATAATTATATATAAATTTGTACTTGGATATCTGTGTCTAAGGATAGCAAGCCAACACACTTGAAGGCTGTTTCCTGTTCAGTGACTTCCTTTAAGATTTAAATGAAAATATCAAAGGAATCCTTATGACAATTTTAGATGACATGAAACTGGGAGATTTACAAAATATGCTGGGTGACAGAATCAGGTTCTGTAAACATCTTGACAGACTGGAATAATGGACCAAATCCAGTAAGATAAAAGTTTCAGACTGACACATGTTCAGTCTGTATTTGTACCTTCAAATCACCTACCTAAGTACCGAATAAGGAAGACTGGACTTAACAGCAGCATGAGTAAAAAGGTCTGAAAGCTGCAGATCTGAACTCTGCACATGACAATCAGCTGGGTAGAATTTTAAATATCCCAGGGCACAGGATTCACCATTGGGTATTTATGTTAATTGGCCTAGAGTAAGGCCCAAGCATGAGAGGTTTTTAAAAGATTTTGAGGTAATTCATATGTCCAGCCAAGTTTCAAAACCACTGATTTTAACATTGTGTGAGTTAGCTTGTGTCATCACTACCTTCTCTCTGGAATAAAAGGGAAGAGAAAAATAAAGGCTGAAGTGATCCAAAGAGAAGGAGCACAGGACATCATCCTTAGTAGTATGGGCTCTGGGGTAGGGAAAAAGCAGTTCTAGTTCCAGCTGTTTTCCTTTCAATATGTGTGACTTGATTCTTTCTTGACCTAATTTTCTCCTCTTTAAGGTGACAGTAATAGTGCTTACTTCATAAGGGTAAGCACCATGACTAAGAATTTGCATGTGGAATGCCTGGGACAAAGCTTGGCATATAGTCAATGTCCAAAAAATATTAGCAGAGGCTACTGTTGAATTGTGTTATAGTTATCAAATTTAGAATGTGGAAATTGGAGTTTGCTCTTCTTAGGCCTAAGCAAAGCCTAATAGGGTTTAGTTTCTAAGCACCTATCTTCAGAAAGCATAGACAACCTCGTTTCAGTTCTGGTCATGGAAGGACAAAGTAAATATATATAGGAAACAGTCTAAGTCACTGATAGAGTTAGTCTGGAGACAAAAAATGTAATTGTTTTTAAAGAAAAACCAAAGTCCTGTCATGAGGATCAAAGGTTAGATTCATCTATACAAATCTGAAAAGCGGAATTAGGACAAAGACAGAAACTTGCATGGAAGGAGGTTCCAGCAGTCAGAGCCACTTCCTCAAAATATACTAATGGCCTCATCACAGAGCGGACTGCATGTTATGGGGGGCATTTGGTGGTCTTTGAGTTCACTGATAATCTCTGATTAAACATTTCTGTCCTTCTTTCCCTTCTCTGTACATTCCAGCTCATGTTTCATACTGTTGAAAGATGAATCTTTACCAAATGAAACATGGATCATGGGTCTTTTTGCTCAAAATCCTTCTATGGCTCTCTATTACACACTGAATTAATACAAAGGTCTCTGACTGGTATTCGAAGTCTTCTAGCACATTCTTCCAAGCTATTGTTCTAGTTTATTGTTCTAATTTCACCTACTGCCACTCCTCATTTCACGAACTTCTCTATACTCAAAAGATAGTTGTGGCGTCTCAAATATACCTGTGTTTCCCTAACTTTGTGCCGTTTAGGCACTTTCTTCTCAATGCTAAACTGAAATGTTATATCAATTAACAGCTCTAAGGTGTTTTCATTTGAATAAAAATTGCAGCATGGGTTTTTCTTTCCCTGATGAAGACTTTTTGATATAAGTGTAAAATATAAACTTTAGTACCTAGATTAGGCTTTTCTTATGTGGTAAATTATGAATTTGAATTCTAACCTTGCAATCTCTAGTCAGCAGCCTCATGCCAATTCAGTAGATAAGGAATTGCCCTGTGGGCACATGTATCATCAGTCCTCCTTTTGGGCCTTTGGGAGATTTTACCAATTAATTACAACTTTATCCCTGAGCCTAGATTTGGCCTCACATTCTTTCTCAGTACAGTGCTTAAGGTTGACTCTTTGCCAATGTAGTATGAATGACACAAACATTTAAATCATTTTCCTGTTCATGCAGGCAATCTTTAACATTTTTAAAGGACACTTAAGATCTTCATGGATCCACGAATTTGTAAAAGGCTTAAAAACATATGCTTTCAGAATTTAAATATGAACATAGTACTACCTATCTGTGGATAAAATGAAAGTTCCTGTGGCCAGGATTCTCACCTGGCACTGGTTGGCTAGCTCACTACACAAGTGTGGGCAATACATTGCTATTGACTCTATATAAAGAGCTCCACCCAGTGCTCTGGGCAACATGATGGCATGGCTGCAAGGCTGCAGGAGAGCAGAGCAGAGGCTGGAGTGGTGGCAGCTCCAAGGACAGAGGCCCAGAGGACGGCTGTGTGGGCAGAGAGACCCAGAGGATGGCGGTGTGGGCAGAGAGGCCCAGAGGCAGAGACTGGCTTGCTGCATGCAGACTTGCTCTGAGTGATTGGGATTTTAGTGGATGACCTGCCACCATCGAAATAAAGTTGGGTATAACCCCAAGCACATTCTACGGTCATTTCTTTGGTCACATTGAATCCATAGTGAACTTGCCTGGGGCTGAAACCCATTGGCAAGACAATTTGCATAGTAGGCAGGATTCATTGGTGATCACGGAAAAAGAACAGGTTGCCCTCATGGAAGGAGTGTTTTAGCAGGCTGCACCCATGGACAGAGAGACATTTGAGTGTCCCCTGTGGACCTGTGGTACCGTGAAAGCGGGGAGGACTGGGGTCCACCCCAAGAGAAAGCTGACTGAAATGGCATCTCTATGAAGTGCTGTGGCCCCGGAGGAAGCAGCACGAGAAGGAGCAGTGGTCCGAGAAGGAGCGGCCTGAGAAGCAGCAGTATAGGAGCGCAGGCTGCCAGGTGCCACAGGGCAGGTGAAGGATGTAGTGGAGCCATCAGCCCCAGGAATGGAGGAGCAGAGGTTTGATGAGCAGGTGGGGTTGGAGGCCCTGCCAGCACCGGAGGCATCAGCCCCTCCTTGGTTGAGACCCCACCTGGTAGAGAGCTGGTGGAAAGCCAGAAGGACTCGGTAACCACAGGTTCTTTCAGGAGAGGTGCAGCCCCCTCCTCAGGTTGTGGAGCACTTCCTGCTCTGCTTCTATCCTCAGGCTGAAGCACAAAAGGAAATACGGTCTGCTTCTCAAAGGAAGAATTTAAAGGGTCCTGTGAAGGTCACGAGGACCCAGAGGTAGGCTGGTTTGAAAAGGCAGGAGCAGATAGAAAGAAATTGGACTGGAGCTGTGGCAATTGAGATCGGAGCAGCGATTCTGGCTGCTGTGGATGAAGAAGAAGGAGGAGATAAAGCAACAAGATAGGCCAGTGTGTCTGCAAGACTTTTTGCTGGAGAGGCTGGAGAAGGTGGGTATTATAAGGCCCACCCATGGTCCTTTTGGTTAACTCCTTTGAGTAGAATGATTTGAATACAGCTAGGATGATCACTTGGTGACAATGGATCTCCTCAGGCTTGAGAGTTATTATAATTTGTTATAATTTTTGTTTTTTGTATATTGTCATAGCCTCTGTTGTTATTATGGAATTTGGTTACAATGCTCCAGCTTTTTTGCACAGGGACCATTGCAGAGGACTGAGGGCACATAGATCGAGAGGAGAGAATCCTGGAGGGGTGCAGTGTGGATAACATGAAAGTTCCTGTGGCCAGGATTCTCACCTGGCCCTGGTTGGCTAGCTCACTACACACATGTGGGCAATACATTGCTATTTACTCTATATAAAGAGCTCCACCCAGTGCTCTGGGCAACATGGTGGCATGGCTGCAAGGCTGCAGGAGAGCAGAGCAGAGGCTGGAGTGGTGGCAGCACCAAAGACAGAGGCCCAAAGGACAGCTGTGTGGGCAGAGAGGCCCAGAGGACAGCTGTGCGGGCAGAGAGGCCCAGAGGCAGAGACCTGCTTGCTGCATGCAGACTCACTCTGAGTGAATGGGATTTTGGTGATTGACCTGCCGCTATGGAAATAAAGTTGGATATAACCCTTTCACTCCAAGAACATTCTACGGTCATTTTTTTGGTCACATTGAATCCATAGTGAACTTGCCCGGGGCTGAAACCACTGGCAAGACACTATCTCACAGTATATTTGTTGTGAAGGAGTGAATGCTTTTTCCCTATTCTTAATGATTTCTCCCATGTGAGAGGATCCTTACTGATTTAACAACCTTAGCTCCTCTCTGTGCCTTTATTTGGGCTCTTCCAGAGGCACTGGAATCATTGTAAGATTGATACATTCAGGAATATTAAACTGAGATTGTTCTGTTTGGGTTCTCTTGTAATTAGGGAAGGGCTGCTCCCAGGAAGCACTGATCTTCATGCCCCTCCAAGGCACGTCCCTCCCTTGTCAAGGTGACCTGCTAGGCTCAGACTGCTATCTCACAGGCTAAAGTGGCCTCATCTAGGATTAGGAAGCCTATTGGCTTTTTACCTAAGATATATGCTTGAACCCTAAATTTCACTAGAAATAAAGATGATATTTTTAGGCTTTTCTACCTTTTTCTTTGTCTTAAGTCTCAATTTTTTTTTCAGAACCGAGATAAGGAATAGTGTGTTTCTTATGTATTGGTCCTTCCTAGAGACCCCAATAATTGTGTAGTTAAATCAGATGATATGTTAGAAAAGAATAATAGGGAAAGTATTGAGATGTGAATGTTGAGTAGTCAGTGTATCTGTTTTTGTCCTATAAAGAAGTCTGTTCTAAAACAGACTTTTTATAGTTCCTGCCTCATAATTACTAGCATTTTACCAATTCCTTCTACTTCAAACTTTATAAATTTGTAGAATATAATTCCACCTACTTATTACTTAACTAAAAGTAATAAGATATTAAAAGAATGATGTTTTAATGCATCAATTGAATATAATATCCCAGGCATAAATTATTTTTCTTTTTTAAAATTAATAGACTTAATTTTGGGAAAGGCAATTTTAGGTTTTACAGAAAAGTTGAGCATGAACTACAGAGAGTTCCCATATACTGACTCAAATCCTTTCCCCCATTCCAGTTTCCTCTATTATTATCATTTTGCATTAGTATGGTACATTTATTGTAATTGATGAGCCAATATTAAGACATTATATTTAACCAAAGTCCAGAGTTTACATTAGGGTTTACCCTTTGTCTTGTCCACTTATGGATGCTGACAAAGTATAGTGACCTATATCCACCATTACAGTGCATACAGAGTCATTTTATTGCTGTAAACGTCCTCTGTAGACAAACTATTTAACCTTCCTTGCCTCCTGACCTCCAACCCCTATCTTTTCACTATTGCCATAATTTTGCCTTTTCCAGAATGTCAAAGGATTAGAATCTTACAGTATGTAGCCTTTTAATACTGATTTCTTACACTTTCCAAAATGCATTTAAGTTCCTCCCATGTGTTTTCATAGTTTGACTTTTATTTTCTTTTTAGTGCTGAAAAATATTCCATTGTATGTTATACTCAGTCTGTTTATTTATATACTCATGTTGGTTGCTTCCAAGTTTTAGAATTCTGAATAAAGCTGCTATAAACATTCATGAACAAGTTTTATTTGGATGTAAGTTTTCAGATAATTGGGGTAAGTGCCAAGGAGTGTGATTGCTAGACATATGAAAAGCATATGTTTTGCTTTATAAGCAAGTGACAAACTGTCTTCCAAAGTGGCTATACCATTTGCATTCTTGAATGAAGCAGTGAATGAAAGTTCCTATTGCTCCTCATCCTTGCCAGCATTTGGTGTTGATAGTGTTTGGATTTTAGCCATTCAAATAGGCATGTATTAGTGTCTCATTGTTGACTTAATTTGCATTTCCATAATGACATATGATGCTGAACATCTTTTCGTATGCTTTTTTGCCATCTTTATAGTTCGTTTGGTGAGGTTTCCCTTCGGATCTTTTGGCCATTTTAAAATTAGATTGTTTTTCTATTGTTGAGTTTAAAGAGTTGTTTTGTTTTTTTTATTTCTTTTTCTATTGTAGTATAGTTGGTATACAATATTATATTGGTTTTAAGTATACAACATAGTGATTCAATAGTTATATACATTATTAAGTCCTCACCTCAACTGGTGTAGTTACAATCTGTCAACATTGAAAGATGTTACAGAACTGTTGACTATAATCTCTATGCTGCACTTCCATCCCCATGACTAACTTATATTTTGATTGAGATTTTGTGTTTCTTTATTCCCATACCAACTCCATCCATCCCTCCAAACCCCTACACTATGGTAACTACCAGTCATTTCTCAGTGTCTATGAGTGTACTGCTCATTTGTTCATTTTGTTTTGTATTTGTTTTTAGATTCTACATATAAATGAAATAATATGGTCTTTTTGTCTTTCTCCACCTGACTTATTTCATTTAGCAAAATACTCTTTAGGTCCATCCATGTTGCCATACATGGCATGATTTGTTTTCTTTTTTTATGGCTGAATAACATTCCATTGCATATATGTACCAAATCTTCTTTATCCATTAAACTACTGATGGACATTTTGGTTGCTTCCATATCTTGGCTATTGTAAATAATATGACAATAAACATAGGGGTGCATATATCTTTTCAAATCAGAGATTTTGTATTCTTTAGGTAAATTCCTAGAAGTGGAGTTACTGGGTTGTATAGCATTCCTGTCTTTAGTTCTTTTGTGTGTGTGTGTGTGGTTAATTAAATTTTTTTTGTATCATTAATGTACTATTACTTGAACAACATTATGGTTACAAGATGCCCTATTATCAAGTCCCCCCCACATACCCATTACAGTCACTGTCCATCAGTGTAGTAAGATGCTATAGAATCATAACTCGTCTTCTCTGTAAATACTGCCTTTCCCATGTACCCGCCCGCTACATTATATGTGCTAATAGGTAATGCCCCTTCTCCCTTATCCCTCCCTTCCCACCCATCCTCCCCAGTCCCTTTCCCTTTGGTAACTGTTAGTCAATTCTTGGGTTCTGTGAGTCTGCTGCTGTTTTGTTCTGTCAGTTTTTAATTTGTTCTTATACTCCACAGATGAGTGAAATCATTTGATACTTGTCTTTCTTGGCCTGGCTTATTTCACTGAGCATAATGCCCTCTAGCTCGATCCACATTGTTGCAAATGGTAGAATTTGTTTTCTTCTTATGTCTGAATAATATTCCATAGTGTATATGTACCACATCTTCTTTATCCATTCATCTACTGATGGACACTTAGGTTGCTTCCATTTCTTGGTTATTGTAAGTAGTGCTGTGATAAACATAAGGGTGCATATGTCTTTTTGAAACTGGGATCCTGCATTCTTAGGGTAAATTCCTAGGAGTGGAATTCCTGGGTCAAATGGTATTTCTATTTTTAGTTTGTTCAGGAACCTCCATACTGCTTTCCACAATGGTTGAACCAGTTTACATTACCACCAGCACTGTAGGAGGGTCCCCCTTTCTCCACACCCTCACCAACATTTGTTGTCGTTTGTCTTTTTGATGTTGGCCATCCTAATTGGTGTGAGGTGATATCTCGTTGTGGTTTTAATCTGCATTTCTCTGATGACTAGTGATGTGGAGCATCTTTTCATGTGCCTGTTGGCCATCTGAATTTCTTCTTTGGAGAAGTGTCTGTTCAGCTCCTCTGCCCATTTTTAATGGGCTTGTTTGCTTTTTGTTTGTTGAGGTGCGTGAGCTCTTTATATAATTTGGATGTAAAGCCCTTATCAGATGTCATTTATGAATATATTCTTCCATACTGTTCCCATTTGTTGATTTTTGCTTTTGTTTCCCTTGCCGGGGGAGATATGTTCATGAAGAAGTTGTTCATGTTTATGTCCAAGAGATTTTTGCCTATATTTTATACTAAGAGTTTTATGGTTTCATGACTTACATTCAGGTCTTTGATCCATTTTGAGTTTACTTTTGTGCATGGGGTTAGACAGTAATCCAGTTACATTCTCTTACATGTAGCTGTCCAGTTTTGCCAACACCAGCTGTGGAAGAGGATGTCATTTCCCTATTGCATATCCATGGCTCCTTTATCAGACACTAATTGACCATATATGTTTGGGTTTATATCTGAGCTGTCTATTTTGTTCCAGTGGTCTATGCATCTGTTCTTGTGCTACTACCAAATTGTCCTGATTACTGTGGTTTGTAGTAGAGCTTGATGTCAGGGAGCATAATATACCCCACTTTATTCTTCTTTCTCAGGATTGCTTGGCTATTCGGGGTCTTTTGTCATTCCATATGAATTTTAGAACTATCTGCCCTAGTTCATTGAAGAATACTGTAGGTATTTTGATAGGGATTACATTGAATCTGTAGATTGCTTTAGGCAGGATGGCCATTTTGACAATATTAATTCTTCCTACCCAAGAGCATGGGATGAATTTCCATTTATTAGTGTCCTCTTTAATTTCTCTTAAGAGTGCCTTGTAGTTTTGAGGGTATAGGTCTGACACTTCCTTGGTTAGGGTTATTCCTATGTATTTTATTCTTTTTGATGCAGTTGTGAATGGAATTGTTTTCCTGATTTCTCTTTCTGCTAGTTCATCATTAATGTATAGGAATGCAACAGATTTCTGTGTACTAATTTTGTATCCCACAACTTTGCTGAATTCAGATATTAGATCTAGTAGTTTTGGAGTGGATTCTTTAGGGTTTTTTATCTACAATATCATGTCACCTGCAAACAGGGACAGTTTGACTTCTTCCTTGCCAATCTGGATGCCTTGTATTTCTTTGTTTTGTCTGATTGCTGTGGTAGGACCTCCAGAACTACGGTGAATAAAAGTGGGGAGAGTGGGTATCCTTGTCTTGTTCCTAATCTTAAAGGAAAAGCTTTCAGGTCCTCGCTGTTAAGTATAATGTTGAGTGGGTTTGTCATATATGGCCTTTATTATGTTGAGGTACTTGCCCTCTATACCCATTTTGTTGAGAGTTTTTATTATGAATGGATGTTGAATTTTGTTGAATGCTTGTTCAGCATCTATGGAGATGATCATGTGGTTTTTGTCCCTTTTGTTGATGTGGTGGATGATGATGGATTTTTGAATGGTGTACCATCCTTGCATCCCTGGATGAATCCCACTTGATCATGAGGGATGATTTTTTTGATGAATTTTTGAATTCAATTTGCTAATATTTTGTTGAGTATTTTTGCATCTATGTTCATCAGGGATATTGTTCTGTAATTTTCTTTTTTTGTGGGATCTTTGCCTGATTTTGATATTAGAGTGATGTTGGCCTCATAGAATGAGTTTGGGAGTATCCCTTCTTCTTATGATTTTTGAAAAACTTTAAGGAAGGATGGGTATTAGGTCTTCACTAAATGTTTGATGAAATTCATCAGTGAAACCATCTGGTCCAGGAGTTTTGTTCTTAGGTAGTTTTTTGATTACCAATTCAATTTCTTTGCTGGTAATTGGTCTATTCAGATTTTCTGTTTCTTAAAGCCTTGGAAGGTTTTATTTTTCTAGAAAGTTGTCCATTTCTTCTACATTATCCAGTTTGTTACCATATCATTTTTCGTAGTATTCTCTGTGTATTTCTGTGGTTTCCGTAGTGATTTTTCCTTTCTCATTTCTGATTATGTTTATGTGTGTAGACTCTTTTTTTCTTCATACATGTCTCTAAGGGTTTATCTATTTTGTTTAAGGAACCAGCTCCTGCTTTCATTGATTCTTTCTATTGTTTTAATCTTCTCAGTTTTATTTATTTCTGGTCTAATCTTTATTTTGTCCCTCCTTCTACTGACATTGGGCCTCTTTTGTTCTTCCTTTACTAGTTTCATTAATTGTGAGTTTAGACTGTTCATTTGGGATTGTTCTTCTTTCCTGAGGTAGGCCTGTATTGCAATAGACTTCCCTCTTAGCACAGCCTTCGCTGCGTCCCACAGATTTTTTAGTGTTGAATTATTGTTGTCATTTGTCTCCATATATATATTGCTTGATCTCTGTTTTTATTTGGTCATTGATTCATTGTTTATTTAGGAGCATGTTATTAAGCCTCAATGTGTTTGTGGGCTTTTCATTTTCTTTGTGTAATTTATTTCTAGTTTCATACCTTTGTAATCTGAGAAGCTGGTTAGTACAATTTCAATCTTTTTGAATTTACTGAGATTCTTTTTGTGGCCTAGTATATGATCTATTCTTGAAAATGTTCCAAGTGCACTTGAGAAGAATGTGTATCCTATTGCTTTTGGATGGAGTGTTCTGTAGATGTCCATTAGGTCCATCTGCTTTAATATGTTGTTCAGTGCCTATGTCTCTTTACTTATTTTCTGTCTGGTTGATCTGTCCTTTGAAGTGAGTGTTGTGTTGAAGTGTCCTAAAATGAATGCAGTGCATTCTGTTTCCCCCTTTAATTCTGTTAGTATTTGTTTCACATATGTAGGTGATCCTGTATTTGGTGCATAGATATTTATAATAGTTATATCCTCTTGTTGGACTGACCATTTTATCATTACGTAATGTCCTTCTTTGTCTCTTCTGACTTTGTTTTGAAGTCTATTTTGTCTAATGTAAGTACTGCAACTCCTGCTTTTTTCTCACTATTAGTTGCATGAAATATCTTTTTCCATCCCTTCACTTTTAGTCTGTGTATGTCTTTGGGTTTGAAGTGAGTCTCTTGTATGCAGCATATAGATGGGTCTTGTTTTTTTATCCATTCTGTTACTCTATGTATTTTCATTGGTGCATTCAGACCATTACCATTTAGGGTGGTTATCGATAGGTAAGTACTTATTGCCATTGCACTCTTTAGGTTCATGCTTACCAAAGGTTCAAGGGCAATTCCCTTACTCTCTAACAGCCTAATTTAACTCACTTCATATGCTATTACAAACACAACCTAACGTTTCTTTTTTTCCTCCTTCTCTATTCTTTGTATGTTATGAACCATATTCTGTACTCTTTGTCTAGCCCTTGGGTGACATCTATTTAGCCTTAGGAATACTTCCATCTATAGGAGTCCCTCCAAAATGCACTGTAGCGGTGGTTTGTGGGAGGTAAATTGTCTCAGCTTTTGCTTATCTGAAAATTGTTTAATCCCTCCTTGAAATTTAAATGATAATCTTGCTGGGTAGAGTATTCTTAGTTCAAGGCCCTTATTCTTCATTGCATTAAATATATAATGCCACTCCCTTCCGGCCTGTAAGGTTTCTGTTGAGAAGTCTGATGATAATCTGATGGGTTTTCCTTTGTATGTGATCTTTTCTCTCTCTCTAGCTGCTTTTAAAAGTGTGTCTTTATCCCTGATCTTTGCCATGTTAATTATTATGTGTCTTAATATTGTCTTTTTTGGGTCCCTTGTGTTGGGAGATCTGTGCACCTCCATGGCTTAAGAGACTATCTCCTTCCCCATATTGGGGAAGTTTTCAGCAATTACTTCCTCAATGACACTTTCTATCCCTTTTTCTCTCTCTTCTTCTGGTACCCATATAATGCGAATATTGTTCCATTTGGATTGGTCACACAGTTCTCTTAATATTCTTTCATTCTTAGAGATTCTTTTTTCTCTCTGTGCCTTAGCTTCTTTGTATTCCTGTTCTCTAATTTCTATTCCATTTACCATCTCTTCTACTACACCTAATCTGCTTTTAAATCCCTCCATTGTATGTTTCATTTAAGATAAGGATTTTCTTAGTGATTGAATCTCCAACTTAAATTTGTTCCTGAGTTCTTGAGTATTTTTCTGTACTTGCATTAGCATGTTTGTAATTTTTATTTTCAACTCTCTTTCAGGAATATTGGTGAGTTCACTTTCATTTGGCCCTTTTTCTGGGGTTTGTAAGATTTTGGTCTGAACCATGTTCTTCTGACATTTCGTTTTTCTGTGTGGTGACCACTAGTGTGCAGATGCTCCAGTCTCTGGAGCTCTCAGCCCCTATAATGAGGTTGGGGGTTGTAGGGCAGCTGAGCTTGTGCCTGTGTGAGCGAATGATCTGTTTCCTGTTTCCCATCTGCTATGCCTGTCTCCAGAGCCAGTGGACCAAGCACACAGGTGTAAGCCTCTGTATTTTGCGTCTCTATCTGTCGTAGGTGGGGCCACCCTCTGACTGGCCTGACGCCAGCGCAATGACTGCCGGTTTGCGAGCACCTGCCTGCTGGCCAGTAGGAAGGCTCGGCAGGCTGTGTGTCACAGTGGGGGGCCTCAGAGCTGAGTAGGCAGCCAGGGGGTTGGAGCACCTGAAGCTCCTCAAAGTTCCCACCAGCTGGGCAGAGCGCACCCGGACAACCTTGTCCCGCTCTCCCTTCTTCCATGCAGCAGGCCTCTTGCTGCTAGGAAGCCTCTCAGACTGCCTGCCTTTCCTGTGACACAGAGCTGCCGGATGTGGATCCCCTCCTCCACAAATGGCCGGAATGTCAGGCCCTCAAGCACTACGCCTGTCTGATCTGAGCTCCCCAATATCCAGAGCACCACACAATATAGGATTCTGCTCACAAAGCAGATCTCCAGGGCTAGGTGTTCAGCAGTTCAAGCTTCCACCCCCTCCTGCTCTATTTCTCTTCCTCCTGCCCGTGAGCTGGGGTGGGGGAAGGGCTTGGGTCCTGCCAGATTAAGGCTTTCCTACATTACCCTGTTTCGTGAGGTCTGCTCTGTTCCTGAGGTCTGTATGCAGTCTGGTTTACCCTTCTTTCTTGTTGCTGTTTTAGGGTTAGTTGTATTAATTACCTATATTTTTGTAGTATTTGTGGTTTTGGGATTAGTTCTCTGTCTCACCTCTCATGCTGCCATCTTGAATCTCAAATCCCTGTTTTTAGTTTTTAGTGGAACCTCCCTACTGCTTTCCACAGTGGCTGCACCAATTTACATTCCCACCAACAGTGTACGAGGGTTCCCATTTCTCCTCATCCTCACCAACACTTGTTATTTTTTGTCTTTGGATAGCAGCCACTCTAACTGGTCTGAGATGATACCTCATTGTGGTTTTATATATTTCATATACCAGTCCTTTGTCAGATAGATGTTTTGCAAATATTTTCTTTATGGTTTCTCTTTCCAGTCTCTCAACAGTGTCTTTCACAGAACAAAAGTTTTTGATTTTAGTGAAAGTCCAACTTATCAATTTTTGCTTTGAAGGATCATTCTTTTGGCATCGTATCTAAACCATCACCAAACTCAAGCTCATCTAGATTTTCTCCTGTGTTATCTTCTAGTTTTGTAGTTTGCATTGTAAATTTAGGGCTGTGATCAATTTTGAGTTAATTTTTATGAAAGGTATAATGTCTTTCTCTAGATTCATTTTTTTTTGTATGTGGAAGTCTGGTTGTTTTAACACCATTTGTTGAAAACACAGGCATAGCTTTTTTTACCTATCATTTCATTCTGAGAAAATTATCTTTTTCTCTTACCACTACACATTTGAGAGGTTCCACTATGTCATACCCAGACTGCAACCAAGAAAATGACCAGTAGTTAATGCTTTATTGATGGTGTGGCAAGTTGATATAAGACACCAGTGATTTCAACTAGGTTTTTTATTTGGATCAGTTCTATAAATTATTTGAAACTTGATGTCTGACACTCACGTTGGCTTTGTCTACTTACTATTTAATCAAATCCTGTAATACAATTTCCATGTGCAATTCCTGTCAAAAGATCACATGATGGTGACTTCAGCAATAGGGAAAGTGTGGACTTTCTGCTCCTATTATGACATTGATTGGCATTCAAATGAAGGAGTATACCAAGGAATTGAGGTTATAGTTCTCATTTTAAGAATAGAAGGATCCTGGCCAGTGTTTTCAATGGGTGTTCAGTGGAGTAACCACTTCATAATCAGCTAAGCTATCTGTTAAAAGTGCAGATTCCTGGACCATGCCCAAACCTAAAGAAATTGAAATCTCTGATCATTAGGACATGGGAGGTGATTCTGTATCTTAATTTTTGCTTAAACATATTCTAAATATCTCTTTATCTGAGAACAGAGAAGTAACCCTTGCTGAAGGCCTTATTTTCCCAAGGTACCAGTAAAACTGAAGTGCCTATCTGGGCAATTCAAGTGGCAAAATTCTGAGCTTGTATGTCTGAGTGCAAGAACTGTATGTGAGTATTTACACATGTTTGTGTGCTGAGGGGAAGGCTGTCTTTATCTAAATGTCTCATATGCATTTCAAATTTCACATTTCTGAAGATGGGTATATTATCTTTGCAACAAATATATGCCTATTGGAGTTTCTGTCTTAGTGATTAACATAAACACTCAGGTATTCAAACTAGAAATCTGAAGGTGGTGCTACTATTTATTTTCTTTACCCAATTGAAAATCCTTCAGTTGCTTGTAATGCCACTAAGTATTGCCTTAAGTACATTCATTCTCTCTTGTTCACATTTCCAATGCTTTAGGTTTCCATCATTTTATGATCCTGTTTTGCTGCAAGAGCCTTTTAATCCCTTCCTTCTCCATCTACCTTTCACATTAAGTGTTGTCATTATGCACTTTATACAATGGACATTGGCTGGTGTCATTACCCTTATTGACATCTTGCATTTTAAACTCATCAGCATAGCAGAAGTCTCTCATGATCTCAGCTTTAACTACCTTCTTTAGCTTTGTCTTTGATTACTCTTCCATATTTATACTGCTTCAGTCACAAATAATTACTTGTATTCCTTTGAATATTTTCATTTATCTTACTCTGAAGTGTTCATCTTCTTTCTTTTTTTGCCTAAAAGAAAATCAAATTTCTTGATTTAACTCCTCAATGAAGCCTTCCTTGATAACTATTTGCCTTCCTTTCAATAAACAATGCTCCTCTGTGTCACAGAGCACCCTCCTAGGACTTGCCATACTTAATTGCAATCGTTTATTTAGCTATTTCACTCCTTCATCAAATGGAATTACTAGAGATTTACTTTTTTTTGTAAAAGTTTTCATATGTACGGTTGTAGAGAAACTCTGCTCCTTGCTGAAACACACATTCAGGACTTCAATTTCAGACAATATGATAGCTCATAAACTTGGGAGAAAAGCCATACAACTACAGAAGAAATATATAACATACTGGAAAATGCAGCATTTTAAACAAATAAATTAGCTCACAGGAAGGGGAGCAGCATCTCTTCTGCCCAAAATGGGAGTTGAACTACAAAAGACAGCAGTTGTATGAAGCTGATTTTACACTCACAGCAAAGATGATGAGTTGCTGTGGGGGTTCTTAATCCACAACGTGGAGGCCTGGGTTTCAATGCCTAGAGAGAAGAAATGAGGCTTTGGCCTTGTGAGGTAGTGACACTGTGATCCTCTTTAGTCACTAGTCATGATCTTCGAGTGGACGCCAGAAGTGGTAAAAGTGATCAACTTTGATAAGTAGTTGGGCTAAATAATATTGTGTGTGCTGGCACAGAAAGACAAAAATAAATAAATGCTTCTCTTTCCTAAATCCCAGGTAAAAAATAATAAGTCATCCCCAATCATTCACAACTCTAGACCTAACTTAGTACAGGTTTGGGACAAAATCTACATTATCCACATTGTCCAGCAACCTCCAAGCTAAAAAATTAGTACAAAAATTAGCCCCAGGACAATAAAACACTCCAAAGTCTGACAGAGGCAAACACTAGGCACCTGGGAAATAAATCCTGTCAACCAGGCAGAACAGGCTTCCCACAGATAGGGCCCCATTAAAGATAAACCCACCATTCAAAATTAAGAAACACAAAAATCAGTAATGGGCAGTTATAGCAAAGCAGATTAGGCTCCTCTAGAGCTATGAAATAAATGTGTTTTAAGTTATTAAAAATGCCAGTTGAAAACAATAATAAGATACCAAGATAAAAATAATAATGCTTGAATCAAAACCAAATATTCTTCCAGAAGTAGTAAATAGTCATTAAAACAAAATAAAGCTGCCATCAATGAGTTGAACAGCAAAATAAATACAACTGAAGTAGAATTCATGAACGGCCAGTATACATCTGAGAAGGTTCTTATAACTAATACCCAACTTAAAAATGTGTAGGAACACACAGATAAGTAGTTGTATACACATTAAGGTGAGGCTTGGGCTGGTCAGGAATGTCCTAATAAAGACACTGTAGCTACTCTTTACATATGAGTTCACTGGTGAATACAGGAAGCACAACCATCAGGCAAAAGAGAATGGGAAGGGCTGATGCATAGAGACAGACTTACACAGATGGAAAAGTGAAAAAAGAATGTAAGAAACATGAAAGATGGGATGTGAAAATTCATCATATGTCTAACAGAAATTCTAAAAGTAGAAAACACATAATATGGGAAAGAATATTTGAAAGAATAATAGCAACACATTCAGGGATTAAAGCAAACTCCAAGGAAGACACATGGAAATAAATCCACGCATAGACACATGTCTTAGGGAGATCGCAGAAAGTCAAAGAGATCTGAAAGGTAATTAGAAGAAAATGATGACCTACAATGGAACAATTAGTCTGAAAGCAGACTTCTCAGCAGCAAAATTAGATGACAGAGGAAACAGTTTTATTATTGTCAAAGTATAGGTAGCTAATCGTTATCAGACCAGAAGTTTATATCAAGTTAAAATACTGTTCTAGAACAAAATGGAGGCAGGATGCCTTCCTTTCTTTTTTAAATTTTGGTATCGTTAATATACAATCACATGAGCAACATTGTGGTTGCTACATTCCACCCATGATCAAGTCCCCCCCACATACCCCATTACAGTCACTGTCCATCAGCATAGTAAGATGCTATAGAATCACTACTTGTCTTCTCTGTGTTATACTGCCTTCCCCGTGCCCCCCATGTTATGTGTGCTAATCATAATGCCCCTTATTCCTCTTCTCTCTCCCTTTCCACCCACCCTCCCCAGTCCCTTTGGCAACTGTTAGTCCATTCTTGTGTTCTGTGAGTCTGCTGATGTTTTGTTCCTTCAGTTTTTGCTTAGTTCTTATGCTCCACAGATGAGTGAAAACATTTGATACTTGTCTTTTTCTGCCTGGCTTATTTCACTGAGCATAATACCCTCTAGCTCCATCCATGTTGTTGCAAATGGTAGGATTTATTTTCTTATTATGGCTGAATAGTATTCAATTGTGTATATGTACCACATCTTCTTTATCCATTCATCTACTGATGGACACTTAGGTTGTTTCCATTTCTTGGCTATTGTAAATAGTGCTGCGATAAACATAGGGGTGCATATGTCTTTTTCAAACTGCGTTGCTGTATTCTTAGGGTAAATTCCTAGGAATGGAATTCCTGAGTCAAATGGTATTTCTATTTTGAGTATTTTGAGGAACCTCCATACTGCTTTCCACAAAGGTTGAACTAATTTACATTTCCACCGGCAGTGTAGTAGGGTTACCCTTTCTCCACATCGTTGCCAACATTTTTTGTTTGTCTTTTGGATGTTGGCCATCCTAACTGGTGTGAGGTGATATATCATTGTGGTTTTAATTTGCATTTCCCTAATAATTAGCAATGTGGAGCATCTTTTCATGTGCCTATTGGCCATCTGAATTTCTTCTTTGGAGAAGTGTCTGTTCATATCCTCTGCCCATTTTTTAATAGTGTTATTTGCTTTTTGAGTGTTGAGGCATGTGAGTTCTTTATATATTTTGGATGTTAACCCCTTGTCAGATATGTCATTTACAAATTATTCTCCCATACTGTAGGATGCTTTTTTGTTCTGCTGGTGGTTTCCTATACTGTACAGAAGCTTTTTAGCATGATGTAGTCCCATTTGTTCATTTTTTATTTTGTTTCCCTTGCCCGAGGAGATGCATTCAGGAAAAAGTTGCTCATCGTTATAGTCAAGAGATTTTTGCTTATGTTTTCTTCTAAGAGTTTTGTGTTTTCATGACTTACATTGAGGTCTTTGATCCATTTCGAGTTTACTTTTGTGTATGGGGTTAGACAATAATCCAGTTTCATTCTCTTGCATGTAGCTGTCCAGTTTTGCCAACACCAGCTGTTGAAAAGGCTGTCATTTCCCTATTGTATATCCAACAGGATGCCTTTCTTAAGAGGCTGCACGTAACTTGAGGTCAAGGAACCTAAAGAATGGCTGTTCTATGCCAGGCATACTTCTAGGCATTTGGGACATATCAGTGAACAGGGGAGCATTCCAGCCATCCTGAAGCTTACCTCCTAGTAGGGGGAGACAGAAAACAACAAAAAAATGACCATAATTTAAAAATAGGTATGCCAGAAGGTAGTAAATGCTATGGGGAAAAAAAAAGAGTGGGCCAAACATGGTGAGAACTGTGGGGGTGTGTAGAGAGTGTGTGTTCCAATATAACATGGTCAGAATTGGCCTCATTTAAACAAAGGTTTCAGGTGGGAAAAGGGTCAGCATATCAGTTCCCTGGGAGAACAGTGTTATAGTCAGAGAGAACAGGTGACACAAAGCCCTGTAGCAGAATCAAAACTGGCATCTGTCAAAACAGCAAGAAGGATGGCATGGCTGGAGCAAAGTTAGCAGGGGGATGAAAGAGGGGCCATTGTAGAGTTTTGAGAAGAATAATGATATGATCTGATGTTTATGTTTAAAATATCAGTCTGGCTGCCATGTTGATAATGGGCTGAAAGGGCAAAGTAGGCACAGGCAGAGTAATTAAGAGGTGATTACAGTAATCAAGCCAAAAAATACTGATGGCCTGGCCCAGAGTGACCTCTTAATGCCAATCAAATTATCTGTGGTCAATAGATAATTATGTTGAATAAAAAAAATGAAAAATTCCTTACAAATATACAGTTTTCTAAGTGTTGAGAAATACATTCCTGGTATATTATCTGTTCGATTCAGACAACTTTAATTGTAAATACCAAATAGATGACATATATTTAAATCAGTCCATCAACAGGATGGCATTAAGCACTTGGTTTATGGAGCCTTGAATGGAAGGTTAAAAAAAGATAAGGTCCCTGTTCTCTTCTCAGGTTTGTACTCTTATTCTGAAGTTAAGATGAAACCACATAAAATAGATCCTAAATAAGTCTGAATAAGTCTAGACAATAAAAAGATCACCTAATTTATAGATGGAAAACATTTCTTGAAGCTGGTTCACTCTGTCTGTTCATTTCCTCACAATATTCATTATCCTTCCAGAGCATCGAGCCTTGTGTCTAGGGAGTCAAAGGCACAGTAGGCAACGATACATATTTGCTGATTAAATGACAGTTGCATGACACATGGCCATCAACAAAATACTTTCACATCCATGATCTCATGGGATGCTTTTAAAATTCCTACAAAAAGATTCAGCAGATATCAGTTTTATCCTCAATTACTAGAGCTGAGATGGAGATTCAGATATGAAAGTAGTTTTTCATCACACACTACTAGGAACAAACCAGAATTCCAGACCTCAGAACTTGATTTTCTGCCTCTATTCCAGCTCTATTTAGACTTGGCCATCAAGTTCCATCTTGGTTGAGGGTTAGAGCTGAGTATTAGTAACACCATGTCCAGAAAGTTTGTTGTCATGGCCACTGTCACGATAGCTGACTCCTCACCTCACAACAACACACACACACACACACACACACACACACACACACACACACTCGTATGACTAAAACCCTGTAAAATAAAGGAAGCTGTGGCAGGAGCAAGTACATGTGCTAAATATATGAGATTTTATTTAGTGTAACTTTGCTTTCTTTTTCAAAGGTATTTGTGTACATGAACATTAATTACTAGACTGCAGCAGAGGGTTAATTATGTTTTGGGTTCTGTTTCATTAAATATCATTGCCTATGTTGGGGTCTTGCTTTAAATTCAGCAAATCCCACCTCAAAACATAAAAATTCAATGACAGTTCATTCACGTTTGTTTGGGCATCATCAATTCAGGCTTTGCTGAATACATCAGTGTTTGCAAAGGTTAATCTGAGTGCAGCATGTGAATTTTAATCACAGAAATTCTACATTACTCATGAAACTATAATGTAAAAGGTATGACCCAGTTTCTCTGTGGATCTGTTTATATACCATTAAGTTGACTGACTCTCTAGAATTAGAAAGTAAATTTAGCTAGGTTTGGTTGGATTAAACATCTCTTTAACTTGGGTTTGTCTGTATTTGTTTCAGGCTGAAAGCCTAGGGAAATACTTTCTTAAAACTAAGTTGGTTTTGCAAATAAATTTTCCCTAACATTAGTTTGTTTTCCACTATCAAAAGAAAATTAACAGATTAAAGTTGCCCTATGATATAAAAACTATCAAACTTATATTTACTCGCTGAAAGGCAAAATAATGCTCAGGATTATAGATGCATATGCAATGTTTATTGGATATTGACATTTGGCTGTTTTTAAGACATTGCTGTATTACACAAAGTTCCATTAAAATGAGAAATCTGATTTGAAAATTGGTGTTCATTTAGCAATCCATAACAAAGTCGCTCCTAGTTTCTCCATAAATACCTATAATGGAAAAGAAAAACAGGACATAACGACATTGAAAATAACCTTCAAAAAATCCTGTGTAAGTAAGCATTTAGAACAGTGCTTTGCACTTGATAGGGCCTTCGCACATTCTGTTCCCTCTCTTTGTATTCCTCCTCTGCACTGTTTACCGAGGTAATCTCTACTCATCCTTCAGATTTCAGATCAAAGGGGAACTTCCTTAGGAATATATATTCTGACCCCTACTTGCCACCACATCCCCTATCTTCATGTTTTATGAAATATTTACTCAAAGTACTTATTTTACTAATTTAACAATCATTTGTGTGATTACCTGGCTAGTGAGTATACTGTAAATTCAGTAAAGTAAGAAATTACATTTTTTAAAACTACTATTATATTCTCAGCACAAAAAAAATAGTGCCTGGTATAAAATAGTTTCTCAATAAACTATTGATAAATGAATGAGTGAATTGTCACATAGTAAGAACTCAAGAAATGGTGGCTAGCATAGTTTTATTTTTCTTCTTCAATAATAGTAATAATAATGATACTAAATTTTATGGTTTCTGAAATTTCAGGTGGACTTGGTTTTCATGTGATCCCATATGCTTATGCATTGACGATGTAAAGACTACTCTGTCATGGATCTTGTAGAAACAGTGTGAAAACCATATCTAGTCGAACCTAAAGTAGCAAAAATATTTCATAAATCCAGTTCAGACTTAAGGGAATGGACAGACAAAACTACCAAACAAAAAAACTGCTAAATGAAGAAAAATTCTTATAGGAACCCAGGCTTAATTTCAAAGAATAACCCACTTCAATGAAGATACTTTGACTGTCTACCATAAGTTTTACCAAATATAAATCTGGACAACCTTTCTTTTACTATGCTTTTTATGCATTTTTATTGACTGTGCTTTCAGGGAAAATCTCAGATTTCACCTTTTGATAGTCCTTCAGATTCTGTAACATCCAGAATATAACAGAGCCTTAGGTAGATAAGGGCTGTCAGGACTGGGCTTCTTCATGAGAGGTCAGATCCTCTCAAGCAACATATAGAACCCTAGGACAATGCATCCTGGGCATTGTATGTTTTCATGTACTCAGTTTAAAATATCAGAGAACTAGGCAGTGGGATAGGACAAGTTACATAAAAGTTAGCTCAGCAGAAGACAACCAAATGGGTACCAGAAAGCAAGAATCAGCACCCAAATGAACAGCTAAATAGGATGAAGGCTAACTATACACCAGGCTTGTAGTTAAACAAAATATAAATAGATCTAGCTTCCTTGAGGATGAGTTAAGAGGTAGAGAGCAAGGAGAGGAGGAGATGGAGGAGTATATGTATTTGTGTATATGTGTATGTGTATAAATATGTATATCTCACAGAGCTTATAGATAAAATACAACACTAATGAAAATCACATTTATGAATAAAGAAGATATAGTTCCAGATTTTTCTGATGGAGAAAATTAAGGGTAATTTCAGAGAATGCATTGTTATTATCCTCTGTATACAGCAAGGCATTCCATCTGTGAAAGAGGAGACAATCATGAGGAGGGAAAATGCAGAGACAAAAATAACCTGAGATTAAATTGAGAAATGGACGACCCAAGGAAGGATTTAAAAAACTAAAAATGTAACAGCAAAGTGAAAATCCACGATGATGACACTAGGGGAATTGTTATTATGAAGCATCAGAGTTATAGAGATCAAACTTGAGTTGTAGATGCAGTAGAAAAGGTCAATGAGAAGAAAAAATGACAAAAATATAACCAATACAAAAAAAGCTTCTTGACCTATTTTTAAAAATAAATTTGTATTGAGAAGAACAATAAAACGGAACAGAGGAAATGATACTACCCAAAATTGAAGATAGTAATCATAAACTGAAAAGATAGGACCATCCAGATTAAAAAGTTCACCTTGAAAAAATTGATGAAAAAAGAGCACAAATCAGATAGGTCTGACAAATATTTTAAGATTCAAGGTTGTATAGACAGAGGAGTCTGAGGAGCTATTAAAATATAGAGAATAAAATGTATTGGTTTCAAAGCAAAAAAACAGAGTAAACAAAGTTAGATTGGCCTCAGATTCTCTCTTTAAAAGCTAACTACCAGAATATAATGGAAAATCTATATAATTTTGTCCTAATTATTTCAACCAGTTAATTTGTCTTTCATGTGAATGCAACAGATATTCTCATACATGTAAGAACATATGAAATATGCTAGCTCTTAAAAAAAATCACTTGAAGATATGTTCAATCTGAATGAAAGCTAATTTAAAGTGGAATAATTAATAAATTTAAAGAGAAAGAATGGGAACTTTGGTTTTGGACTTTCTTCTAATTCTTTACCTCATGAAAGAGTTTGAAAGATGTTTTTAATATTGAATATGATATTTTGAAAAAATTGACTAAGTAGTATTTTGATAAACTTACTAAATTATAAACAGGATGTCTTTCTTCTAAGACAATATATATAAGCAATAAAAAATAAAAATAATATAAAAATGAGTAAGAAGGAAGTGAAGATGAATTTAGAGTAGGTGAGAGTCTGGTTATGCATGGCCTTATAGGACAGGGTGATAAGTTTTGCCTACAGAGTAAAAGAGAAAAAAAAAAGTAAAGAAACATAAGACATAAAGATTATAAAATAAAAGATTTGAGAAAAGACCAAAGATAAGAGTTATCAAATATAAATGAATGTTAAACTTTGTTAAAAATTAAATATTTGAATTAAAATAATAGGTTTTAATACTTTTGAGAGACCCACATAAAATACATAATACAAATATTAAACATTAAAAATAGTTAAAATTCTATTAAGAAAATATAAATACAAAAGCACAACCATATATAAAAGAACCCAGGAATTCAATAATAAAATCTGAAATTATGGCAACAAAATTAAGTATGATAAAAGTCTCAATTTATATTGGCACAGATGTCACAAAAAGATAGATAATCATGATTTTTTTTTGTCCTCAGTAATCAAGCATCAAAGATATAAAGCAAAATATCAAAGGATTAATATGCAGAAATAATAATTGTGGGAGACTACATACCTGTTCATTTTTTTTATATAGTAAATAAAATTAAATGAGGATGCAGTTTGAGCAATGTAATTTTTAAGGTCAAATAAGTAGATTAATATCAAAATTCATAAGCAACTACCAGAGACTAGACTTTTTTCATGCTTACCATTAATAAGTTTATTGTATACCAGATACTTATGTGACTAGAAAGAAAATGAGTAAGGAAGAAATGAAAGAGATGATGTCAGAAAGGTAGGCGAGGATCTGGTCATTCGTTGCCTTATAGATTGGGGTAAGGAATTTTAAATTAATTTTATGTACAATGGAAGCATAGAAGGGTTTTAAACAGAGGTTTGAAACCATCTTACTTATTTTTCTAGTTATTTCATGATAGTGGATTAAAGAAGAAAAAAGTTGTCCAAGTGAGAGACAGGGTTGGCTTGGATTTATGTGTTAGTAGTGGCACTGTTGAGAGGTGGTCTGATTTTTAAAATATTTAAAGGTAGCAAGAATACAGTTGGGTGTGTAATGTAAAGACAAGGGAGAAGCAAAGAAGTCTCCAAAGACTTTGGCTACAGCAACGTAATGAATGGGGTTGCCATTTAATGAGAGAGTGAATTTCTAAAGATGACCAGATTTTACTAAGAGGGAGAGGAAGAATGGGGAATAAAAGGGTCAAGTTTAGATATAATAAATTTGAGGTCTGTCTCAGACTTCGAAATGTAGGTATTAAGTAGGCAGTTAAATATGCAATGGAGTTCAGGGGAAAGATCTGGATTAAGGAATTCATTTTGGGAATCATCAGTAGGTAGAGGATACTTAACTACCACAAGAACGGCTGAGCTCAGCAAGAAAGTGAGCCTAGCAAGAGAACAAAAGTGTGTTTAAAGACAAGTCTTAGAGCATGCCAACATTTAGTTAGAGAAGGGGATGAGGCATCCAGCAAAGAAAGTTTAGAAGGAGTCTTTAGTAAGGCAAAGAGCTAAACAGGAAAATGTTTTTTGTCACTCAATTTGATTTAAAAATAGATGTGTTTCAAGAAGGAGGAAGTCTGCTATGTAAATGTTACTGAGAATTAAGCTAAGATAAGGACTAAGAATTGACCATTGGATTTAGCAACATACACGTTGTTAATAATCATGACCTAAGATGTTTGTTGGGGTTATGGGAATGAAAGTTTAATTAGGATAGATATAAGAACCATGAAGAGGAGAGACAATGGTAATATTGAGGATACGTGACTCTTTTGAGGATGTTAAGTAATGTGATGGAAGTTGAAGTGATTATGAAGCCATGGGCAGCAGTTTCTTGAGGTGAAATGTATTCCAGCATATTTGGAAGCTTATGGGAGTGATCCAGATTGGGGGGTGGATTTCTGAGGGAGGAGTTGTTTTCAAGAGAAAATTTTCAGATAGATGATATGAAATGGTAAATAGTGCACAAATAGGAGTTATTAATGGAATACCAACCAGCTGCCTATCCATTGTACCAGAAGGGAATGAAGACTAATAGGGAACAACCTGAAAGTAGGTTTAACAGTGGGTGAATGTAGATGTTTTCTGCTGACAGCTTATTTTTTCCATGAAATAAGTAATTAGGACAATTCTGAAGGTAAGAAGTAGGAAGGCTTAGTTAGAAGCTTTAAAAGAGTATTACTGAAGTTGTCACCTTTTAGAGTAGGAGTGAATCAAATGAGATGTATTAGGATTCCAGTTAGTTCCTAGGACTGACTTCAGGTTTGTAAACTTATATTTAAAGTGAGACTAAACAGCATAGTTGCTTGTTGTTTTACACGCATATTCATCTACTGTGGTAAAGACAGAGAAAAGATGAAGAACTGGTTATTTCTAAGGTTGGAGGTGTAAGTTTTGCAAGTGTGGTAGGTTGAATAATGCTCCTACCCCTCAAGATGTCCACATCCTAATCCCTGGAACCTCTGCATGTTATTTTACATGGCAAAGAGATTTTGCACATATGCTTAAATTAAGGATTCTGAGATGGGGAGAGTATCTTGTGCCTGATATAATCACAGCCTTCCTTATCAGAGAGAGTCAGGAGATCAGAATGGGAAGAAGGCAATGTGAAGATGGAAGTAGAGGTTGGAGTGATGTAGCTATGAGCCAAGGAATGCCAAGCAGTCTCTAGAAGCTGCAGGAAGCAAGGAAAAGATTCTCCCTAGAAACTCAAACAGGAATCAGTGATGCTGGCAACTTGATTTCAGACCCAGGAGACCAACTGATTTTAGATTTCTGGCCTCCAGAACTGTAAGAGGACACATTTATGTTGTTGTTTGCCACTAAGTCCATTTTGATCCTTCTTTTATAGGAGCAATAGGAAACTAATCAACTAGATGATTTGAATGAAGGGAGAGAGAGGCAAGGAAGTTGAAGTATGTGCAGCAGAATGATAATGATGGTGAGGAAGGAAGGAAGCACACGAGGGAGCTGATGAGTGGTGAAAGGGCATCAGTGGACTTGGTGTGAAAGAATTGTTGAATTGAAGGTGGTAGAGAAGATGAACTGCATAAACAAAGTCTGATGTCAGAGAGTGGAACACTTGATATAGAGATTTTTAAGGATATTGTAGAATGAACGTTTGTGTCTATCTCCAAGTTCCTATGTTGAAGCCCTAACCCCCAATGTGATGGTGTGAGGAGCTGCAGCCCTTGGGAAATAATGAGGTTATGAGGATCGAGCCCCCATGACTGGACTGGTGTCCTTATAAGAAGAGGAAAGAGATCAGAGTCCCTTCTCTCTCTGTCACGTGGAGTTACAGAGAGAAGGCTGACATCTGCAAACTAGGAAGAGAGCCCTCACCAAGAACCAAATCTGCTGTCACCTTGATACTGGATTTCCCAGCCTCCGGAACTGTCTCTTGTTTTACCGTAAGTGTGTGCTATTTGCTATGGGCAGCCCAAGCTGACTAAGGCAGAGGTTGAATGTTTAAGTTCTAGGCTTAAAATATTAATATATATGACCGAGATGACATGTAGGGCAAAATCATTGGGAATGATAATGTCAAAGAAATGAGAAATCAGGGGTATATGAATCTTATATGAGAAAATTGAATTCCACATAGTGATGGCAGGAGTAGTGGTGGGGAGGACTTCCAGGTAGGTCAGGTAATGGTGGTCATACCACCAATCCAAACCTCTCTTTAAGAAAACTGTAACAGAACAGCAGCAGAAATTCCACACGTTCGGCATAGAAGTTAGAGAACATAGGAAGCTTAGATTATTTGTAAGTAGAAAAACACACACTAATTCCTGTAAGAGTTACTTTTCAGATTCCTGCTGCAAGTCTTTGTGGAGAGGTGGGGGGGGGGGGGTCCGGAAAAACTGTAAAAAAAAAAAAAAGAGAAACAGAGAAACAATCCAAGAGTGAGGTAAACGCACATCCAGAGAGAGAAAGTGCATTCTAAGGGTGAAGGAGGGTCCTGCTAACTCAGAGCACTAACTACAGGGAAACAGCTTAAAGGGACACAGAACATGTTGTTTGTATCAGAAAGACATCAGTTCCTAGGGATGAAGATAAAGAGAGAAAGTTTCCACTTGGAGACTGAGTGACAACTGATAAAAGAAGATGCAAGACAGGGAAATTTATTATTTGGCAAGACAAAAATACTCAAAAAATGTACAGGATACCTAACTTTTCCCCTACTTTCACACTAAAAGCCATCCACTAAAAAAACTGTTACTGTCTTTTATTAACAGAGGAAACTTTTTAAAATTGGAATATTGTAAAACATACTAAACCATCGAACTTGAGGAAATGCAGAGAAGTAAACAGTCTTCATCTATGTAACGCCACTATGTAAAGCTCAAGAAAGGCCCCCCAATAAAACCCAACTAAACACAGACAACTGAACTAAATATCCTCAAACGTATTCCTATGTTCTCTAACTTCTGACCCGACCCGCAGGTCTGCGAACGTAAAACCCCGGGCCGCAGGGGTCGCCACTGGGACCTAAGGAGGGGGTGCGCGAATGAGGGACAGAAGACAGAGAGATGGAGACAAGACAGGCTTTCTGATCAAGTGTCGTTTATTTGCAGAAAAGGCAGGGAATATATAGCATTTGAAGGGGTGTGGTAGGGAGTGGTTTCTTCTGGTTGGTTGCCCATCATGTTAATGAAGCGATCTACAAAGTCCAATCACGCACTGAGATGTGCGTATGCGCAGTTGTCTCTGACGTAAGCGGCAGACCGAAGTGGGAACACTTGGCGGGAAATTGTGGCGCGAAAGTGATCAAGAAGAAGTAAACAACAAGATGGAGTCTTATTGTTCTTGTGTCACATGGCTCCCAACAAACTTCTATGCCGAATGTGTGGAATTTCTGCTGCTGTTCTGTTACAGTTTTCTTAGAGAGGTTTGGATTTAGTGGTATGGCCACCATTACCTGACCTACCTGGAAATCCTCCCCACCACTACTCCTGCCATCACTATGCGGAATTCAATTTTCTCATATAAGATTCATATACCCCTGATTTCTCATTTCTTTGACATTATCATTCCCAATGATTTTGCCCTACGTGTCATCTCAGTCATGTATATTAATATTTCAAGTCTAGAACTTAAACATTCAACCTCTGCCTTAGTCAGCTTGGGCTGCCCATCGCAAATAGCACACACTTACGCTTAGATTCAGGTTGCACGTCAGGATGCTGACACATGTTTTTAATAGCTCCTCAGACTCCTCTGTCTGGACAGCCTTGGATCTTGCTGTGTACTGTTCCAAAATGACATTTCACAGTCTTTTGTGCCATCAGTTATCCTTCTCTCTATCATGTCTGATGCTAACAAGAAATACTGTCAGAATTTCTGAAAACTGTCTATGACCATGTAGTCAGATGAATGCAGAGTCAGATCATTTAAATCATGTAGATGCTGCATGAAAGATAATCCACTTTGGGAACAGGACGGGGAAAAATGGTCACTCCAATTTTGATTACATCCATAGCAGCAAATCCTACATTTTCCTATTGGTTAAAACAATATATTATTTATAAAACCGCTTTCCTGGTCACATAGAAAAATTAATAGTTATTCTGAATGACAATTTTAAGACAACATTACCATGATAGAAGCCTCTAAAACATAAAAATTGGGCAAGAAACCTTTTAATTCGTCTTTAGGGGATTTTTTTATGTGCATTTCCAGGAAAAACTCCAGGCTATATGAAAAGGCTATGTAGAAACAAAACTGGAATTGTATATTGACATGTGTGTTACTATTTTTTCTACATAATCCCACTTGTGACCTTTCTTTCAACAGTGAAAGAGATCACCAAACCACCTCTTTTCCTTTAATCAAGGTACATGTGTTTGGGTTATTCAGTACCCCCTTCTTCTTCTTTTTTTCTCTCTCTCCAGCTTTGGTCAGATTTTTTCTTTTTCACTGTTTCTCTCCTTCCTCTTGCAGCTGACTAATCTGACCCCTATCCTCCTAACCTTGTCTCCCCCGAAGCCCACACACTGGTCTCTGAATGCGTGCTATGCATTTGTTCTTCTGTGCCGTGGCTCACTTAGTTCCCTTTGACTGGGCGCCTTTATCCACCACTATTTTTGACATTATAAGTTCTGACAATCTCCCAGATCCCATCTCCTGACTGGAGCAACTGCAGCTGATAGTTCTCACATCCTACTTCCTTGGCGGATGTTTTGTTTTGTGCCTTACTACTTCATATTTGTGCATTTCTTGTCCTCAAATAGATAGATGGGGTGATTTTCTATATTTTCTCAAAAGTTGGATTAAGTATGTGTCTAGTAGATACTTTTAAATGTCATGATGCCCAATAATTCTTCTATAATGCCACAAATGAAATATGTCTGTGGTAATTAATCTTGTCGCATAAAGTTAATAGAATACAAGATACCACTGATTTCCAATTTAAAGAAATACAACCGGTTAAGTTGTATTAAAAGCAAAATGCAATGACAAAAAAACCTGTCTCCAGTGTGCTTCTGATGTTTGATAGCTATTGTGTATCTAGAGAAAAAAATTAATCAGGTAATTTACATAAATTTAAAATAACTTTGTTATTTGCTTATTTTACTCCTGATTGTGCATTCATTTCTTGGTACTAAGATCTCCCAGCAGGTTGGAGGGTTGAGAAATAAATGTGTGTCAGTTCCTTGTTTGATGTAAGAGAGCCACTCCCACTTCAGCATATACCTCATCTTATGGGACAATATCTCAGTAATTCTGACATGTCCTCCAAGAGCAGTGAAATTAAATCTTAAGTATGCTAGTCAACCTTTCAATAAGACCAGGTGTTCTGGGTGAAGAAATGTGATGACAGTGAATTTGATTGAGTATCAGCTTATTTTCTCACTTTTGATTTTCCTGTGAAGTAAGTTATACTGTTAGGGAATATAACTGTGAATTAGTTTAAAATCCATTAAATGGTCTTGCTGTCAAGAATGGCACAGAAGGCAGTGCATATTCAGAATAGGCAAATTCCATGACGAAACATTACCACCCCTTTCATGACTGAATATTCCATAGTAGTGGTACTTATTAGGAGAAAGTGTGTGTTATTGAGCCCACGCATAACTTCCATTCTAGCCATCTGGGCTTTTTGTTTATGGGCTGTAAAGAAACAGTGGAGTGACTTCTGAAGGATGCTGACTGACATCTACAGAATGGCCCATCTTATTCACTGGATCATTGAGCACCTTCTCTTCAGCAATGGTCTGTTGGTAAGCTTTCATGTAATACAAAAAATATCCTCAACTTTGATCCCATTCTAAGAGTGCCATCCACTAACCTTCCCCCAAAACAATCATGCTATCTTCTTGCTTCCATACCTAAACGTCTGGCTAAGTTATTACCAGATCAAACCCTTCTTGGTCACTCTGGTTCTACAAACTATTACAGTATTAAATCATTCAAACTCTACCTACCTAACACACATGCACATAAGACAGCACATGATACAACTAATAGTATTGTAAGGTCATAGCCGGGATATTACAGAATGATAAAAATCAGCAAATGATTTTGAGTTTACAAATAAAAAATAATTTTTCCTACCTATAGGCCATCCATGTGTACTATTAAGATTCTTCAGTTGGAGGGGAGACTAGGAAGAAGAAGTAATTGTGTGGGTAAATTTGTTGTTTTTTTGTTTTTTTTTTACTTAGTTTTTGTGATTTTTAGTTTGCTATTCTTCTTTGGGTTGTATTATAAAACAGGCTGGCCAAGCTTTTGCTACTCAGGCAGCTGCACTTGGGATTTATTTAGATATTAGATTTTATGATATCTAGGATGCAACTTTGTGACAAAATTGTAATTATCCCAACTGTTTAGAGTTAAAAAAAAAGTACTATTATGCAAAACCCAACAAAGGTACATGAACATCAAGTACAATCCATTTATCTAATAAATCATTCTAAAGTTCTGTGCTAGAAGTTATAACAAAATTAATAATCTAGTAAGGGTAGTGAGGAAAAGTATATATAAATACAAGGTAAAATAGATGTCCCACACAAGAGGCACAGTAATTATGGTACTTGAACTACGCTTGTGGTAGTGAGAAGCGAAACTAGTTGGTGTCTTTGTGAAGAGTAGACTTAGAAATGAAATAATTCAATTTCTAAGAGAGTGGATCTTAAATGTTTTCACTCCACAGACACACACTCACACACACAATGCTAATTATGTGAGGTGATGGAGGTGTTAATTAACCTTGTGATAATCATCTCACAATGTATATATGTATCAAATTTTCACTTTGTACAGCTTAAACTTACACAATGTTGCATGTCAATATCTCTATAATAATGGAAAAAATTGTGGAAAAAAATGAAAATGGCATGCTACTAAAAGAAAGTTCGATTTGACTAAAGAAGATATATAGATGTCAAATAAGCACTTTGAATGATGCTTAGTATCAGTAATCATAAAAATGCAAACTAAACTGCAGTGAAATACCAATGCACAAGTGTAAGAGAGGCAAGAGCAAACAAACTAAAAGAACTAACTAATCTACTGGTGAAGATGCAGAGCAACTGGAATCCACACATGATGATGATGGGAATGCAAAATTATACTGCCACTATGGAAATGAGTTTGCAGTTTGGCAGTTTCTGATAAGGTTAAACATACCCTCACAGTGCAATCTACTACTAATTATTTTCCTAAATGCAACGTTACTTATAGGAGTTTTATTTATACTACTTCCAAAGTAAAACAACCCAAAGTCCCTCAAGTGGGGAAATGGATAAACAAACAGTAGTACATCCATATAATGAAATACCACTCAGCAATAAAAAAGAATGAACTATTGATACTTGCAACAATATGAGTGAATCTCAAATGCATTTTGCTAAGTAAAAGGAAATCAGACTAGAAAGATTTCATAGTATATTTTATTCCACCTACATGATATTCTGGAATAAGCAAAACTCTGCAATAAAGAATAGATCAATAGTTGCCCATAGTAAAGGATGGGTTAAAAGTTTTACTTCCAAGGGTTATCAAGAGGGAATTCGGGAGGAGGAATGGAATTGTTATATATCTTGTTTGTGATGTGGCTACATGACTATGCCTTTGCCAAAACTTGTAGAACTGTACAACAAAACGAATGGACTATCCTATATGTAAATTTAAATAAAATGAAAAGAAACCTGAGGCTTACAGAATAAGACCTATTCAAGGTCATTCAGTACTTCATTTTTGTAGCTAGGACTTCAACACTAATATCCTGTTGTTTTTTCTGGACTTCAGGAATCCTGTAGTAACCCAGTCAAGTGCCCAGAACCCTCCCTGTAAGGTAAAAAAAGCCATTCATTATATGGGCCATCTTATAATTTATAAGGTTTGGCTTAAAAGGAGAGAAAACAGCCATTAAAATGGTACTTAACAAGTGTGTTTATGAAAATTCAGTGAGCTGTTCATGGTATACTTATGAATTGTGCACTTTTGTATGTTATATTTCAATAAAAATTATCAAACCATTTACAAAATCAGAATTCAGGAGGACTTATTCTGGGTGGCAGATATTAAGTCTGGCTTTTGATATATGGACTATGAGGACCTGACCATACATCTTAGTATATATCCAGCAGGCAATAGGGAGTGTGGGAGTTTGAGATTAATAATAATCAGGGATATTAATTGTAGAGTTTCATTTATACATCAAGACAAAAATGTGGATGAGATTGCAGAGACAGAGCATGCAAAGCAGGGATTCTTAAAGCAGAGTAGTTTCTTAGCCTGAGATTTATAAAATGTTTTTGATTTAAAGACTGTTCCAGATGTTCTTGAGCTCCTTTAAAATAGGCAAAATTTTGTGTGCATTTGAGTGCATGCATTTTTCTGGGTTTCTACTCAGGAAACTCATAGAGAAAGTGCAGAGGACTAAACATAGCCAGGAGAACCTACATTTAGGAGATTAGTTAAGGGAAACGGATTAACAAAACAAGAGAGAGGGAGAGAGAAGAAGCAGGAAGGTGGGAATAGGGAAAACAAAATGTGCAATATCAAGGCTCTGTAAGAGAAAAGTAAAACTTCAGGGGAAAAATATGATTTCAGTTGGTAGTTACCATGTTAAGGAAAGCTAAGGACTAAGAGAATATTTTCGTATTTGGAAATTAGATACTAATTTTGGACCACAAAGAGGGCATGATGCCGGGGTTCTTGCTCACGAAGCTGAAGAATGAGCTTAGCAAACACCCAGGGTAGGAGAGCAAAGTACAGGCGTTTATTTAGAAATAAAGTGAGAGGAAAGAGCTCCTGGCTCACACCAGGAGGGGACAAGAGAGCCCCGGGTGGTGCATTGTCTAGGGGGTTTTATAGGCAAATGAGGATTGAGAACATGAAAAAAAAGGTTTAGGTTTGTGGACTTGTACCACCTGCCCTGCCCTCAAGGTGGGCTGGGTTGTTCTCTGCTTGGTAGGGCTGTTTACAGTGAAGTCACCGGTTATACTGAGATGCCCTTCTTTATTTGTGAAACACTTAAGTATTCTAGGCCAAGTTGCTCCTGGCCTTTTGACTTTTAACTGACCTCATAGAAGATGTCTATATTCTAAGTCTGGTATCTTTATCTTAGAGAATTAGTGTGACCTTCACTTTGCATAATGCTTAACACAGAGTTTCAAAAGGGACTTCTTTGCCCATTGTTATATTGCTCTGACTGTAAATATCCTGCCCTGCTTTTTCCAGAGGCCCTCACCCTACTCTGACTACACCCACAGTCCCTGTCTCAGGCAGACACAGGAGTTATTTTGAAACAAACAAACAGATTGTATGCAGTTAAAGGCTAACAGGTAAGGAGAAAATAGAGGTAGCCTAAGTAGTCTATTCCATGAAAAATTGACCTGTTAAAGGCAAATAATCAAGAAAAAGTCATACATTGAGAAATGATAGGATTTAAATATTTTTAAATCAAGGGAGTACACTGTATAATTGCTTACAGGTAGAAGGGAAAAATGGAAATGACAAAAGGTGTTAGAGTAATAACCAGAGAAAAGAGATGATGAAATTATAAAGGTCAAGGGGTGATTTTTGATAAAGGCAAGGAACTTCTTTACACACAGCACTGAACAAGAAAACACACCAAAAACTCAGGGAGACTTGAGGGAAGAGCAAGGAAATTCAGTGTTTTTAAGTTGGATGACTTTGGTTTCTTTAGTAAATAGGAAACAATGTTGTTTATTGTCAAGAATGGACATGGATTTATATGCTAAAAGAGAGTGGAGAAGAATTAGAACAATTGCTGTAGGAAGTAAAATAATGATTCAGAAATGATGAGTAAGAGGTTATATAAATTAAATTATATTTTATCACATCATATAAAATGGACATACATAATGTGTATCACACATGAGGGAGAATTGATTTTGTTCAGTACTATATCATTAGCAACTATAAAAGTGCCTACTATATCATAGGCATTCAGTACGTTATTTGTTGAATATGTGAAAAAGTGAAAGAATCAGAAGTTTTATAATGATCTCAAAAACCCAGGGATGAAAAAATAGTGAAATGTGCACAGGGCCAACTTCATGGCTGTGTGACCTGTGCAATTACAAAGAACTCAGCTCTTACAAGGCTCTACAGTTGTTTTAAGCTTTGTTGTCACTAATTGAAAAATCCTAGTAATTTTTTATGAGGCCCACATTTTTATGTTGCACTGGGCCTTACAAATTATATAGCCAATACTAAATACACCATTTTGTTTATCTAGTTTAAAGGCTGGTAAAATGAGAACAGTGGTAAAGGAAGGTGTGAAGATTTCTTGGATGGAAATTAGGGTTGTCATATTTAGCAAATAAAAATGTATGGCACCCAGTTCAATTTGAATTTCTCAATACTGCATGAGACATAATATACTTAAACATTATTTGTTTATCTGAAATTAAAATAAAACCAATATCCTATCTTTTCTGGCAATCCTAGAGGAAAGAGCATATCATGGAAATGACTGTGAGTTCCAGGCAGATTAGGCAGAGGAGTCAATGCTAGAGAATATGGAGGAATTGAAGAATAAAAGGTCAAAGTAAGAATGAAGAGCATTTTAGTATAAATAGAGAGTGGGAGAGATAGAGATTGGCAGGAAAAGGATATTCAGAGCATTAAATCTTATAGATGGGGCTATTCTGAGTAATAAATTCTATGATATGGCCAGTGCCAACTAGATTAGAGATAGCACTAGATTTAAGAAGTTTAAGAATGATAAAAGCCAGTATGCTAAAAGGATCATCTATATGGATAATTAAGTCATCTACAGTCACAAATGGCAGGAGTTTGAGTAGAGAGAATAACTGAATCAGATGTTACAGTGATATTGAGAATTAAGAAAATGTCTTTGTAAGCTAAAAGGGGTAAAGATAGGGAGAAATAATGGAGTTTTGTCTATAATCATCTAAATATTTAATGCATTTCAACTGCTTGCACTAAACACTATAATGCCTATTATATATTTGAATTTACTAATACTTGATTAAATATAAAAAGTTCATGGAAATCCAACCATCCTTTTTGTTTTATATGAGTTTAATTACATGATATATTTTTCAGGATTGGAAAGCCTCAAATATATAATATGATTCTATAATAACAATTTATTTTTGAGGTAGGGCCTTATATTGACATGACTTAACTGAAGTGTTTTGTAAATCAGAGTTCATTCATTCATAAAATTACTAGAAGGATCTCACATTTAGAATTTCATAATACAAAATTCTGTTCTATCTGAAGAAAGCTATGTGAAAGGACTGCTATCAATATTTATAAAATCTTTAAGAGCATCATTTTGTAAATGCCAAAGTGTGACCGAATATCTCATAATTTGTCTGATTTTCAAAAATTAACACAATAGTTTGTGTTAAAGGAGCTTAATATAAAAGAAAAAAATCCCTTGTGCCCTTTAGAATTATGTTGGTGATTCTAAAGCAAAATAATCCCTCTTATAAATTGACTTTTTTAATGATTTATATTAAAAAGGAGATAGTCTAGAGGAACCAAGGTCATTTTTAAAGATAATTGCATTAACTTTTTTTTATGCTTGCAATTTAAATTTTAAAAACTCAGTGGTAGGGGAATACTACTTAGTGATAAAAAGGAACAAAGCATTGATGCATTATACAATATAGATGAAGTACAAAAATATTACATGAAGTTAAAGAAGCCAGATGCAAAAGATCCTATTACTGTGTGATTCTATTTATTTGGTGTGCCCAGAATAGGAAAATTTATAGGGAGAAAAAAAATAGACTTGTCATTGCCTGGGGCTAAGGATGGGAATAGGGAAATGTAGAAAAGGGATTCCCCCTTACCCCTACCCCCACCCCACCACTGGTGATTACATAATACTAAAATGATTGTTTTGTGCTAGGTTCCACTCAAAGAAAATTTTTTTACAGGGTCAGATCTATAGGGCCTGGGAGGTTTTTGCTGTATTTATATAATTTCAATTTTAAGAAAAGTCAGAAGATCAAGTCAACATACATTTGATAAAAAAAAAGGAAGCTTTTTATTATATATGGGTCTCTTGTATTGAGATGTTTGCTTGCTTCTTTTCAACAGAAAGTTAGTGGATTCAGATCAAATTCATATATCGTAAAAGAATATCCAGGTTTCCATCATATCTTATTTATTTTGTTGTTAAACAGAATGGTAGAACATTGTCAGATGGGCATATTTTCTGTAATTTTTACACAGACTTTTCTGAAACTTGGGCAGAGGTTATAAAGATTTGATTTACTGAGAGAGTTCTGTAGTACCCAGACCCACTGACATTTGCGTGAGTGATTATCATGAATAGACTGCTCATCTATTTATTTATTGTTCTTGTTAAAGGGGTTAAAATGCTTAGATTTTCAGTTTCTTGACTAATTATCTCTCTCTACCCCAACAGAGTTCCTGTGGTTTTACAAATTGGTGACATCTTCAGCCATTGCATTTTATTGTCTAAAAAATTTTCTACAACTTGTATTTTCTATGAACATAAAAACTTTGGTTCCAAAACACACCTGAAAAGTTGGATGCTCTCAGGTTAGAGAAATCATTACTCTGGCTCACTCATGGGAAAAGCCAATTAACTAATCAGTTAATTAATTTGTTAGTCTTGATCATCAAAGAAAGATTCCCCAAATGCTTGAATTATTGCAGTATTTGAAACTCTGAATACTTTCTTTTTGAGCAAGAAGCTGTTAGTAAATACTTTTTATATGACAATTACTGTGCAGGGCTGGAGGAATTGAGAGGAGTGGTAGAAATAAGGCAGCAAGAGTTATAAGGAGAAATCCGGGTGGTGGCTTGTGTCATGAGCTGATCTTGAATTTTGGCCTCAGACAGACCTGGGTTTAAATTCTCGTTCTGCTTGTTACCGGCTGCATTGTGTGACTATGGGCAATTTGTTTTAATCATCATAAACCCTAAGAAAAAGCTCAATAAAATTCATCTTCCAGATTAGTAGTGAACATAATGCATATGAGTGTCTGGCACATGGTTGAGGTCGGGGATATTAAGGATGATGGAAATGTTCTAAAACTCAACTGTGGTGATGATTGCACAATTCTGCAAATTCACTAAAATTCGGTGGACAGTTCACAGTGATTTGTATGGTATACAAATGATACCTCAATAAAATGTTAGGAAAAACCTAGGTGGTAAAGAATCCACATAGTATATATTGAGCATAACATTATGAGTGAGTGGAAGAAAGGAAAAATTTTATAATAGCATTAGGTATTGACTGACTGGGATTGTGTTTGTTCAGAGGAATAATCATGCAGAGCATCTACACAGAACTTCCTTTTGCCACTTTTCTCATAGTTAAAGCAGCGCTCTCATTAAGGCATAAGTGAACAAGTATGTGTATATCCCTTATATTGGCTTGATATGGCTACTATCAACAATTTGCATGTAGGTTATAGGTCTCCTTAGAAATAGTATTGGGTGAATTATCTTTTAATTGGGTAGAAATTCATTACAGATTCTGCTTTAGTTCTCATAGAGGTGACTTTGCTGGTTATATAAGCTTTTCACAGGAATGAAAGTACCCAAGAATGAAGATGAGCCAATAATGAATGAGCTTGCTAAATTGATCTGTTGTTTAAAGAAACATAATTTTCCTAGAGCCATTACCATTTTATAAAATCAATAGAAAAAAATACAAATATGGAAACAAGAGTAACAGTGATACCTAAAAATGTGTGTGTTTTGGTTACTGCTAAGTAATATTAATCTTCAAATTGTATTATCTTAGTAGACTGGTGTACATTCTAAATTTTATAAATGGCAATTGTATTGTTTTTCCCAAGAGATATTTGAAAGAGAATAGAAAATTTATTTTTACCTAGGATGAAATGTGTTGTCTATTAACTAGCTGCTTGATGCTGAAAATCAAATGGGGTCCTGATTCATCCCCCACTTTTTTCCCACCAGCCTTTGGGGGGTGTTACACTTTTCTTACATGGCATGAAATTCCCTCCACTGGAATTGTTGGGGTTTTTAGCCTTCCCCGAGCCCCCTCTGAACCTGTGGAGAGAACGGGAAGGGGGAGACATGCCCCGGCAAGGCAGGACCAGGAAGGGTGAGTGCCAACTGTCCGCTGGATCACCAGCCTCCGGCCCCTAGGCCTAAACCGGAGACAAACAGACCCGACAGGGAGCTCAGTCAAAGCAGGAACTCGTTTATTGCGGAAACAGCATGATATATATATATATATATATATAACATTCATGGACCAATCAGCATAAAGGTCAAGCAATCACAAGTTCTTCATGCAGGAAGGCACATAATGCAAGCAAACGGTGTCCACGAGCTGATCACGTTCGCAGAAGACTCACGCCACCAATAGGGAGATACCCAGAACACAGGTAGACTAACATTATAGCCCGCCAAAATGCCTGGGCACCATCCCATGCTTATCCGGCGAGAGCCATCTTGGCAATGCATTTAAAGGCTACTTCTTAGATTAGAAGGCCCTACATGGAATCATTCTTTTGAGTTCATCAACACAATGTGATCATCATCTCCAAAAGGTTCTTGGAAAAATGCACATATTATGTTAGTGGCAAAGTCCTCTTGTCACTTAGTGTGTTTTAGAAAAATAGGTAGCTGTCACTTGGAAGGTACAGAGATTGTAATTTTGGGAGGAAGACAGATATATTATTGGATAGGAGGAAGTTCCCAGGTAATAGCCAAGGGGAAAAGGGTTGAATGAAAAGCTGTTGGGATTCCTCAGTGCAGACCCTGGAACTAAAGAAAGTTCTAGAAAGAGGTGGGATTCCAAATGAAAAGAGTGCTTGAGAGTCTGTGCAAGAGTACCCTAGATATATTGTTGAAAAGTATGTGGGTGATGTTGAAGTAAATATACTAATATGGCAAAACAATGTAAGACAAAGTTTTAAAAAAAGCAACAATCTATATCAACCACAAAATAAATGCAAATTTGAGTAGGTTTTCTTATTTAAATTTCAAGAATTCATGACTTTTTCAAGGTATTAGAATTGTGCTCACAAAAGAAATATTATCTATGCAGATGATTTAAATTATCTCAAACAAGGAAGAGGGACTTGAAAAAAAACTAAATCTGCACAAAGAATAGCCTTTCATCTGCACTTACCTAAATATATTATTAAGAGTCCCATTGAAATGCTTGGCTTACAATAATATTTAGAATATATTTTGCATGCAGCTAATCCTTGGTAAAAAACAGTAACTATTATACTAAAAATCAGATATTCTCTAAGTATTATGCCAAGATTCTTTTATAATTGAGGCTGCTGATAATATATGGCCTACTTATTTTTTTCAGTGAGAAGTCATATACTTTTTATTTTATGTGGTAGAATTCTGTGATCTTGAGTGTTTCTTCTATAATTAAGCCAAAGTTTTTTTGTAGGAGTATATTGAATCTATTGAGTTATTCCTGCACCTAAAATATGCTAACCCTATATAAGTATTATAGTAGGTGGATAGTCAGACATGAGCAGGGAGTGGGTTGGGGACTTTGACTGGTATTTACATCCAGTTAGATCCTTGTTTATATTCTAAACATTCCAGGTAAACTATTATTGAGGGACGTGGGGAGTGAGGGTATAGATAACAGACCTGCCGAAATTGACAGGTTCCAACATGGAGAAGTTAACCCTGACTTCACCTCAAAAATATGCTCATTAGCATACTAAAAATCACACTGCTGGGCACTATGATGGTTCTGAGGAACACCATTTAGGAAAAAAGATGGTGTCATCTTATGTCCCAGAAATTCCCTCCCTATTGTGAGAAAACCCCACCTAACCTGATGAATATTCCACCCTTGCCTAAAGTCCAGCTATAAGACCATCTATCTAGACAGCCACCCGGCGGGAGCATGCCTGCACTCCCTCCTTGAGTGTGTCCTTTACTTTATTAAACTACTCTTGTACCTGCTCGACCTGCTCAAGAATTCTTTCTTGATTAGAGTCAAGAACCCTCCTGTGGGTTGAGGTCTCACCTAGCACACAGGGACATCTCCCCAGATTGGATTGCCTGACAACATATAAGAATGTAAATCAGGCTTACAAACTTTCACAACAGTTTCCCCCCGCCCCCCCACATGTCAGTTACTGGTTTCTTCTTCAATTGACAATATTAAAACACAGCATTTCAATTACTTGTCAGATAATTCAATCATGCATTAACTACAATCCTACAGTTCTCAAGGGCAATTTTAAAATACTCATATTTAGCAAAAGTTATTAACTCTTGATAGCTTTTGGAAAATTATGCTTTTAAAAATATTTTACCCAACAGTTACATAGTGCTTGTCACACATAAGATATTATTATAAGCATGATCATTACCCCCATTCTGAAAATGAAAAATGGAAGCCCAGAGAGTTTAACTAAACTTTCCAAGGCTAATCACCTAGTAAATAATAAAACTAGTCTACTTCAAGAATGTGTGTGATTAACCTCAATCTTAAAATATATTACCATCAGTACATTTTATATATTTATTATATTTTACATCTTGTAGGGATGGAAAAGTTTTTCCTTCTTCCCTCTAGTCTTTGGTTGGTCTAATAGTAAATTGATATAAGACAAATTAACAGTAAAAAAAAATAGAAGTTTAATAAGATCTATGCTTCTTGTATACATGGGAGAGACCCAGGAAACTGAGCAACTCCCCAAAATGGGCAAAGCCAATCACCTTAAATACCATCTTCAGCTAAAAACAAAACATTTTGTTGGTGGGGAGTCAGTTATGGGAGATCATGAGGAAAAGCACAGTAAACAAGAGTAAGGCTGTTTTATAGATCAAAGTCTTTGCCTTCTCCATTGATAAGAGTTTCTAGAGATTTAGAGTCATCCCTCCCTTCCCAGTACAGGGAGGGAGACACCCTTACAAGTGGAGATTTTATTATGCATGTAAATAAATGTCTCTTACAAAAGAGTAACTTCTACTCAGTTTTCAGTTTCACGTGTTTGCTGTTTTTTAAAAAATAGGCAGCTTAAAATAGTTACCATGCCAAAGACACACATTTGGGGGTGGCAAATTCACCCTCCAATCTCTATCTCTACTTCTGTCTCTGTTTCTATCTCTAATCTCCTATCTATAGCTATAGGCTTGGATCCTCAGAAGATTGCCTTTATTGAAAAATGCTCTATGTGTTTATTATCCACAATTTTATAGATAGTTGGTGTATAGAATGTACATTTGAGCAACGTTTCCACATCTTTTGTAAAAGAGAGTTTCAAGTTTATCAACTGGCATTTAAAAAATGGACTGCTCAGTAAATATCTTACTATATTTATTGTTCCAGAAATGCTTATCCCTGTCTTGTATAAGACACTGAACACTAAATAATCTAAGGCCTTTTTTTATTTTACTTTGGCTGATAGGATAATTAGAGATAAACATGGTGTTTAGCTTCTATAACTGCCCTGGTTTCATATATTCCTCAATTTTTAAAAATGGGACTTGGGAATTATTTTAAATATTTTATATTGTGTTCCATTGTATAAATGGCTTTAAAGAATTTCTAGAACTAGTCAAAAGCTAATCTCTAAATAGTTTTAAAGAATTGTTATTTTTAGTTTGATTAGAATGATTTTCATGTAGCTCTATTTTAAAAAGTCACATTATTATTTTATAAAATCTTTGAGTCATTTTCTCCATCATTTCTATAAATGACAATTATCTGGGTATCATTTAGGGGAAGTACAGAGCTAAGTAGGGTCAAATACTTCCCAGAAGTACCTGATAACCTGATGCAGGAACAGGTACTGCCAGCCTGTAAACTTGTCCCAGAGTAACCATGTGTCGACATGATCCCCTCCTTTGGGTAGTATGCTAGGTATATTTCTTTTGATGGAGAAATCCAGGCATACCCTATTGATGGAAACATTGTCCTGGGAGGCAGACCCCTCTGACCAAGGTCTTTACCTTGGAGTGCTGGTCACACAAGTATGATCCCTTCCAGCACAGCATGTAGTCCCTGTCCCCTCAGCCCTGACACACACATAATCTTTGTCTCCTTGCCCCATATAAGCAGTTCCCTTCTTGTCCACAGTGGAGGTGCACAACCTCATCCAGCTGACCACTCCTGAACTCCTTGTACATAATTCCCAGCAAATCCTCACCTTTTGTATGGCATCTCTGTGTCTTTCCTTCGGTCTTTCAAGCACTTTCTGATTACAACTCACCCACTGGGGTGACTTATGATCACAACCAGGCAATAAAGCCAGCCACAAATGCAGTTTGGAGAGTATTTCTTATCCTATTTGCTCTGTGTGGTTTGAATTTCGTAAATGTTAAATAGTTGCCCAGATATTAATGGAAGTGTTGGGGAACAAAAATTTTCCTCTACCTTTCAATGTTCTTCTAGCTGGTCTAAGAATCAAATTGACATGAGACAGACTAACAGGAAAGAATTAAGTTTAATTATGTACATATAAGGAATTCACAGTCATGGGATTCCAAAGACAGTGTACGGAACAAAGGTGGGCTGCCCCCAAATATGCCGTTCTGGCATGTTGATTACTTTGAATCAAAACAACTGGGGAAACAGCAGAAGCAGGGATGTTAGAGACAGCTAGACATGAACACGGGAATGGGAGTGGGGCCTTCAGCTGGTGTATATGTTCAGCTGATGTTTACATTCTGCATATTCCATGTAAATTGTTCTCACAGGATGTGGGGAGTGAGAATTTACAAAACAGACCAGCCCAAACTGGCTGGCTCCAACATGGAGAATTTGACCCAAACTTCACCCCAAAATACATTAAGAACTCATTAATGTAGTAAAAAGTATGCCTCCCCCACCATGACACACATATGATGAGAAACGAACATAGCCCCAAACTCCTTCACCTCATGTGAGGGTGGAACAAGCCCAAACTCCAAGAAGACCCCACCTGTTCCCTCTGAACCCTTTGCAATCTGTCTCCACTTAATGAATATTCATCTCCCTTTACATAAAAGGCTCCCTATTGTCTCCTTGGCACAACCCCTCTGGGTGTGACTGTTCCCAGCTCTTGGCTGTGTACTCTTTCTTGCTTTTCTTTAAACTCTTATTGAACAAATAAATTCCTAAAGTTCAACTGCTTTAACATCTATTCTTGAGTTTTTTCTTGTGATGAGACCAGGAACTGTCTCCAGTAGCAAGAGGGATTCTCTGTCCCTCCTCTGTCCCACTAGCCTTGAGACCAGGAAATAAATCTCCTATAGGAAAGGTGCTCTCCCTGCACCTGGGGGTAAAGATACATCCTATCATCAGAGACAGGGAATTCAAGGCCAAGGAATCCTGTATAAACAAACCTTGCTATGTTGTACTAATTTATGACCCCAACCCAATGCTGTTTAGAATTCCTCACTAATTGAAGCTCCCAAACCTGTTTCGTTTGTCCTGTCAATTCCTCACAGATTTCTTTCTTTGTGTAAAAGGTACAAAAGCTGCACGCCTTAATTATTTCTTTGGGTCTCAATTTTGTTATTAAGCCTCTTTACTTATGTAATTAAATGTTGATTTTTTTCTCCTGTTAATCTGTCTCATGCCAATTTGATTTTTAGACCTGCTAGAAGAAACTCAGGGGGTAGAGAAAATTCTTCCTCCCCAACAACAGTCTGGTAAAATGAGGTATATATGTCACTGTGAACTAAGGAAAAGGGGAAGGGGCCTGAGACTTCAAAGGGAATGAAAGCAATTAACAGGAAGATGAAATTAAGTAAATACTTGGTAAACAAATGTTTGTTGGACCACAGAAACAATGGGACACAGGAATCTTAACAGACTTTGCTAAATCCCTCCCTGCCTGTCACCCCTAGTTCATATCACAATGTACTCCTCTGTGGTGATAGCTCTTTTCCTGGCATAGGTCTCTGAATTCTTTTTAGGCAGTTGAGGGGGAGGTTAGAGTTTATTTTGAGCTTTTTGTTCCTTCATCATTTTCAGCTTAAAATAATCTTGGACACCAAAGTGGCACATTTTTGGGGTAGCGTGCCCTTGGCCCCTACAGAAGTTTACTCTGCATAGGAATTAATATAACAAATATAAAGTACATAGTTTAAGACCCTACTGCCTTTATTTGAGGGATCTCTTGAAATACCTGTCATGCTAAAGTCAGTTTTTCCATAATTAGTCCTAAGGAGACATTGGTTTACAGATGTCAGCAGATGTAAAGAAAAAAAATCTCTGTGGGAAAAAAAATTGGTAAATACTAGATTAAATAAAATTCAGAAGTTTGATTTTTTCTTTTCTGTTTTTAATTTTTTTAACTAAAGAATCTCTCATAGCCTCATATGTGTAGCAAAGTGGATTTCCAAAACAGTGACATGCCATGTAGTATTTCCCAAATTACTCTTTTTTTTTATCTGTGCATATGTATGTGCATACATGTGTCTGTGTGTTTTCTAAGAGAAATAGTTGGTGTTTCAATAATTAATAAACTCACTAGCTATTTATAATGTTAAATTCTATAATTTAAATCCTACATTAAGTAGTTTTTTTAAAGTTTCTTTATGGATACCAGGGTATTAATTGAAAACATATAGATGGTTTCTACAGTGGTTTTGCAGATGGATTTGAGATTTAAAGTTAATCTGGAGAACTAAGATGTGAACATGTGGAAAGGTATTGTGATAGCTCATAGGGTATGCCAAAAACTCACTCCTTGACCAAACTCTTGTCAGGCTTCTTTGAGCACTCTTTCCAACTAGGTCTCGACCTTGTCCCCATCCTGGCTTTGGCTTGCCTAGTCCAGTTTTAACAAGAACCTGGTAAGTCAGCTTAGCTAGAATTCTCTCACCCTTGATATATGATTCAGTTCCTTATCAACCACCCTTGATATACAAGTCCTTGGCCTGTCTTTAGCAAGAATCCTGGTAAGCCAGGTTAGCAGGAATCCTCCTACCCTGGATGTCTCCTCTTGGCAATTTTCCATCCACTGATTCCCTCACTCTGCTCTTGGTTATAAATCTGCCTCTGTCTTGGCTGTGTTCCCCTATTACAATACCCCCATTGGAATAGTAGTAAATAAAGTCTTCCTTACATCTTACAAATGTCAGAATATATTTTTTCTTTAACAGGCATGTAATGTCTTTTTGTGCCTGATGTAGAGTACTACTGAATATGAAAAGCTTCTCCTTTCTTTTAGAGATACATGTGAAAAGATTCAATAACACCTCTCCCTTGTCAGGATGAAGCTTTCTACTCCAGAAGGAAGTCAGTGGGGATGTAGAAAGGACAATTTTCTAGAATCAACAACTGTAAAATATATAATAGAAAACATATCACACTGAAAACATATAACATATTTTCTCAGAATTTGTTATATATTACAATTAACAGATGAATGAACATTAGAAATAACCAAGCTCAATATATTTAATAATTTAATAATTATAACCTTTGAGCCCTCACTACTTTCTAGTCTCTATATTCAGCACTATGTGTATATTTTCATGCAACCCTCACAGCAGTGTTATGACATAAGGACGATTATTATTATCCCCATTTTGCTACACAGACAGGGTGAGCAGTTTTCCCACAACATCATGATTCTAAAGAATTTGAAGAAACAGCCATCTTAAGTGAAACAATAAGAAATGAATTTACAGTGTCTGGAAGCTGAGAGGAAACTTGACAGAGCAAAGAATGAGAGCTTGGCAGTGTGTGTTTTGCTTTGTTTCCCTCTTAATGGGAATATGGCAGCCTGCCATCGCCAAGTGAAAAGCAGGCTGTTTGAATTGAATGTGTGTATTCAAATTAGAAGGTACTTGTCAGTCACTATAAAAGCACATGTTTCTTGATGATTCATGTGGGGAAAAATTACGAAGTCCAAAACAATCGGGAATGAAACTCTAGTGAAATTCTGAGAAGGAAGTAAAGGAATTAAAGGGAACAGGTGGTGTTTTCCTATCTCTTTTTAATTCTGTTTGGAAGAGAATGGATGACATTGTGGGTGAACAACCACATAGATGTAATTAAAGCAAATGATTCAGTTTTCTAAATGATGACGAATGAAATAAAAATGAGAGGCTGCTTTTACGGAATGCAGATTGATTTTGAAGGATGATTTGGGGGAGTCGATCAAGACGGCTTTACATTGAATTTTAAGAAAGAGAGAGAAAACTCTGGCTAAAACTACAGAACTGTACATTGAAGGTAAGGCATATTTGACTTCCTGTTTCCAAACCCTTCACATTACCCCAGATCTGCTTAGTGATTTGAGCTCACTCTACCATAGTTCATAAGTTCATGTCTTCTCCTAGTTAGATGGAATGGAGCAACGTCTGGACCAGTAGCTTAAAACTTCTAAATTAACCTGATTTGGCTAATATCATCTTTTTTTTTTTATCCCAGTTCCAAATGGACTCTTCTTTTGTTCCTTATGGAACAATGAACGTTATGAGGTGAATTTAAAATGAACTATGTGTGATAAATGGATGCTGTGAATACCTCTTACTTGAGGATAGTTATTGTTTATCTTGAGAACATGTATGTAATGGGTTGTGTATGGTTGGCTATATAAAGGGTAATATTTCCTTATATCTTTATAATCTCTCAGTGGATTGCCTAAAATATGCATCACATTCTGGTTTAATGCTTATTCGATAATAAAATTATTTCCTTTTTCCTCTACCTTTGTGGATTTGGGAGAAAGGTTTTGTTTTTAATTATATTTCCACAACACTATTCCCTGACTACATGTTCTGTTGATATCTTGATAACCTAGACTTCCCGCTACCACCCACTTTAGTCTGAATTATTGCTCCACTCCCAATTTGGTCACTCAGTCCTAATTTTGAATAATGAAAACACATTTGACATAATATAAGCAACTTACAGGAAGATAAAATTTTCCAGTTCCTATGTGAACAAATAACAAGAAAACTGGTGAGAAATAATACTTATAGCCTCAGATATCTGAATGCCAATGAGAAAATTTTAACAAAAAGGAAGTAAATGCAAGTTCATGTGCATCATTGCAAAGTAATAGACTTATGTCCATAGGCTATTTTTAGACTTACCAAAGCAGCTTTTAATAAAAGAAAAATTTTCAACATGCATGTGGAAGCCCAGTGGAAGAGAATTAGTGTCATAAAAGGAGAGCAAAGAGATGGAGTTACAAGCATATACTGTATGCTCAGTGAGACCCATGATTTGTAAATCAGTGAGAAAGGTGTGTGTCTATTTGTGTGTCTGTATGTCATGTCTGTGTGTAATGAAATGATGGTTAGCATTAGTAGGGAGTACAACCAGGAATATGAAGTGTAGATGGAAATAAGTAGGAGTTTCAGGAAATTTTTGATGAGCTAAGAATTTAAAAAGAAATTGAAGAGAAATTTCTAAATAATATTTAGAGAAGATAGATAGGGTAGAAAATACCTAGTAAAAAATTCTAAATGGTGGTGAAAACCTAGTAGAATTATCTCAGGAAAGACAAAGCTTAAAACTAGTTGAGGCTATGTGCAAGAGAATGGAACTGGATCACTAACTCCATACACAAAAATAAACTTGAAATGGATTAAAAACCTAAATATAAGACATGAAACCATAGAACTCTTAGAAGAAAACATAGGCAAAAATCTCTTGAACATAAGCATGAGTACTTTTTTTCTGGGCATGTTTCCCCAGGCAAGAGAAACAAAAGCAAAAATGAACAAGTAAGACTACATCAAACTAAAAAGCTTCTGTAGAGCAAAGGACACCATCAACCGAACAAAAAGGCAACCTACAGTATGGCAGAATATATTTGTAAATGATTTATCTAATAAGGGGTTAACATACAAAATATAAAGAACTCGTATACCTCAACACCCAAAAAACAAATAACACAATTAAAGAAAATGGGCAGAGGACCTGAACAGACATTTTTTTTCAAAGAAGACATACAGATGGCCAGTATGCACATGAAAAGATGCTCCATATTGCTAATCATCAGGGAAATGCAAATCAAAACCACAATGAGTTATTACCTCATACAGTCAAAATGGCCACTACCCAAAGAAAAGAAATAACAAGTGTTGGTGAGGATGGGAAGAAAAGGGAACCCTCCTACATTGTTGGTAGGAATGTAAATTGGTGCAGCCTCTATGGAAAGCAATATAGAGGTTCCTCAAAAATTTAAAAATAGAAATACCATATGACCCAGTAATTCCACTTTGAGGAATTGACCCAAAGTAAATAAAATCCCTGATTTGAAAAATGTATGCATCTCTATGTTTATTGCCACATTATTTACAATAGCCAAGATATGGAAGCAACCTAAGTGTCCATCAATAGATGAATGGATGAAGAAGATGTGGTATACACACACACACACACACACAGTGGAATATTATTCAACCAGAAGAAAGAACATAGATGAACTGAGAGGGTATTGTGCTAAGTGAAATAAACCAGAAAGACAAATACCATATGATTTCACTTATATATGGAATCTAAAAATGAAGCAAACCAACACAAAATGAACAAAATAGCATTAGATTTAGACACTGAGAAGTGACTGGTGGTTACCATAGGGGAGGGGTTGGAGTGGGTGGGTGGGGTAGGTAAGGGGGATAAAGAGGCACAAAATCTCAATCATAATATAAGTTGGTCACGAGTATGGTAAGATAGCATGAAGAACGTGGCCAATTGTTCTGTAACATCTTTGTTGACAGTAACTGTGCTAGCTATGTTGAGGATTTAATAACGTGTATAACTGTTGAATCACTGTGTTGTAAATATTGTATATCAACTATACTTCAATATAAAAAGGAAAAACTAGTTTAGGCTTGAGTTAAAAAATATAACATGGCAATGAAATGTTTATATTCAACTCTTTAGAAAGCAAGAAGGGGGAAGAGCAAATCTACAGTGAAAATGATAGCAGATATGATGGAGAATGATGATTACTGAAATCATATTTCTTCCATTTTCTCCAGAAAAGAGAAGGGTCTTGAAAGCGAAAAGGGAAAAATAAACAAAGTGTTGAAAAAGGTTTTCCCCCAAATTAGTTGATGAACTATAATATATTGTGGTAAATGATCTTGGAATTTTAATTCATAATCTTTGTGACTTCATGGAGAAGGGGACAGGGCTAAAATACTGGGACATTGGTAAATGTTTCTCTGACTTACTAAAAGGGAACTGCTTACATTAATCCCTTTATATGTTCTCTGAGTACTCATCTGGCAGAAGGTTTGTGAGGTCTTACTAAAGAATATGGCATGAGTGAAAGAACATGGAAAGAAGCCAATACAGCTCTAAAGAAAACATCGTGTCAAATTAAGTTCCGTTTTGTGCCTTTGTAGTATAATTGTTATGTAATGACCTGGGGAATACCATAAACATGTTAATTTTTGAAATGTTTGACAAAGAGAATTCTTTTGAGTGAGAGGGTGAAATATTGGCAAAGTGCACTGGGCTAAACAATAGAATAGAGAATGTTAGTCTCTCTGGGACTAAGTGGAAAGAAATCTCTAGAGGAATTCTACATTATTCTTTCCCTGGAGAGTAAATTTTCAAAATTAAAAACAAGAGATTGTTGAGTAAAAGAGCTTGTGTTCAAAATCATTGGAAAACTCATATGAAACCAAGATGAAATATTAAATCTTCTATTTCTCCTTAAAATATAATTTACATCTTTAGAATTTAAAAAAATGTTAATTCTATGGAAAATGATCTTTTTTTTTAAATGAGTAGTTGACAGTATAGTCCATACTGTCAGACTGGGTTTCCCATTTTCTAGTGATTTGAGGCAGCTTAAGCTAATTAAGTATTGATCACAATTTTAAATCATCCCTATTCACTATTCTTTTGTGCGCTCCTATAGAAACCTATCTGTATCTCTAGCTTAATCATTATCATATTGGTAAGATATGTTTTTTGGACTTCTATTACATGTAAACTTTTTGATGGCAGGGATAACTTTTTAAATTTTGTGTGTCAAGTAAAATAATCATACTTTGCTCATATTAGGTGCTTAAAAAATTAGGTTTTGAAACTGACCTAAGCCATTAATATATGGCTTTTCCCTTAATGCTAATCTCTTTGGTTGTATCACTAGAAAGGGACTATCCATATCATTGAAATTAAGTGCCTTTTTGTTTGCTTTATTGTTAAATTATATCAGCAGTTATGATTTTAGTTCTGGAAGTCAACTGTAAATAGGAGTCTTGGTAAAATAGAAAGCCTCAAGAGTAAGGTAACCAGGATGATAAAAGAGTTTGTGAAGGAATCGTGGAAAGATCCATTCTATGAAAACATAAATCTAATTCTAAAATTTCTGGGAAAGAGGGCATGTACCATGTGTTCCTCCAAAGACAGCTATGAGAAAGGTTCAGCTTGGTATTAGAAATTGTAAACAAAACATGATGTGGCAGACTGCAAAATGTTTATTTCCTTCCTTTAATTCATAACCTTTTCAATTCATTTCATCAAGTGGTACAGTCTTTTCCTTCATTCCTTAAATCTGAACTGGTCTTATGACTGGCTAGATCTATTAGAATATGGCAGAAGTGACAATATGTCAGTTATCAGTCTAGTTCTCAAGAGGCCCTCAACACATTTTCTTTCTCTCAGTTCCTGTGACTACCATGTGGCCAAAGCTCAGCCAGCCTGTTGGAAGAGCCATGTAGCGCAGGGCTGAGCTAATGGATGCAGCCCAACAGAAAGCCTAGGCATTGTAAGGGTCCGTCCCAAATCAACAAACTGATCCACAGCTGCAGCTGTTGTTGAAAAATGCATAAACACGGCCTTCTAGCTTTCAGGCACCCCAAGGACTTGTGAGCTAATTGAATGCTTATTTTCAGTCCCTAACTTTTGGGGTGGTTTCTAATTCAACAATAACTGATAAACCTATGCAGTCATGAAATAAGCTACTGCCTGTGCTAATGACTGTATCTATTTGAACACCACTGGAAGTCAATAAATGCTACAGGAGGGAAAATTATGTTGGGTGGAACACAGAGAAGGTGGATATTAATTTTCCTTACCCCATGAGGTTATCTAATTCCTTGGATCCTTACTACCAACTAGAGGGATTATTTGCTTAGGACAATATGGGAGTAACCTCATCTTATTGTTCTGATCTTTGAAGAGTAAAACAAAAGTAATCAAGTGTTATAGCCAGGGACTTATATGAGACCAATATTGATTATTAAAATAAAATAAAAATAAGATAAAAACTTCCAAAACCTTTCCTCATGAAAATAATGCCAAGTTAGCATAAATAAGTAAATTTTAACAAAGTTATTAAATAAATTTTATCAAAATAAAATTATAAAATATAGTTATGCTAAACTTCTACAAAATACTATAGGAATGACAATGTAGTGTTTCAGTATGTTGATAGCACTTGCTTCCACTGGTTTTACTTTAGGGCCCCTCTAGGCAGTAGTTTACTATCCACAGGAGTAAAACAACTTGTTGAAGAATGGGAATTTTATCAAAACTAGTTTATTTAATTTTCTCAATACTAATCATTAAGATGCTTCTAGTGTTCTAAATCAACTAGCTATTATAAGCACTGATTTGCAGTTTATATCACCAATTTTTTTATTGAATGAATAATACTGTACTCATTTACTTGATTTACTTCATGGATATTCTTACTTAGTATTAATTGTGTCAACTCAGGAATTTTTGAATAAGCCACAAACTAGGCAGAAAGAAATCTATTGAAGAATTTCTCATTCCTGAGAAATGATATATTAGGAGATTTTTCTTATTCAATGGATAATTAAAATGCAAATTCCTATTTTCATTTAACTAGTTGAATGAAATACTCAACACAGAATGAGATATTTTGATAGGCAACATAGCCTAAAAGTTCTTTGTTTTTGTGGAACAGCAGAGATTCATGTTACTCCATAACGGACAAGGTGTTCTAGAAAAAAACTCCCGTGGACAGTTAAGAAATGGATGATGACTGAATAAGACAACCTCAAGTCATGTCTCTTGCTAACAAATTGAGATCTTGACCCACCAGTTTAAGGAAATATCTTGACTGCGCTCAGACAATATAGCAGTCTCAGGAAATCTGCAAGTTCCCTATAATATTTCTGTATTTGGGAATAATGAAATCTTTCATATTAGAGACGTATCTAATTCCAGATTCCTCATAAATACATTCTTTCTCTGGAAGGTAGCCACTAGGAAAAATATCTTACTTAAGACACTCTTTTAGTTATTAAATTGTATGTAATCAAGTGTTATGTTGCCATTTTTCTCAGAGGATATAATTATCTTTGCTGGTAATTATCAGGTAAACATTATGGAATCCCCAGTTATGATCATTAAATTAATGTGATGTATCACAATAGAGAAATTAAAGTCTGTGCCTGTTTTTAAGAAGCTTGCCTAGAAAAATAACTCTAGGTAGTCATGGTTTTGCAAAATGTGACACAGGGTAACAGATTGACTGGTCATGACATATAGTCACAGAAGAGAAGTAGCTCAAATGACACCATCAATCAAGGAAAAAGAATTTCAAAGATTATTTCAAGCTATATTCTGGGTGAAAGTTGAGCTGTTCAGCAACTTTTTGTGGTTTTTAGCATAATGCACACAAAGAAATAATGCAAGAGCCTCCTCTTTGTAGCTCCATTGCTCAAACTGCACTTCAACTAGAAAAGCAAGTAAAACCTGCTCCTCATACTCTAACACACCTTAAATTAATGAGCCTGTCAAAGAGAAAACAGTCTATATCCATCATTTCTTATCTTCTGGACTTGCATGAAGCCAGCTCAACATTGGTCACTTTACAATCAGGGGTCAAGGACTAGGTGAAGGTGAGGACCAGCATGATCTGTTGCTGTGTCTTGGGTTAAGTTTGTGTCACATGAAATGTTTGCAAAAATCATCACTTACTAAAATGACTCAGCTTAAAAATGTTTTGTTTCCTAAGTAATAGATTACTATGCATTTTGAAATGCTAATTTTTCTGAAACAAATGATAGTATTAAATTTATATTATTATTACTGTATACAATGTACCATTAAAAATGAGAATGCCATTTTTTATACTTTATTCATTTTTTCCTACATTTATATATTCATTTTAATTCCTTTAATTAAAAAATAATCTTGTATAAATGAGATTATACATCGCTTGGTATAAATATTTCTTTCATTTAAAAAAAATTTGTGTTATTCCAAAATTGTTTTAAAATGATTGAGATTGTTTAGAAATGTATGCAATTCTCTCTACTAGGTTATCTTTCTAGGGTTTGGGTCAATATCACATGGCATACTTTGTAAATCAAAAAATCAACTTTCATTAAAATAATAAATTCTGTCTTTAGTAGCTTTGTTTTCTAAAATTTCTACTTCATAAATATTTGATATGTAGTTAGTGTATATCCTCAGTGATTGCTCTCTATTTACTGCAACTGAAAGGTTAAGATAAATAACATTATAACATGATTTACAAATTGTTCTCAGGCTTGTTATTTAGTTTTTACAACACATTGGTGAGGTAAGTATTTTGACACTTTAAAGAAGTATAGACAAAAGCTTAAAGATATTGAGCTATTCTTTAGAGCAGAATGATTGCTTGCATAATAAATATCACAACTTTTAATTAAAATATATTCCTTTTCTTATCTGGAAAAAGAAGTCCTTCTGTGTGTCACTTACCACATCAGGAAATGATGAAATTGAAAGGATTTTCACCATATTTAGAGAGGAAGCTTGACATTGTCTGATGTAAAGTGTGGCTATGGTGTTATACACAATATTCCTATTGGGAACCCTGAAGACAGAAACCTCACGCAGGTGAGCAGGCAGCCTGCTGAGCGGTGTTGGGGTTCATTTGTGATGGAGCTGTTTCAATGAGGGCTTCGGCGAACCTCTGTAGCAATGTTCCAAGGTGGTTAGCAGCAATTAATTTATCTGAATACAAGTAATGTTTCTCTTCAGTGACATTATGGAGGTCAACTAGCAAATAACTATTTCTGTATGAAAAGACCATTTTTCTTTACAATGGAAGATATCTGTATGTTCAGTAAGTCCCTTGTAGTCTCAAAAGGAATTCCTTTTGAGAATATACTGTAACATTAGTGACTTAGAAGTCTGTGGGCTCCAAGCCATCCCTGAGAAACACCAAATGTGGGCAGTTCCTCCTGGAGCTTGAATTAAATATTTTGGAGAATATAAAAGTCAACAAGAATTCCATCTCATCTCTAAGCCTGACTATCACTCAGAACATAAACCCAAACTCACGAAACCACATTCATCATACGTCATGGAAGCTTACATATAAAGGAGCGAAAGTGCGTTGGTCACTCATTCAACCGACACTTAATTGGGGTCTCTTGTCACTCCTACAATATCAAATATTTATATGTGACAGTTGACTCTACCAGTAAAGCATTTTTTATTTTACACTCCAAATCAAATGCCTCAGGCAAGACATTTACCTTTCTAATGTATTTTAGAAGGAAAAAGTCATAAACTGTATGTACATAGTAGGCTTTGTGACTACAATGGAATTATTTAGAAATAACAGTAAATTATCCAGGAAAACATTAAATATGCTAGATCTAAATAATTCATGGATTATGAAACAAAGCACAAGAAAATTAGAAAATATTTTGAACTGGATGACAAGAATATATAATGTATCAAAACATGTAGGTTGCTACTAAAGCCATCCTTAGGGGTAAATTTATAGCTTGAAATGATTAAATTGAAAAGAATAAAGGCCCCAAATCAATGACCTAAGGTGTCTTCCTCAAGAAACTAGAAACAAAAGAGCAAAGTAAAACCAAACTAAGTAAAAGGAAGAAAATTATAAATGAAAAGGGAACAATCAAGAAGACACAAATGGAGATTATTAACATTGCCAAAATTAGTATTAATTCTTTATAAAGATCAACAATATTGACAAACCTCTAGTTAATCAACATCAAAAGAGACCATATACAAGTCACTAGTATCAGTAATTAAAAAAGGTTTTAACTATAGATACTACACATTACAGGATAACAGGAATATATGAGCAGCTTTATGCCAAAAAGTTTAGAAACTTAGATGAAATGGACAAATTCCTTTAAAAATACAAGATTCAAAATTGATGCAAGAAGAAACAAAAAATGTTAGTACTTTATATAATAAAAAAATGAATTTATTATTAAAACATCTCTATAGAGAAAACTTTAGTCCTAGATGTTTTCACTAGTGAATTCTACCAGTCAAGGAGAGAGTAATATCAATCTTAAATTTTCCAAAAAAAAAGGAAGAACTATTTTACAATTTAATTTATGAGGATTAACTGTAATGATATACCTCTAATAATATAGCTCTTAACTCTAATAATAAATCCTGACAAAGGCATTACAGAAAAAGAAAATTTATAAACTGATATCCCTCATGAGGATAGATATAAAAATTCCTAACACAACACCAGGAAATGAAATCCAAAAACAGATAAAAAATGATATACTATGATCAAATAGGATTTATTTCAGGAATGCAAGATATAGTATTTGAAAATCTATCCATGTAATTCACCATAGTAAAACAAAAAAGAATAAAACCCATATAATAATTTCAGGCTGCAGAAAAATCATTTGACAAAACTCAACATCCATTCATGATAAAAACATTTAGCAAACTAGAAAAAGGAATTTCCTCAGCTAATAAAGGTTATCTATGAAAAAAATGCAGTTATATTTAATGGTGAAACACTGAATGCTTTCTTCCTAAAACTGGGAAAACTTAAGAATGTCCTTTTTTACCATTTTAATTTGAATTTTACACTGGAAGTCTTAACCTTTTTCAAAAGGCCAGAAAAATAATTAAAAAAAATAAAGATAGAACAAAATAAGTAAAATTGTCTCTGTTTTATATTTATAGTTGTTAACCTAAATCCCAAAGAATCTACAAATACTAAAACTAAGTGAATTTAGCAAGATTATAGGAAACAAAATTAATATACAAAAATAAATTTTATTTTATACACCTGCAGCAAAGTTTTTAAAAATTTCACTTAAAATTCCTCGTCCAAGTCATAAAATACTTAGAAATAAACCTAACAAATGTCATCCAAGTTCACTAGAGTGAAAACTACAAAATATTATTGAGAGAAATGAAAGACCTAAATAAGTGGAGAGAGAAATCCTATTCACATGTTGTAAAACTCAATGTTATTAAAATGCCAATTCTTTCCAAATTGATTAATGCAATCACAAAAAAAGTCCTAGTGACATTTGTTTTTAGATATTGACAAGCTGACTCCTAAATCTATATGGAAATGCAAAGGACCTAGAAAAAGAAAAGAAATTTAAAAATGAACAAAGTTGGAGGGCATATTCTTTCTAGTTTTAAGAGTTATTTAAAGCTAGCTTAATAATAATGTGCTTTTTGTGAAAGGAGAGATATAGAATAAATGGAACAGGATAGACACTACAGAAATAGGAGCACATATTTATGTTCAATTGATTTTCAACAAAGAAACCAATGCAATTGAATAAGACAAAGTAAAGCCCTTTCAAGATTGATGATTTAATAATTGGATATTCATAATATAAAAAATGAACATTAACCCTTCACTTCCAAAACATACAAAATCACTGAAAGTGTGATTACTAAAAGAAAAAAAAGGGAGAAAACCTCTGTGATTGATTTTAATTTATATATGTAAATACCCCAATAGGAGATTGCTTCTTTGTGTTGATTTCAAGTATCAGGGATCATTTCTTTCCTGGGAATACTTAATTGCCAAAGCAGGTTGCTCATGAAACTGAAAAGGAGAAACAGATGGCAAAGCCTGAAAACTGAAAGGCTTTGATGGTTGGATTCAGGGGTGCCAGGCAAGGGTTTCCTAGGACACAGGATCCATCCATTTCATTAGCAACATAGATCTAACAGAAAACCACTTGGACAGTTTGACTGGAGACATATTATAATATCTTCTCTATCATAATGCAAATTTAACCATTAGATTAATTCTACTCTGTTGGCATTACCTTTACAATGATTTCTGTTTGAATAAATCTATAAGTGGATTGGCGGATGTTGCAGTACACATACTTCTTCCATCCTACGTTTACCACTTTCAGAGAGAGGAAGAATAATAAAAGTATGAAAAGTAGTTGAATTTGAACAACTAGTGAGCAAAAAGCTAGAAAGAAACAACTTTATTAGTAAACAACATAAAAGACAAAGTCCTTTCTCAAATTGTGACTCAAAGAAGCAGAACAGAGTTCATGGACTCTAGAAAACCGACTGCTTCTATTTGAAACCCACTTTCTCAATTCATAACTGTGTGACTGTAAGCAATTTATATAATCTTTCAGTTTTCTTACATGTAAAATGGAGATAGTATTATGAATACTAAATGAGTAGTATTTGTAAAATGCTTTGAAATGAAGCTGGCACAAAATAAATCTCTATAGGTTTTTATGAATTTTTTTGAAATGTAAATATAGAGACTTTAGTTACAGTATCCAAAGAATATGATCCTATAGAATGTGTGGTTTAGAATCTATAAAAAATACTATATGTTAACATAAATTAACACATAAATTATCCTTGGAAGTAACTGTTATATTGTAGATTTAATAACATTTCCTCTCGAGCAAGTTCTATCCCTTGAGTTTATTATTATTTAAGCTTCATAGATTACTTTACAAATTGGGGCAGGCAAATATGAAATATAGCAGTTTTTCTGTGTTTAATGCAGAATGAAGATTCATAGGTAAAACCAAAAAAAACAAACAGCATAGCAAACATCAAGGCTGGCACCTAGTTTTCTGCAAATCATATTGATTGATTAACTATATTGTTTCCTAGATAAAAAAAGACCACTCCTATTTTCACCCAAATTCCATAGGTTTCATGAGACATTACCATAGGGCTTTTGCTTCTGGTAGGATGGTGCTCACCTATTGAACAATTGAAGTTTTAAAGAAACATGTTAAAAATTGTTGGATATCCCTCTTGCAATGAAAAGGCCTTCATGATGACTTTTATTATCACTTAGTATACTTTATAGTTTCATATTGAGATATTAGGAAGTAAAGACACCTGAGAATCCACAGGACAGTTTTTAAAATATTTTTCTCACATGTATTTCTTTGAGTTTCATGCTTTGGTGCATTAATTAAGCACAGTCCACCAAATTGATTTTTATACTTCCAATTTTCTAGCCTTTAAGATAGCTAATCCAAATTCAGTCTTTATGAATGTCAGAAGCACAAACTTCTGACAACTGCCTGAAGTCTGAATACATGTAAGTGCCTTTGTTAAAGTTTGAAAATCAAAGTAAAAATGAATTCTAACTAGAAATTGCAATCATAGAGGTTGAATTCAAGAACTCCCTGGTGCATTTTAATAACTGGCAAAGGTAAGTATATAAATACAATATTAATGTGATGAGTTTTTTTATGTTTGAGTAAACACAAAAATTTGTAATTATTTTTACAGGGCTTGGCTGTGTTGAAAGATAAGGGAAAATTACAGTCATGCCTGATGGGTAAAAGACTGCACAAATTATTCAGGTTTGATATGTTAACAGAACTGTAATATTAGGATATTCAATCAAATGTTAATTAATTACAAAAGTGCTATCTATGAGTGTATTACAGCAAGAAAATCTATATATTTTAGAATTGAAAATATTTTCATTTTCTCCCTATTATAATTTCTTCTGTTATTCATAATATAATGCACAATTAGGCTTTTACATCAGGCAGATAATTATGATTTAAATAATATTTATGCAGCTTTCCTGAATAGATAAAATATAAAACTGTGAGACTTAATTAGTCTTTACACAGGCCATATTACCATTATAAGTTATGGGTTAGATTTTCTTTGTCTTTTGGTTTCTAATTTTATTAGTTCCAGGAAAACCAGGCTTCTCTAAATATATTTTATAAATGTATATATTGATTGTCATAATGTATTTTTCTATGATTTCATTTATATATGTAACAAATTTGACATTTGAGATAGTCAATTTAACAAAAATAAATATATTTTCTGAATGCTGACCCTTTTTAAAGACATGAGCCAATGTAGAACAGTTTTAAATATATTATAAAAAATGATAAAAAATAATAAAAATATTAAGAGAGTTTCATTCAGTCTGTTTTTAAACTGTGGAATCGGATCTCTTTTCCTTTATTAGTGTTAGTCAAAAAGACAGAAATGAGTGGGGTGAAAAGGAGAGAGGGCCCCCAAAATGACTCAGAGTTAATCAGATGAAGACACAGGGTTCAAAAGGGACTCAGGAAATGTCCAGGGTTCCCCAGATAAGAAACATGAGAGGCACAGGTACAGCACAGCTCCTCACTTCACCAATTAGAACAAGCCTAGAGAGCAGAAAACTGTCAATCAAGGACCTCTTGGCCCTGCCAGAACCTCATAAAAGAAGCCTTAGAATGAGTGTCTGGGCCTGTCTCACCTTAGGCAGGCCTGCTCTGTTACTCTATGCAGAGTGCATTTAAACTTACTTTGCTTTCTTGACTTGGTTTCTCATCACACTGTATCTGAGTTCCCTGAGACACCGAGCTGAGTTCCTTCCTTCCTAACATTAGTGCACGTGTTGTCTAATGAAGACACATTGGACTACTCTATCATACTTGTACAAACACTGCCTGCTTTGATTCATCTTGAATGTAAATAAGACAGTCTTCTAAATAGTGTGGTGCTGTGTTTGCCGGTAATAGGTATTGTATGAGGAGCATTAATTAATTCAACAAATATTCTTAGTGCCTCAACAACCCATATGCAGAAGACTTTTATAGGTGTAGAGAGGCAAGTGAAACAAAGTCACCTTGAGCTGTTTTGTCTTGGAATGCTTCATATAAAACAAAATCAGGATGAGGTCGTTTTTAAAGAACAGTGAAAATCTTGTGCAATTTGAAAGCTTGGTTGATTCAATTCATTTAAATGGATCTGTTTCTTTTGCATTTGCTTTTAAAATTCAAGTGTTCATTTGTTTCTATTCTGATTAAGCTGAATAGAGGCACTTTATGAGTAGGTGGTTTCAAATTTGTTCCTTTTTAAATATCTTCCTGTAAATAAGCAGAGCAGAGATTTTTGTAGAGATGTGGTGTTTGGATTTTCTATTTTCTGGCTTATAAATTAATGTTCTATGTAATTTTTTAATATTGTTGGATATAACAGAGAAGCTTATATATGATCAAATGTAACTAAGATTACAATAATGTTTAATTTTGGCATAAATTCCTAACACATATTTGATTCCATTGACTAACAGTAATTTTAGATATAGGTATCTGTGTGTTTTGTTTTGCTTTACTTATTATGTCCAGCAAAAACTTGTAACTGATCATACTCTGATTAAAGCAGATATTCACCCAAAGCTAATGACTCACTGGCTTGATTTAGGGACTGAAAGATGAATTATTCTTTTTATTCAAATTTGAAACAGCCTCAATTTTTTTGTAAATGGATATTGGTGAGGTGGCATATATGTGTGATAAAAGGAGATGGCTTAATAACATGCAACTCTTTGAAATTAACATTGACAGGCTTCCAGGCTTAATAGAATTGAAGCACTGAAACCAGCATATTCCACTGCCCTTTGGTTCGGTGGTTTCTAGGTTTTCCAGCTGTACCTATAGCAGGTGTATTCTTTCTCAAAGAAGCTTTTTAAGTAACTGAAAATTTCCCAGGTACAAGCAGGCTATGCAAAATCCTATCATATATGCCTCAATACACTCCATTACTTCTATATATATATGCTATATTCCTTAAACATATGCATAACCTCTCAGCTATGACAAATAAAAGAAAGAAGCTATTTTGCCACTTTATAATTATCTTTTGGTGTTTAACATGTTTTATCAAGTGATTAGGTTGTCCAAAATTGCAGCTGAAAGTCTCAGAGAAAAAGTAAAGACTAATTTAACAGATTTCCTATAACTCAGTAACCCTTCACTTTAAAATTATTGCCAGTTTCTGATTCACTGATTGGAGGAAATGTAGAAATGCCTAAAGCATCCAGTATGAACATTTGGCATCTTTGCTGGCCTCCTGCCTTGCACTCTGTAGTGGATCTTTGCTTGTCTTGGCTCTGATGCAACCTGCAAAATGAATATTTCTTTCTTTATTTAGTTTTTACACAGAACTACTTCAGACACTTAAGATAAAAAGCTGATTTCCTTTCTATGGTGGTAATTCACTGAGTCGGTCATTAGTTGTAATTATAACACAATGTATTTATACAAAATTCCGAGGACACTCAACAGCTGTCCAGGGTTCACATCATGTTTGAAGCAGCAAATCCAGAGGCTTAAAGAACCCGTAGTTCAGATACAGGCTTGTGGTATCTCACAGTAATTTTAGATTAGGCAGCAGAACTGATTGCTTAGTCAAGAATGTTTTGTATGATTCTGAAAGTTTATGAGTAGATCCACTCAACTATAAGCAGTTTAAAACTCAACACTTTTGCCCTATTAAAATATTTTAAAAACATTGCATTTTATAATAATATAAAGACTATAATTGCTTTACCAAGGTATACAAATATTATTTAATGGTATTTAAAAGGAGAAAAAGGAACTGAAATTAAGCTTAGTAATTTGCTGTGTTTAGATAGCACTTTCCTGGCAATAAGAGACATGAGTTTCTAAAATATCTCTCTAATAGTAAAAAATATATGAGAACTATTAGCAGATTGAGTTCATTAACTTTTCTTTCTTCAAGCATATTTTCTGGTTTAGGGTAGATATCTACTGTTTTCTGGTATGAAATGAAAGAAATTGAGTACATGTTTACCTCCACCTTCTTTGTGCCCAGCCTTCCAATGATTTCCCATTATATTTTACTCTTTTAACCTTGTCAGTGTTTATAATATTTGCAAGTTGTTTGCAGTCATTATTCATGCATTTGTTTAGCTTTATTTCAAATAATTTAAAATAAATTATTTAATGTGTATTATAAGCTTTGTATTTGCTGTTGTTTTCCCCCCTCATCACCCACGTTTTTGCTCCAGTATCTACGCATAGGTCTTATTTCAGTTCTTTTTTTCACTATTCATCTGCATAATGATAGTTCTCTGTGGGCTATGGCTTAAACAGTATAGAGAGCAAAAGTAGGAGATTTTGGTAAATGGAACCATGAGTAGTTCTAATTAGAGTTTATCTGGAACATCTTGTCATCAAATGCTACGATTTTTGTACTGAGGAAACATGTTTTGGTTTGGGGCCTCTGTGCCTCACAAAGGTACTTCTTAATTCACACACCCTCTGGATTGTTATCTATGGTCAGAGGTTTTCCTTTATCTTTCATCCTACTTCATCTAGGCACTTACTATATTTAGGACTTGTATTTTTCCACTTGAACATATCCATAATCTTGAAATAGCAAGTAAAAGAACATGATGGAAGGATGATGTTTAGAAACATATAAAAAGTTCAATAAGATAAATTCTACCAATTTTTCAAGAGTATTTTAAAAGACCCAAGCTATCATATCATATAAACACATATTTAGCAGTAAAATATATGTTAGCTTAAATAGTTCAAGTATTTTCTGCTGGAAATTGCCAAATGATTTGCTCTGGATTCAAGTTAACTTACAAGAGGAGTTCATCTGTTATTTTGTTTCAATATGGCATTTCTACCCTTTTTAAAATCTCTTCTATTAGGGTGAAGTGACTTCTAATTTTGATTTTAATTTGCATTCTCCTGATGGCTAATGATGTTGTATACAAGTTTATGTGACTAGTGGCCATTTATAGAACTTCTGCAAACTGCCTATTCCAACTCTTTCATCCATTTCTATTGGATTTTTTTTTTTATTGATCTATAACAAATTTTATATATTCAGGATATGAATCCTTTGCTTACAAATATTTGTAAGCCACTCAGGCTTGCCTTTTTATTTGCATCATAGTTATTTAATGAGTAGATTTTAATTTTGATGAAGCCTAATGTATTTATCTTTTATTTTATGATTATTGCTTTCTCTGTATTATCAAAGAAGTCAGATTCTAAAGCAAACAATAAGCATTCCAAATCCCCAAATCTAAATATAACTATTAACATGTTGGTATAAGCTCTTACATATATTTATTACTCAGAAAAAAATACGGATTCTAAGGAAAAAAATTTAAGACTCTGAGATGGGTAAAAGTAGTTTCTGGGTACCTTTTCTGGAATATTGTATATCCAGGAATTACCTGATTCTATAGGAGTGTGTGCTTTTATTTTTCTTTGACTAGGCTATTTCACTACTACATGTTAGCTTATAGAGAACAGAATGCATTGCAAATAATTCTTGCTCATAAAGTGTAAATCAATTGTCCTATAGAGTGCAGTTGATTATTGCCTTGTGGATAGATCAGTTTTTGCAAATTCATTTCAAATTCCTTTACTGCATCATATAAATTTCTTTGAAGAGGTTGTAAAACATTACTGGTTTTCTCATTAGTAATAAGTTAAATTAAATCATTGAGATATGTTAACTGCTGTTTCCTGCTTTCTTGCTGCTATGCCTGTCTCCACTCCAGATATCTTTTTAATATCCTATTTTCTTTTCGTTTGGATATATACTCAGAAGTCAGATTTCTAGATCATGATCCCTCACACCTATTGGAATGTTGGTGAGGATGTGGAGAAAAGGGAAACTTTGTGTACTTTTGGTGGGAACGTAAATTGGCACAGCCAATGTGGAAAATAGTGTGGATGTTCTTCAAAAAATTTATTTTAAGCACTATTTAATATTTGAAGGTACTCATTTAATATAGTTGTATTTCTCTACCAGATTTTACACTGTAAACCACTACCTTTCCTATGGAACTTTCCTTCTGTTTATTAACTTGTATACTTTAGTTTATGATTTATGTTTTTGTTAATAGACTTTTTTAGAAGAGTCTTAGATTTACAGATAAATTGAGCAGATAATTCATAGAGCTCCAATATATCACTACCTTTCCCCTTCCACAGTTTCTCCTATTAGTAATATCTTCTATTAGTATAGTAGATTTGTTATAATACCTAATATCAGTATATTATTACAAACTAAAGTCCAGGTTTATATTAATGTCCACTTTACATCACAGTTCTATGGGTTTGGACAGCAGTGTAATGTCATATATCTAGCATTGTAATAACATGCAGAATAATTTCACAGTGTCTGTTGTGTTTCACGTATTCATCCTTTTCTCTCTCCCCTGGAAACCACTGATCTTTTTGGCATCTCCATAGTTTTATCTTTTCCAGAATGTTCATACAGTTAGCATTACACTGAATATTGCCTTTCAGACTGGCTTCTTTCACTTAGCAATTTGCAGCTAAGGTTCCTCTCTGTCTTTTTCTGGCTTGATAATTCTTTTTTTTAAGCTCTGAATAATATTCTATTCTATAGAATCGAATTCCATTCACCTTTGGAAGAGCATCTTAGTTGCTTCCACTTCTTGAAGATTATGAATGAAGTCATAAATATAACAACAAACACTTATTAGCAGGATTTTGTGTAGACACAAGTTTTCAACTCAGTTGGATAAATACCTAAGAGTGGATTGCTGTGTCATATATCGTAATTATTTTGCTAGGGCTGCCAAAACAAGGCACCAAAAACTGGAGGCCTCAAACAGCAGAAATTTATTGTCTCACCATTCTGGCATCTAGAAATACAAGCTTAAGGTGTCAACAGTGTTGATTCCTTCTAAGGCCTGTGAGGAAGAAGCCATTCCATGCCTCTCCCTAGCTTTTGGCAGGCTGTTGCCAATGTCTGGCATTCCTTGGTTTGCATAAGCCTCACCTTCATACCAGCCTTCATTTTCACATGATGATCTCCCTGCATGTGTGTTTGTGTTCAAATGTCCCTGTTTTATAAGGATACCAGTCATATTAGATTAAGGGCCTACCCTACTGGAGTATGATCTTATTTAACTAATTACATCTGTAGTGGTCCTATTCCCAAATTAGTTCACATTCTGAGGTACTGGGGGTTAGGACCTCAACATATGAATTTCAGGAGAACATAATTCAATTTATGTCATGTGATAAGACTATATTTATCTTCATAAGAAACTGCCGAATTGTCTTCCCAAGTGGCTGTAACATTTTCTATTCCTACCAGCAATGAATGAGAGTTCCTGTTGCTCTATATCCTCACCAATATTTGGTGGTGTCAGCATTTTCACTTTTAGCCATTCTAATAGGTATGTATTGGTATCTCCTTATTGTTTTAATTTGCATTTCCTTAATAACATACGATGTTGAACATGTCTTCATATACTTCTTTGGTGAGGTATCTGTTCAGATTCTTTGCCCATTTTTAAATTAGGTTGTTTGTTTTCTTATTGTTAAGTTTCAAGAGTTCTTTATATGTTTTGTATACCAATCCTTTATCAGAGAGATGTTTCTCTATGTCCTGTCTTTTCATTCTCTTAACAGTGTCACTGATAGAACAGATTTTAATTTTAGTGAAGTAGAACTTTAAATTTCTTTGTTCATGGATCATCCTTTTAGTGTTATATCTAACATTTTTAGTTTATAGTTCATTTTTCAAGATGGTAATACTTTGTGTCAGGAAGCCTTGACCATATCTGAGTGTTTTGTTATATATCCACATTACCTTATATCTATTATCCCCAGTGTCTGGTACATAATAGGCATGCATGAAAAATGCACTCAATGAATGAATGAATGGGGTAATGGATAAATACTTGAATAAGCAAATAAATACATGAATGTGTGTTTGGGCTTTAGTTTTCCTTTTGTATTTTTAGGGTCAAGTTTTGTTATAACACTGTCTTCATAAAATACAATGGGAAGCCTGTAGATGTTTGAGTTTTCCTCCAGTTTTATAAATATACTCATATTTAGTTTTGATTTCTAAATGATTATATCCTTCCAGTTCACAGATGTTTTCTTGGGAAATCTAAAAATTTTTCAAGATATGTAAGCTACTTAAAAATAACATATTTCTCATTCAGGCTGATGTTTTCTGATATACGTAGAATCTTAAAACCTTACAATGTATTAACAGTTTCTTTTATGAATGTTATAGACATTATATACAACAAGCTAGAAAGTGAAATTATAGCCCATGTGAAATTATAGCCCTTGTTAAAGTTATGTTCCCCTGCTTTCTATCAGGAAAACTTTTCTTTCATTCTGGTTAGTTTATATACGATAGATATTAGCAGTATAATGCTGATAATGTTTCAAATTAAATTATTTTTGTCTTATGTTTAAAAAATACTATAAATTTGATGATTATCATTTTCTAATAGGTACTGAGTTTTTATATTTATATGTATATATTTTGTGTCTTGGGAACAAATGCCATGTAATGCAAGGAAGAATATTGCTGGATACTCATGAGTAGAGAAAGACATCAATAAACCTTATGGACTCAGTTTGTGAACTTATGAATAGCTATTATTAAGGTATAGCATAGTAGTAAATTTTTCTTGTTAGTCACTATAGCTTAATAAAAGTACTTCATAATTTAACTGTTCAGTGCTACAATCATTAGTATTGCACCTGTTTTTGAAATCCCAAAGAAGAAATGTAATCAGTTCTTGTTCCATATAGCTGCACTTCTCTGTTGTATTTGATACTGGAGATCACCTACTTCCTCATGAAATTTTCTGTTCATTTTTGTTTTTCTTCTTTTTCTTTGTCAATCTTATATTGACCTGTAACACCTCTGAGAAAGATAAAAAGAGTGTGTCAAACTTGTGCTTTAACATGCTTTTGGTAAAATCTCTCTGCTCATTTAATTTGAAAAACTATCAGCATTATACTGCTAAAATCTATCATATATCAGCTAACCAGAATGAAAGAAAAGTTTTCCTGATAGAGAGCAGGAACATGAATTTAATTTTAACAAGGGCTATAATTTCACATGGGCTAGAATTTCACTTTCTAGCTTGTTATATACAATGTCTACAATATTTTATGACCCAAACCCAGATCAATTTCTTTCCATAATCATATCTTTATTCAACATAAATTTGCAAACATGTACACAGTATTTTGAAGGAACCAAGGAGGTCAGTGTTGCAATATTGCTTTGCATGGCCTCTCCTTCGGGCATGTGTGAGAATGGAGAGAGAGAAAGAAAAAGCTCTCATGCCACTTCTTATAAGCGCATTAATCCCATCCTGAAGGTCCCACTCTTGTGACCTCATCTAACTCTACCTTTCAAAGACCCATTTCCAAAATCCATCACACTGGAGGTTAGGGTTTTAGCATATGAATTTTGAGAGGAAAAATATTACAATACATAAGAGTTAAAAGGACAAGAAAAAGTCAAGACTTTACCTGGAGCATAGCTCTACAATTTTAAAACATGACTAAGAGGTGATATGCTAGGAATCAAGCTGTCTTGTAGATGAAGGTCTTTGTACTGTATGCTGCAGTGGTCCACCGGAATGAGGGGCTCTTGAGGACTGGCGTGAGAAGTTTCTCAGGACCTTAAAGAAGAAAATAAAAGCATCTTATGAGAGTTAATCAGGTAATATACACACCTATCTGAAAGGATACTTATGCAGAGCCTGAAAGACACAAAGACTTATAATAAATAAAAGTATGTTCTAACTAGATAAAATACAGTATGTCAAAGAAAAAATATCAATTAGAAGATTTTTCATTCATGGCTTAAAAAACCCACTTATCAAAATGTTGGCAGTGCCTGTCCAATCACTGTCTAGAGGAAGGGAATCCTATTCAAGGGATTTTTGGTATCCAGTACATTGGTATGATCATTCCAGTCTCAGCTGGATGCCATAATTACTTGCATTAATCTCTCTTTCCTTGTTCTGATATCATGCCTGACAAGCATCCATCTAAGTAGAAATTGGCTCTTGTCTACATCTAACTGTGTGGTTATGCTACTCCTCAGGGGAGGCACATTTCTCATTGTAAATCAATTAACAACCTCATGACTTTATGTAGTAATCATTTCAGCTTTTGGGAACCCTCTTGAGAGATGAAACCTTTCTCTGTTGTCTAATAAAATCAAATGTCTAAGTTTGTAGGGGCCAAGAAACCATGGTAAAGGTGCAGAGTACTAATCTATGAAATGTGATAGAAATCACCAGCCCTTCCTGGTGACAGCCAGAGATTGTTTCTGATTATATTTGTCTTTTATTCCCCATTTCAAACTGGTACATAGTACAACCCACTTTGTTTATCATCAGTGACTGACAATAATAGACCTTATGTTACTTGAGTTATTGATAGAATGACAATGAATTCTCTATGTAACAATGGCTGGAAACCAAGAATAGAGGCTATAAGGAATAGATCATACTAATTATTGTTTTGAAACTTAACTAGATCCATTACATGTTAGATGACTTTTTGTTTCGGTGTCATTCTCTACATTTTAATTTACTTCTAAGTCACAATCTTCTGATGTTTCATAACCACTTCTGAAGATTATCCCCACACATAATGTATTGTAAGTCACTTTTCAAATTTTAAGTGTAATTTTGGGGGGATTTGAGAGAGAGGATAGCCTGAGCACAGATTCATAAACGTCCTCTTACCTAATTGCTCTGTTTGAAGAAGCTGAAAACTCAAAATGCCTGTTTCCAAAGTCCTGAGGCAGCAGATTCTCCAGGATGTGCGTGGAGAGGCAGCGGAGAGGCGCCACGCCTGCCTTACACAAGTGCTTATCCCTCCGCCAAGTCCACGCAGGCAGGTACCTCTCTGCGTAGGGGTCACACGCTGCCCCAGGTGGACCCATCCTGCTGCAGTGAAACTTCTCATTGTTTTCATTTGATATGACGCTTACCAACCAACTTCTACATTTCAGGTAGCCAATAAGGAAAAACTATTTCAATTTGCAATTTTTGAAAGGCTTAGACATTTAGTTGGCAATTAGTAAAAAGTAAGGCTATCTTTCCAAACACATAAGCTCAAACAATCTAAGCAGTTTATGCCTTATTTCCCCTTTTTCTTGCCTTTTTCAATAGAAACAGCTGGGTAATATTCATCCTTGTACACACCAGTATTTACCACAGTGACAAATATAAGTTGGGTTGGACTTACAGTAACTTGAATTCAAGTCAAAATCAGTTCCTTCATTTAAGTAATAATTCTAAAGATGGAGAGGATTTTCTTCCCATTATTCAGATGTTTCCTGCCAGAAAAATGAGAACAGTGTTTCTGGTATTGTGAAGTCCTTTTTAAAGTTCTCTCCTGTAATTTTATTGATTCATTACATATTTACTGACCAACTACTAAGTGCAAGAATCAGTGACATGTGAGTCGACTGAGAATCAGACACACATCATTAGTTTACTTTTAATTTAGAAATTTATAGGTAACATTCTGTCTACTCTTCCTCTTAGTATTTGTAGATATGTGTATGGTATTTCCTGCTTTTAATTTTATAAGGTAATGAAATGATAATTATCATTTTAACTAGTTGGCACAATTTAGCATTTCTGAGCTATTTAGAGTGTCATTTGGGAGAAAATAAACATTGGCTGAGATGCATTTAAATTTGCATTTCTCCTTCACATTAAAGAAAGTTCAGGTGTATCTGTACTATCTTTGAAGCATTTTAATTCTTTTTGCTCTCAGAAATGAAGTAGAATAATGTTGATATTTTCCTTGAAAAAAATTCGACTTCATAACAAATGTGAATTCAAAAATTATATATTGAGTCCTCACTAATTTCTCTATTCTTTGCTCTGGAATATGCAAACTCTCTCCAAATGGAATTTGGTACTCTCTCCCAACTGCCTATAAAAATTCTATCTATGCTTCTACTCAGTTCAAAACCACTCTCTTCCTGAAATAGATTTCTAAGTTTCCCTATTTTGTTTTTTTTTAATTTCATCTTCTTACTTATGTACCAGACTAAAAGGAAATGTTCTGTTAGACAGAAGAACAGAAAAATGTGTATCCACAAAAGCCAAGACAAGAAAGTATTTCAAGGAGAGAATAGTCGACTGTGCCCAATACTACTGAGAAATGGAGTCAACGGCAATTCTTTAACGACCGTGATTTGGCAAAATGGAAATTATTAGTGACCTTGAAAGGGCAATTTCATTGTGAGCTGAGAAGAAAATAGTGATTAGGAGACAGAGTCAGTGAGAATAGACAATTCCGTGGTCAGATAGAGCAACTAGAGTGGGCTGAAATGAGCTCCTGTTTTGGGACATATGTATGACCCTTGACTGCATCAGTCTGTGCAAAGTACACACTGGATTGGACCTCAAAGGAATTAGACTCACTTACCCTGCTAATTAACTCTCTTATTTTAATCATGATGCATTCTCTTAATCTCAGGGTCTCATGTAAAATGATGGGGTTTACCTTCTATATTCAACATTCAATAACTTCCACATTGACTTTATTTGTAGTTTTGAATATTAGATGTGCCAACCCAGATTCTCTGTTAGTGACTATTTAACTAAATCTCAAGGAATCTGAGACCCTTGCAGAAATAAGTCAGGAGGCCAGGTAAGAATATAATGTTTGAGATATAAATAGTATATACAAGGCTGAAGAAAACAGCTATTTGAGTATTTAATTTCATTTAATTTCATAAATAATAAAAGTATCCCCAGTGATTGATACTAATTTTATAGTTACAATAAATGGTCTCATGGTGTCACAAGCAGATAATTGCTTCTCAGGCTTGTCTTTAGTTTAAAATTGATTAACCTCAGAAGCTTTGCCTAAACACAATGAAGTTTTATTATTTTCTCTATTGTATCCCCAACTGCGGTTAATATTGCCTAGAATTCTACTTTCCTGAAGTTTGTCTCATATTCTGGATATAAGCATGCATTTCACTGGTATTTTATTTTTTAGGTTAGTATAACTTTACTTTGAACACAGCTTTGATTTGATGCTCATGCTGTAAGAAGTAGGACTTTACTGTGCAAATCATGGTCTTTCAGCATTACTTACCTCGCTGCCAACTGTTACTTAGAATTCTAATGTACTCACGTTGTGTTCAGACTACTTTGTGATCAAAACTTCTTGATTGTGTACTTTAGACTTCTAATCAATAACCACTGGTCAAATTTATAATTAAATAGAACTTTGATAATTCTATGTTCTTCCTAAATTTTCAGTCATAGAAGAGTAGGTTTTTATTTTCGGTGTACCAAGTTAAGTGATACTGATTCCAAAGAAAGTATGCTCTGTTGGGCTGATGTTTGGCTGGGGAAAAGGACTTTTTTAGTTTTTATCTGCAAGTCGAATCAGGTTTAATGCATACACTCTTCATTATGGGTGTAATTGAACTGGCACTCTCAACTTAGAACAAATTGTTGAAACATCTGGACCATAATGAACAACCTAAGTTGCTATAGTTTTGATGGGAGAAGGGAAATAAAAAGGATGAGTTATCAGTATTGTATATTTCACCTGAAGTAAAGTTTAATTTTTCCTTAGAAGTAATATTTTTTCCTTTGTGGAAAACTTTATCTTGAAGGTAGGTAGAAGATAAAAATAAAAGATACATGCCAATTAACCAAATACAATAATGTTCTACATTTTTGCTTAATTTCTTTCCGGGAATTTCTTTTCAATAACCAACATAAAACAACATCAGTGACATTACTAGTTATTATCTATTATATGCTAGACATATGACTCATTTTCAAAACCCATTTTTGAACCATAGCACTATTTCAAGCCCTACAATAATATTAGTTATATATGTATAATCTTATCCATGTTAAACACATTCACATGTTTTATTTAAAGTTATGTCTTATATATTTATGTTAAAGTATGGATATCTGTGTGCATATGTCTTAAAGTAGTTATAATTCTAAGTATGTATTAGTGGTTTTCTCTCAAGATTATAAGTATTTACCAAGTCATTTCAAACTTTTAAACAAACATTTTAAAGGAGAATATTCTATTAGGAATATTCTATTCTAATATTCTAAATATTCTATTAGGAATTTAAGGCATTTCTGGTTTTTTTTTCTGTTGTGAACAGTTCTACAAAAAGAGTCTTCCCAAAACTTGGCTTTAATGTCTTAGGATAATATTCCTCAATTGAATTTCTGAGTTAAAGGTTGTGAACATTTTTAAGGCTCCTAAATAGAGATGGAAAATTATTTCTACCAAAGAATGGACAATTTGTACCTGCAACAGAGAGTGTAGGAATCTCTACGTTGTCCTATAGTCAATACAGGTTATTACTATTATTTAAAAAATCTGTAGTAATAGCAAAATCATGTTTTCTTGTATTAATTTACATATCTTTAATTACTAGCTTGGCTAACTTTTTTCTATATATAAACCATCTATTATCCTTAATATAAAAATGAATGATTCCTATTCTTTATCTGTTATTCCTTTTAGGGTTTTAATGTTTTCTTTATTGATTTAATGAGGTCTTTATATGCAAAAGCCATTTGTTGAACTGTCTTTTCAAGTTGTTTTGAGAGATCTAGCTATTAAGATTGGGCTGTTGCTTTTAATGAATGAGTGCTGTCTAAGATGATGTGTAAGAATCATACAGTGTTTCTCTGAGAGAGTCTCAGTCTCAGCAAGAAAAATCATGCAGCTTCTCAATTGTCGATGTACCATTATCCACTGTATGTTTGTTTTAAAAAACAAGCAAACAAAACTTAAGTATATCTGAGGATCTAGAGAAGCCTTTCACATCATGAAGGATTAATTCAGACATGGAATGTTTTTAATGTATGTACAATAGGATCAACTTTATTAAAATCAGGCCAATTTCATTGTCACTGTTCTTAACCACTATAAACTCTGTCCCCCCCAAAATGGCATATAAAACAGTATGGTCCCTCTCACATAGAAATTGCTCAGTAAATGTTACCTAAGATTATTCTGTTTACTGATAGATTAAAATATGTTTTCTTTTTGGCACCACTGCATAGTTTTGAAAGTTAGATGACTAGCATTTTGGTAATGAAATGATTAAGTATAAGCTGTACTGTGTGGGTGAGAATGGGCTTTGCAGAGAACTATAAAATGGTTTGACTTCTTGTCCTTCAAAGAGCGTAAAGAGAATTCACACTGATTGCAAATGACTAGGATTGAAAAGATCTTATGTTGAAAAAAACGACTTTATTCAGAGAATTATGAATCATTACTTTGTGTCTTTTTTAGGGCATTGTGCTGTTGTAGCAATCACATTATTCTCAGGAATCTCCTCTGCTCTTTTGAACTTTCATTACCTGACACTCATTTCATCAGTCAAAATAAGGTAGAAGCACAAAATTGGGATGTCATTTGAGAAAAAAAATACCTAACTGGTGATTTGATGATACCTATATTTCTCAAAAGTATCTATGCAGAAAAAAAAAAAGAAGCAGCTTATTATTTATAGTGGAGAAAGTCATAACCTTGCCATTTGTCCTAACTCTACGCAAACTAACTCAGAAGTTAGGGAAACCTGATCTTTTGAGAAAACTGGAGAAAAAAATTATCTCTGAACCTCATTATTTTATTAATGTCTTGGGTAATGCCATGTGAAATGTATTAAAGGAAAGAGTTGGAAATTCATTCAATTCAACTATTTCTTATCAAAAAATTTTCATCTCATTAGCCCTTTTATATATATCCATTGAAAGATCTATAAAAGGGAGGGCTACATAGTTCAGATTGAGTATAGAATAAACAAGGTAGCCTACATTTATAGAAAGTTATCTATTTCTTAGATAACTTCATTTTTATTTTACTTAAAAATGAAACCAAATTAAATATTTTTAAAGATATTAATGTAAACATTCCATAAGATCTTTTGCTTTCTGCAACTAAAAATTTTAATTTTATCTATATAATTTTACTTTTGTTTTAAACTTCAGTGACTATACAATTCTAAATTGGGGGAAATTGTTGGTTTATATCGTTACTTCCACAATTCTAAATAGAATAAATACCTCCTATACTACTCTCATGGTTATAGAAAGAAAACTTTTCTTGCTATCACTGAGATTTCAGTTATAAATATGATATTCAAAAGAAGTTCAATTTAGGATTTGTTTTTTCTCTTAATGTACTATTTTGTGTTATGGAGCAACTGGGATGCATGTAGAAGGGCATAGAGATAGGCATATTCTTAAGCTTCACAAATGAAACTTTCTAAGTTGTTTTCTTTGAACCCCTTTTGGTATACTTCTTTTTTCAATTAGGATTTTTTTCTGACACTTTAATGTTCTTTGCCAAACCCTTTGTAAGCCCATGGTGATATTTATCAGATGACCTAAATTAGAAACCTTTTATTCTATTCCTACTTCAGCCTCGGACTCCTTGAATGACCTTGAAAAATTAATATTCCCCCTACTATCTCTAATGGCAAAAAAAATAAATAAATAACTCAGAGGGATGTTCTGAAGCTTGATTATAATTATAATTCATAATAAAATCCACTGAGGTATTTCAAGGAAAGGCATTGTACACAGAGAAAATATTATAAAACTCTCTGGAGTCTTCATTTGTAGGTTATTATTTACAGATTTCAACAGAATTATATTTCAGCTATGCCTGTATGGTCTCTGATATTTTTCTGTCAACTGAAACTTTTATTTCTCCATAATACATGTTTATGAAGCCTTGGCTTTCTTGAAGAAAATGGAACAACTCAAAATTGCTAAGTAACATATATAAATTTTAAACTACCTTCCCTTGATCAAATTGGGCTGAGTTTAACTTTAAAGTATTAAGATATCTAACATATACTTAGAGTAAGACTGCATAAATTATCTCATTCAAACCATCATACTTTACAGTTTGATGGGGACCTAAAGAGATTTGTCCAAGGTCAGCCAGCTGTATTTTTCCATATTTCTTTATATGCAGCTTGGATTATAGGGTCTAGTGTCTAAGCATCTGGATTCTAGTGTCAGATCATGGACAAATCTTTGCTCCATCACATATGAGCTGTGTGATTTATAAGATAGTCCATATCTCGACATCTCCTCTTATAAAATATAGATAATAATAGAATGAACTGTTAAATAAGTGAATAATACATATTAATGTTTGGCACGTAATAAGTACTCCATAAATATTATGCTTTCCTACAGAGCTGGTCATGGCACTACTATTCCTACATGTCAGTAATCTTTTTTGATTAAAATTAGGGATAGCTTCAGAGGGGTGAGTATTTTCATTCCTGGTTTCGTCTGTGCTTACAGTGTGGGTTGTTGTCTGTCATAATTTTCGCTCTGTTCAAGTTTAAACTTCTTCCTTAGAAAATTCATTCATTATATGATTTAAACTCTTATATTTAAGGATATGAATTACACTATTAAATCTGAAACTGTCATCTCCATATTTATTAATAACAAGTATAAAATAATTAAGATCTATTGATTATGTGTTAGGTATAAGGAATACTTCCTAGTACTTGATACTTATTATTCTCAAAATGACGGTGTTAGGTATTATTGTCATTATCCTTATTTATAAATAGGGAAACCAAGGCTAATAGAGAATGGCCAAGACCGTTTATGTCTTACGGAACAGAGCCGGAGTTTCATCTCTTACTATCTGACAGTAAAGCCCATATCAGAACCTCTACACTACTCTCTTACATCATAATTGAATGTCCCTTTGTCACTTCAAAATATACAAGCTCACATTTTTTCTTCCCAGTCTGACCTCTTTCTAACACATATATATTTCTAAAATGCCGGCGATCACTTGTACTTGGAATTCATGAATCTCTCCTGTAACTTACTCCTTCCCTTTCGTTTGGCACCAGTTGTCTCTGTTCTCCCTTGGTAGTATTTCCGATTCAAAAAGATGTTCCCATGAGTTAGCCACCGATCTCCATTCCTGTGGGATCCTCACTGCCACTCCTCTCTGTGCTAGGCCTTCCTTGATCCATGTCTTAATCTGCCTTAGCTTCCTAGTTATTCTCCCCCTAATTTCAGTTTCTCCAGATTACACTTCAACTTGCCATTTACTAGCTATGAGATGTTGACAAATTAATTTATCTTCCAATAATTCAGTTTTAAAATGTGGATAAAATATCTACTCATACAGTTGATTCGGACATCAAAACCAAGCAGGGTGGATTTCCATGATTTGGCTCAACTCTGTCTACTTTTTTTTCTACTCTAAAAATCTGCAGTATTTTTATTTTTTGTACCACTTATTTTGACAATTAAAAAAGTATGTGGTTGATGAGTGTTCCTTGATTCATACTTATGCATTTAGATGTTTTCTTGCCTTTCATGCCTCATAGTAAGTGGTTTAATGCTTCCTATACAGGGGTAGAAGGCATTTAATAAATCCTTATTAGATAATTTTGACTCTTAGATCAATTTCCTTGTTACACAGTTTATTGCCATTGGTTTTGTAATGAAAACCATTGGAATTGTCAATTTTCTCCACAGCCACCTTTCCTCCCTTTTCTCTTTGTGTTGCTTTCTTTTCCCCAAGTTTGGATGGGATAAATCTCACCTCCAGCTACAAGAACTGTCCAATTTTCAAAGACTAATTAAAATTATTCCATTCTCTTTGCCCCTGTGATTGGCTGAGGAATGGTGGATCAGTATATCACGGCAATTACCCGGGTTTCTCTAAGAGTAAATCCATGTCTTCTGTGTATGATTTAGGTCAGTGCTTTTCAAACTTAGTCGGCATCAGAATCATCTAGCAGGCTTGTCAAGATACAGATTTTTAGGCCAACCCCCACAATTTCTGGGGTCACAGGTGGGGCCCAAGAATTTTCACTACACCTGCTGATTAGAAAATCACTCTGAGAACCACTGGTTTAAGGCCTTGCTACTCAAAGTGTCCACTTACCAGCAGCTTTACCCTCATCTGGGAGCTTGATATAAGTGCAAGATTTGAATTTACAGACCTACTGAATCTGAATTTTCAATTTAACAAGATCCCCACCCAGGTGATTCATATGCACATTAAGTAGCACTAGTTCAGGGAGAGACACTGATTTTCCCTTTGGCTGTCCAACAAGCAGGTAACTGGTAGGTATTGTCAGTTATTCTGTGATCATAAGTGTAGCAAGCTTTAAAATGGAGTTGATGATGGAGAAGACAGAGTGGAGATATGGGAAATCTTGGGTCTTTAGTAAAATTGTTAATCTAGGTTCATTCTTGTCCTAAGTATGAATTTTATTTTATTTTATTTTTTGTTCTTGCACCAAAAATTCCCCTTATTGTTAAGGGAATTTTGAGTTGGAATTCTTATTTCTTACATATTAACTATACATGTCTCTGGAAGGAAAAGTCTATACTGCCTTAGATTAATAAGATAATGATGCCATATTTCTTAAAAGCTTATAAATTTATTTTTCAATAAACTGGTATATATATATTGAGATAACCAGTATTTAGTAGCAATAATTCATGTTATTTTTAAAAAGTTAAAACTGGAATAAGGAAGGAATGCACATGAGGATAGATAATTTCTTCCAGAAATTGGGTAAAAGTGACTTGACTAAAATCACACAACTAGTTGTGTATAGGGCTGTACCTCACACAGAAGTCTTCTCACTCCATAGAGTTGGTTATTGTACATAAAGTAAGAATAAACCCAGGAAGTTGAAAGGTTGTAACTGTTTTTTGCCAGAAGGTATTCTCTTAGGAGTGTGATAAAGGCAGTATAAGCTAGTTAGTTGTATGTACTTTTGATTTTAAGGAATAGTAATTATAAACATATTTTTACATATTTTAAAAGTAGGTAAAGTACACTAATTATAGGTGTCTAAACTGTCAATTCATTCACATACAAAAAATACCACCCTCCCTTAATAAATCTATGACTAGTCACAGCAACAATAAAACACTAAATAATAACATTTTATGTCTTATTTACATATAAAACCACATGGGATTTTTTTTAAATGTTAAAATATGTAGTGAGCAACTTGGATTTAATTAACAAAATTAAAAGTTATCCTTTAATTGACATATGAAAATCTATGGTAAAATTCAGAATATTTTAACTATTTATGAATTTCTATATGTGTTTGATTACTGCTGGCATTTGGAAGACTATTCCATAGAGTGGAACACCACCATACTTTAGAAAGTCTTCTTTATGGCAATTATACTCCACAGGGCAAAATATTTCCTTACTACATCTACATTAAATCTCAACATTATTTGCAAAAATGATTTCATATGATTATTATTCCATAACAAACTGATTTTGCATATTTCCTGTCAAGTGAGAAAATAAAACTTTAAGGAGAAAAGCAACTATAAAAGAAATAATTATTAGCTCAGTAATTGGCAGCATATCTTTCATGGTGTTAAAAAGAAGACACTGACCCAACATGGTGTCCCTTTTACTAGGCTGTCATCAAACTGGGGCTCAATATCTAACTTAATTTCATTTTGAACCTCCCTCCAAAATGTATTAAGTCAGGAATTTTCCAGTCAGCATTGATAAGATAATGTCACATGTGTTCTCTCCATCCTCAAAGGAATCTACCTAATAAGACCCTTTTGTCCCCAGAGAAGGTGACCTCACCTGAAATAATGTTTTTTTCTGTTTATGATTTCCTTATCCTGTCTTTAAAAACCTCTCCCTTTCTCTAGTCCTTGGAACATCTCTCTACTTGCTAGAGTAGATGCTGCCTGAATCATGAATTACTTAATAAATCCAAATTAGATCTTTAAATTCACTTGGATGAATTTTGTTTTTTAACAATGGCATTTGAGAGCAAGGAATACAGCACTAAATCTGTTTCATAGGCATACAAGGTATTAATGAACATTTCTAAAATCTGGTGCTTTCTCTATTAAAATGATTACAAAATGATTATTGTTTGCATGTTTTCTGCTGGTCTCAGCCTGTCAATAACCAGTGTGTAACTCCAGAGAGAAACTATGTTCCTAGGCCAGGGCAAATAAACTTTTGAAGCTGAAATCGGTCACCAGGAGAAACAAAGTAGAAGACACCCATTTATTGCTTACTAGCAATCGTCTACTCCTGCTCACCTGTGTCTCTCGTGACCTGGCTGCCAAGAAACCAATAATACTCTCTGGTCCAGGTGCCCACTCACTCTCCACCCCACTTACAATCTCCTATTGATATGGAGATGCACTAAGGCCAGGTTAGAGATTCTGTAAGTATTGCAATTTTACTCACAGCACACCCCTCCAGAAATCTCACCTCATGGTGTACTCACTCCCTATCTTCTGCCCCTGTGTGAGAAAACTGTATAACAACATACAATAACAACAGCAATAAAATCATGATAATCCTCAAACTGGAAGATTCAGCTAGGTTCAAAATTCTATGCAGATTAAGTCCATAGCTTGCCCATTCACAGGAAGCCAGCAGCTGAATGGGTAGTGAGTTCAGTGTGCTCATCATGTGGCAGCTGCAGCCAGGAAGTGAGTCCAGGCCACAGGGACTATAGGAGAAAAATAACCTTAAGGGTGATAAATACATGTTTTAATGACACCATCTTGCCCATTACATAGGATGTGTGCAATAGAGTGTTCCTGTGATAGGACAGTGGCAGGAATGGAATCTTGTCCTGGTCCTAGTATACCAGACCTTCACCCCCCTCCCTGTGGGAGTTACAGATGGGTCAATATATAGGGCTATGGGAGCCTGGCCATAAAGATAAAACACAGCTTTCCCATAAGATGCTCTTACCTCCCGGATGTTTTGGGTACACTACTGTGATCTTTGGCAGCCCCTGCTGTTACTCCAGGAACACACAGGAAGCCAGCTTCCAGGCCTTTTACCCAAGGTGCCAGAAGGGTCAGCCATCACTGATCCATGTGCCAAAATGTCCAGAGCCACGTCCACACAACAGAGTCTCCAGGATTTAATGCAGTTGGGGCTGGCAGCAGGGTGTTGCTCTGCTGGCCATATACTGGCTTCAGTAACTCCTCTTTGCTTTGCACATACAGTTGTATAGGAGAGGAAGCAATGTGTGTTAGCATGTCCACAGGGCTCAAGGCTCCTTTTGGGGTTTCTCATTCAAACGTTGTAGCACTGTCCATAAGTGAACTGACCAGCCCCATAGACTATTGGTGTCTGAGTTCAGGCCAGATTTCAACAAAACATGCCTGGCCCAGTAGGGTTATATGGTACATGAAACTTCCGCTTTATTCCTAATTGCTACACCCATTCTTATAACGCATGTCCAGTCAAGTGGGTGTCTTGATCATTCTCACAATCACCTGTAGCCAGCCATAGGCTGTAAAGAGATGCTCTAGGCCCTTTTGATGGTTTGCTGATGGGCATGATGTGAAAGTAAAGCAACCAACAGGCCAGCAGCTGTGTCCACACAAGTCATGGCATACCAATATCCTTCTGATATGGACAGAGGCCCAATAGAGTCTATCTGCCACCTGACAAGGGGTATTGGCCCCTTTACTATTGTTTCACGTTGCTGTGGACTCGGTGTAAGTTCCTCTTAGAACACACAAGGCACTCCTTCTGGGCTTTGCTGACTTCTTCAAAGGTCAATGGCAAGCCCTATTGATGAGCTACCGACCACACTGTCTTTTGCCCCACGTGCAACAAGCATTGATGTAACCACTGGGCTACATCAGAGGCAGGCTTTCCTTCTAGCCAGTGTACCTGGACCTATGTATCTGTTTCATCATTCCCTTTCCAATATTTTGAGAAACAAATATCCAACAATCCCAGCCACCACATTGCCACTCAGGCCCTCTAAGTAGTCTATCTCATGGAGACCTAACTCCACAGTTCTGGTGTCTCCATACTTCCCCAATTCTGGGGAAGGGCCCACCCATCTAGGAGGTGCTTTACCCTAGATCAGTTCCCCACTAGGGGTTCCCTGAGTGGAAGTCCCAAGGATAGGGGGTTCCCAAGTGCAGCCGCACCATCAATCATTGCCAGAGGGAAAGGTGAGTCATCACTCCCCACCTCAGTAGCCACTGGGGCTTCCCCATCATCCACAGGGTGGTTTCTGGGCATCTCCCCACCATCTCTAGGAGCAGCCCACCCAAGGGTCACACCCATGAAGACAGATTTCGGGTTCAAAGGTCCTGTCGACTACCACCAGGTATAACTCCAGGGGAAAATATGTTCCCAGCTTGGGGCAAATAACCTTTGAAGCCACAATGAGTCAAAGGAATAAATAAAGTGGGAGAAACCCATTCATTACTTACAAGCAGTCATCTACTTCTGCTCGCCTGTATCTCTTGCAACCTGGCTGCAAAAGGACCCCACTAAACGTCTCCTGTCCAGGTGCACACTCACTCTCCACCCCTTTTGTAATCACCTGTTGATATGGAGATGGACTACTTCTCTCCACCCCTTGGAAACACCTACTGATATGGAGATGAACTAAGGGCATGTGAGAGATTCTGGAAATATTGCAATTTTACCTACACAGTGTTATTGGACAAAGCCTTGTGGTTCTTACTATGATTGTAAGATGCCCTTCAGCAACAACATTTAGGAAACTTTGAAAAAATAGAGGTTTATTACTTACAGTGCCTGACATTACATAGCACACCTTGATCCACACAGTGAGGTCCATGGGAGAGAGAGAGTGCATGGACCTGGGGTTCTGTTTTTATTGGGGTCAAAGTAGGAGGCCAGGGTTTTTCTGGGCTCACTCTTTATTGATGAGTTTAAAACATGAAAGCAGGAATTTAAAGCATGGGAACAGAAAAACAAGTGACCCAAATGGTCACTTATTGAAATCAATCAAGATTCTAAAAGAAAGGAGCCTAAGGAGGGGAGGTGGCCTGGCTCTTCATCTAGCCTGGGGCTGGAAATGTTTTTATTTGAGATAGCTCTCTTTGAAGTGGATGTTTCTTTGAAATGGATGTCTCAGCATTCAATGCTTAAGTCAGGCACTTACATTGCAAAAAAGAACAAAAAATATCTCAGGACTTACAGTTCATTGCAGAACATTTCAATATTATATCAGAAAATTAAAAACAGTAAACAAAATTGTAAATGATTTGACTGGAATATTATTTATGATGCAAAGTTCTTCCATTACTTTGAATATAAAGGTAATATAAATTGTGCTCATACATTATGCAACAAACAGCAGTGAACACAGCCTTTCCAAACACTAAAAATGTATGGCAATACTTTCTGTTGATATCTTTTCTGACTTTTAAAATAATTTTTAAAATATTAATTTTGAAATAATTTCAAAATAACAGAAGATTTATGGAAACAATACAAATGATATCTATGTTCTCTTCATGAAAGTTTCATTAATTTCATTAATTACCAGTTGCTAGAGTGTGTGTACACATTCATATATACATGTAATTAATATTATTTTCTGAACCATTTTCATGTACATTGTTGATTTGTTGACATTAAAATAAAAAGTCAGTTATTTTACCAGCAAAAATGAATTTATTCAGGAATAGCAGAAAATTGCCATTTGGGACATGCAAGCTACAGCAGAATCATAGGCATGTCTGGAGAATAAAAGAGATGAACACACTTTTATAGAGGATTAGGTCAGGTTGGGAGGGCTGTTTTAAGCAAAAAAGTTCATTGGAGAAAACTGGGAGACCCCTGTATCATGGCTTCTTGGCTGTTCTGTGACAGTTTCTCAAAGGCTGGGCTATTTTGGGGAGGCAGAAAGTGGAACTGTTGGGAAGGAGTTCAATTAGAAGAGGCAGGGAAGTCAGAGTACCAGGTGAGGAGGGAATATATTAAAGTGAGAGTTGCTAGGAATGGCAGCTATCCTGCAGGCAGCAGAGTGGAGGAAGAACAAAGAGATAAGGGAAGTTCACTGAACTCCTTCTAAGCCTAGAGGACCTTCCTTGCCGACTCCTAAGTCAGTGTCACCTGATGTCCAGTGTCTGCTTGGATCTGCACGGCATGAGAACTAAGTCCCTCCCACCCCAGGATTTGGAGGAGCCTCAGAGCACTGGATGGAGTAAGATTATGTTCTGAGAACTTCCAAACGGCATAGAAAGGAGATTTTCAGGCAGACTACTAAGGAGCATGATTGTATAGCTGCAGTTTCATCCAGGTCACTCAGGATATGGGAACTTGCAAGCCCAAACCAGAGCTCTCAGCAGCCCCTCCCTGCTAATCTGAGGTGGGACAGAGAGAGTGAAGGCTTGTGCTCACACCTAGAGAATACAATGAATTAGCGAGGTAATAAGGACACTTACCACTGGAAGAGCGCAGAGAAAAAATGCAGTAAGTTGAGCAGTGTGAGGTTTATTTAAAGTAAAAAGGAGCATACTTAAAGAAAGGGGAATGTGGGCTACCTGAGAGAAGATGTATGCCCAAAAGCTGAGATTCTGTATTTTAAGGAGTTTTAAGAATAGGCTAAAGGGTTGGGGTGATGTACCCTTGTTGAGCAGTCTCATGATATTTATCTCTGGTGAGAGAAATTATTTCATTACCTATAGCTGGTGCTCTAGGTAATTCTGTAGGACAAACCTTTTGTTCCCTGTAATATAGTGGCCACTCCCAAGTATTGGGAACACATCAGTTAAGACTGCTTGCCTTGCCTTAAGATGAGTCACTGGCTGATTACCAAAGAATGTTAAGAATTTTACTTTCCAATTCTCTTTCAAAAGTGGAATCTTAGCCTTAAGATACGTCCCTCCTGTTCTTATTATGCTGATCTTAGTATTTTTAGGAAAATTAATCATGATGCTTGTCTAAGATCTCTGCCCTATCTCACCTGCATTAGCTAGGTCAAGTCTCAAGGTCAGCCCAGATACAGAGCATGTGGATTCAACTCACAGTTCAACTGGCATTGACTCTGTGAGTCCCTTCTGGCTCTCTGGTTTTATCTGCCTGACTCTTTGAGTCCCACTTAGTGGGCTTTACTGGTCTTATTCTCCCTCCATCGGCTCATATCTATCTTTCTGCCTAACAAAACCTTTCTTCCTCCTGCTGGGGAGTCAAACAGCTAAAACAGTCTGTCTCTTCTGGTGGAGTCTGAGACTTACAGAGAGTGGCATCCACTATGAGGCAGGTGATGCAGGTAGGATGCAGGCAGATAATGTTCAGGACCCTTGTAAGTTTCAAAAAACCCCAGTCCAACTTAGCCACTTAGTTAGATAGACCTCAGCTGCTCTGACTGATTGTATCCTATACAAATGAAGCATTGTACTTTCAGTCAATCAGGAGTGAGTTGCAATGTCATTAGTTCAGTTCTCTAGTAGGTCTGGGGAGTGGTGGGACTTCCTCCTCTCAGGAGGCAATATAAATCCCGGACACCACAACCCTGATGGCATTCTCCCTTGGAGCCCCTCCTAATTAGTATAAACTTTCTCGTTTCATTCATTAAAAGAGCTTTGCTGGTTGCTCTGTATTCTTGTCTGCTGGCTTCATTCTTCAACGCCTCCAAGACAAGCTCCTGGGAAAAAATGGCATTCCCGCTGTTAACAGTTAGAGCCTCCCTTGCAGGCCTCCAGAGCCTACGTCAGTGAGGTTTCCCTTAATTCACTTTCACAACATCAAGTTTACCCATAAATATTTTTGAATGTACTTTCCAAGAATTAAGACACTCTCTTATATAACCACAGTACAAACTCAGGAAATGCAACATTACATATAAAGTGAATGTTCATCATATTGATCATCCTAAAACTGTCCTTTACAAAATACTATTTTCCTGATCCATTAGGATGCAATCCAAGGTAGCACATTGCATTTAATTGTCATTTACTGTTTAGTCAGACTTGGCACTTGAAGATGTTACTTCAGTTCTCTGAGTTTTAATTTGCAGCTGTGTACCATTAGGGAAATTATCTAACTTCTCTGGACTTTACTTTGTAAATATGTGAGAATTAAATGAGATACTATATTAAAAGTATTGTCCTTCAAAAGTATCTGGCACATAGTTGCTGCTCAGAAAACATGTAGCTTAAAAAAAGAGACAAATAGCATATATATTTACATAATAGATTTAAAATTCAGACTGTGACCTAAATGTAGTGAAAGACAAATCACTTCCTTTTATCCTTTTTAGAGCGCATTTCAATGGGCCAAGAGCAAAGGTCAAAGTCACTTTGAAAATAAAGCATCTTATATAGACATTTTGTCTCACTGAATGGGACAGTGCTTTACAGCACAGGATTTGATTACACATCTCACAATGGAAAGCAGTAAAGCTCTACAGCTAACAAGCAGAGAGTCAAGGTTTCCAGACAGACTTTTATATTATGAAAGAACATTCTTTATTGAAATACAGAAAGAAGGTTAGTTTTGGATAGAAAAAATTGCTTAAGAATGTTCCTATAGGCAAAACATGATCTCTTATTTATGTTTAACTCAACAGTTCTCACAGAAAGGTGATATGCAAAATAGCACTTTTATTCATGAGGGAGAAATCCCAAAAGAATGCTCTGCCCTTGAAGTTTTTCTCCTTTTATCCTACTTCCTCCTATCCAGCATCTGATCAACCACAGGTATAACTGAGAGCCTATCTTCCCCGTAGAGTTTCGTTTCTTGTCCAAGCTAGCTAGTGATTCTGTTCTTTGAAAACTGTTTTTTTTCCCATGTGATATTGTGATTTCGTAAGAAATACATGTTTGGTTTTTGACCCCTATCCTGGCACGGAGCTCCTAAAGCCAGTGGAATTTCCTTTGATAAGAATGATAATGGTGTCTTAGGTTCATGAGGTGACTTTTGGAAAGCCCTTAAGTAATGTAAGGATGGAGGCTGGTTGCCAGGGGAACCAACCATTGTAATTAAAGGATTGAAACTTTCAGTACCACCCACCCGTACCAACATCCAGGGAGGGGAGAGAGGCTGAGGTTGAATCAACTGCCAATGACCCATGATTTGATCGATCATGCTTATGTAATGAAGCCCCCATAAAAACCCAAAAGGACTGATTTTGGAAAGCTTCAGGGTTGGAAAACATGTAGAGATGTGGATAGGGTGGCTTGGTCTGAGAAGGCATGGAAGCTTTGCGCGTCTTCCCATATACCTTACCCTATGAATCTCTTCAATCTGGCTGTTTTGAATTACAGCTTTTTATAATAAGGTGGTACTCTACCTAGTAAAATGTTTTTCTGAGTTCTGTGAGCTACTCTAGCAATTAATTGAACCTGGGGAAGAGGTGATGGGACCCTCTGATTTATAGTCAGTTGGTCAGAAGCACGGATAACAACCTGGGCTTGCAACTGGCATCTAAAGACGGTGTGTATGGGTGGGGGGAGGGCAGTTTCTGGGACCGAGACCTTTTCCTCTGGAATCTGATACTATCACCAGGTAGATAGTATCAGAATTGAGATGAATTCTCAGGCAGCTTGCTGGTGCCCGAGAATTGCTTGGTGGTATGTGGGAAGCCTCTCCAACAGACACAAATTAAAATAGGGACCAGGACTCAAAAGAGTCTGAAAGAGTGGTTTTGGCCTTTGATCATAGCTTGTCTCACTATACTTTTTTATTAGGTCATATGTTTAAGACTTTTCTCCCTACTGAGATTGTTACTTTTGGTGGAAATTGCCTAGTTCTTATATTTCTTTTGTGTCAGCCCACCATGCTTCGTTCAGTGACAAGCACTTAAAAGTACTAACAAAATATATGTGGAATTGGTTATTTTTAATTAACTCTGGGTTTCACTTTCATCACCTATATGGGGTGTAAAGCCATGTTTTTGTTTTCTAACTTGCCTGATACTGAATCAGACTCTGGCTAAGTCTGACTGCTTTAGGCTTTTAATGACTTACTACCTCCAACTATTTTGAGATAGGACTTTATTCTCCTCATGCTATAGGGAGTAGAAAAGGGAGCAGAAGGCTAGGGAGAGCTATCTTTGCTGGCCTTAAGGTTCTACTCTCTTTCTAAAGGAGACTATTCTTCTCACTGCCTCAGTAAAAACATTGCTTCTGACCATCCTATTCCTGCTGCATACATTATTATATTCCCCCTCCTCACCTTGAAGCTCACATGGTAGAACCTCTCATTTGTGGTCCTCCTTTCTTATATCCATCTGCTCCTCTTACCCAAAGACTTTAAATACTTCCTTCCAAACGTGCCCTCATTCTTTTATTTTTAGACACCACTGTGACTACACTGATGTATGTATCTACATTGCTCTTTTAATATACAAATATACTCATACTTTAGAAATTCCTAAAATTTAGAAGTTCATATTTTTTCATGAGGATATTCTATGACTTTAAGACCCCAGCAATGCATGCCATTAATAAAATGAATAGATAAATCACAGACTGAGAGAAAATATTTATAAACATATATCTGACAAGGGACTCATATCCAAAATATATAAAGAAGGTCTACAAATAAATAATAATATAAACAATTGACAAATCAAAAATTCTAGAGACCAAGATATCTCTGAGATAAAAGGATTTACTGAGCCTCTACAGATGCTAGTCAGAAAAAGGACTAAGTCCTAATACAGGAAATTTTTGCTCACTGGCAGCAAGGCCACTTAACAACTTGTCCATCAGATTCAAGAAACAGGGAACACTTGTAAGGAATCTCAAAGAAAGTTCTTTAAATTTACACTAGCTATAGATAAGGAATGAGGAAGGTGGGGTAACATGAAGTGAGGGAAGTCTGAGGATAGGTAGTTAACAGAGGAGGTTCATGGATTGGTTGTTAATGACGGTCAGGCACTATTCATTGGTTCTGGGGACCTTCTGGATAATTGTTGAAAGGCCTTCCTCATGGAGCTTCTGGTTAGCTCCATGGTTATTGAGTGATTGCCTTCCCTCATCTCTGTCTCCCCCATTTTCAGCCCTAAGACACTTAAGTTTAGGACATCTCAGAATTTTTCCTTATTGCAGTATTACAAAAGGGCACAATATTTGAACAGACCCTTTTAAAAGAAATTTTTAAAATGCTCAGTAATTCCATGAGAAAGTTCTTAATGGGAAAATGCAAATAAAAAGCATAATGAGATATTGCTAAACATTCATTTGTTGACTAAAACTGAAAATATTGACAATACAAAATATAAAATATTGGCAAGGACATGGAGAAAATGTAATTCTCATAGGTTGCTGGTGGGAGTATAAATTAGCCAAACTATTTTGTAAAACTGTTTGGCAATTTCTTATAAAATGAATCATGCAACTACTCTATGACCTAATTATTCAATTCCTTGGTATTTATCCAAGAATAATTAAAACACATGACACAGAAAAAATTGTACATGACTATTCAAATGAAATTTACTCATAATAGCTCAATACTGGGAGTAACCCAAATATCCATTAACAGAGGAATAGATGAATTGTGGCATACACATTCAATAGAATAATACATAGCAAAAACAAAAATTAATGAATCACTGACACTGACAAAATGGGTGGATTTTAAAAACATTGAATGAAGAAGTGATTCCAATTATCTAAAATTACAAAGTAGGCAACGTAATCTAGGGTGATAGAAATCAGATTAGTTGTTTCCAGCAGCAGAGTTTGATTGGAGAATGGAATGAAATTTCTGTGTTGATAGAAATGTCCTATGTCTCCATTGGAGTATTGGTTACCCAAGTATATACATTTGTCAGACTCACACAATTGTATACTTAAGGTTTACACACCTTACAATGTTTAAATTAACATAAATACAAAATAAAGCAAATACTTTGTTTAACATGTAGATAAATCTTCCCATAGTTGTGGCCCCTAAGGTTCGGTGTATACGGATCTTCCTCAGCTTGTGATGGGTATGTCCTAATAAACTCATCATAAGTTGAAAATGTCATAAGTTGAAAATGCATTTAATACATGTACCAAACATCATAGCTTAGCCTAGCCTAATTTAAATGTGCTCAGAACACTTATGTTAGCCTACTGTTGGGCAAAATCATCTAACATAAAGTCTATTTTATAATAAAGTTTGAATAGCTCATGTAATTTATTGAACATTGTACTGAAAGTGGAAAACAGAAAGGTTTTAGGGGTACAAAATGGTTGTAAGATAGCAGTTGTTTACCCTGGTGATCACGTGGCTGACTGGGTGTCTTGCCAGTGGGTTTCAGTCCCAGGCAAATTCACTATGGATTCAGTGTGACCAAAGAAGTGGCAGTAGAAAGTTCTTGGGGTGAAAGGGTTATACCCAACTTTATTTCCATGGTGGCAGGTCAATCACTAAAATCCCATCCACTCATGCAGTAAGTCTGCATGCAGCAAGCTGATCTCTGCCTCTGGGCCTCTCTGCCTGCACAGCCGTCCTCTGGGCCTTTGTCCTCAGCATTGCCACTACTCCAGCCTCTGCTCTCCTGCAGCCTTGCAGCTGTGCCACAGTGTTGCCCAGAGCACTGAGCAGAGCTCTTTATATAGAGTCAATAGCAACGTATTGCCCACACGTGTGAAGTGAGCTAGCCGACCAGGGCCAGGTGAGAATCCTGGTCACAGGAACCTTCATTTTACCCACACTGGGACCTGCAGATATCCCTGCCACTCCCCAACATTATGAGAAACTATCATACCACATATCTCTATCCCAAGAAACAATCCAAATTCAAAACTTAAAGTGTGGTTTCTCCTGCATGCATACTGCTTTTGCACCATCATAAAGTTGAAAATTTTTAAGTCAAATTATTATAAGTGGGGAACTGTGTGTGTGGGGAGGTTGGGGTTCCTATGGCCAGGATCCTCACTGAACTTACACCACCTGATGGTGTAACTTGCCTGTTGCTAGGCTACCACTTCCACACCTTTAGGCAATAAGCTATTATTGTGCTATATAGAGAACTCGGCCCAGTGCTCTGGGCAGAAGCAGAGACGCTAGTGCTCGACCTACCGCCAGGAGAACAAGACGGTAATAAACCTTTTCAAACCAAAGAACGTTTTGTTATCAATTTCTTTGGTCACATTGAATCCATTGTCCAGGGCTGAAACCCATTGGCAAGACAATTGGCAAAAGTCAGCAGGGTTCATTGTTGACCAAGGAAAAAGACAGGCTGCCTTATGGGAGGGGTCCTTCAGCAGGCTGCCCCTGTGAATGGGGAGACAGTGGATTGTCCCCCAATGGGTATGTGGTCTGAGGTGGCTTGCCTCCTAGAGGGCTGGGCCCCACCCCAGGACTGGAGGCAAGTGGAGGTGACACCTGAGGCAGTAGGGGTGGCCCTTGGTATAGTAAGTAAATCCTTTGAGAAACAGAGTGCCCATGAGGCAGCAGGGACTATGAGTCTACAGAAGAGACCCAAGAAATGGCAGCACGAGAAAGCGAGCTGCAAGCTTCTGTGGATTCCCTGAAGAGGGAAATGGCATTGATGCAAGAGGGGATGGCACAAGAACACTGTCAGCAAGGTGCCATTGAAGAGGCAAACAATTCTTTACAGAACGAGACAGCAGTGCTGCCAGGTGTTCTGAAGGAGGAAGAGGCCATCAAGGAAAAAGACAAACTCCTGAGGGAAGCACAGGTGGAGGTGGCACGAGAATGTCAGCTACGAAGCATTGAGGTGAAGGTAAGAGAGCTTCTGAAGACTAAGGTAGCATTGCTGCGAGGCATAGTAGAAAAGGTAAAGGTTGTAGCAGAAGAGGTGCTCAGGGGAGCGGAGAGAAAGGTGCCATCAGCCCCAGAAATGGAGGAGCTGGGGAAGGATGAAGGGGTGTCCCCTCCTGTATTGAAAGCACACCCAATGGTTGTAAAGAAAATAAAGACCCAGCAGCTGAAGGTTCCCCAAGGAGAGGAGCAGCCCCCTCCCCAGGTCATGGAGCACTGTATGGTCCGCCCCTATACTCAGGCTGAGCTGGTAGATTTGGGCTCTCGGTTTAGGCAGAAGCCTCAGAGTCAATATCAGCTTGGCTCCTGCGTCTGTGGGACTTAGGGGTGGTTGGAATTGTTCTGTCGGGATCAGAGATGGGAAAGCTGTCTTCCCTAACAGTGCAGCCTACCTTGAGGCAGCGATTACAAAATGCACATCAGACCCCAGGGAGTCACACCCTCCTCGATTGGCTCATGGCTGCACTTCGTGCTGTGTGGCCCAATCCGGGTGAGCTACCATCCTCTCCTGTTAGATGGCAGACATATGCTGGACTCCAGCAGATGCTACAAGAGCTAGGCATGAGAAATGCCATCTGTAGTCCAGAGAATTATGGCCCAGATGAAGAGATGTTCACTACTGGGATGAGAATTATTGTACTTCAAACGGCTCCTACATCCCTCTTTGGGTCTCTAGTAGCCATTTTTTCCCCTCACTTAGGGCATCCCATAAGTGAAGTGACACATACAGTAACAGACTTAGCAGAGGCTGAAGCAATGAGAACTCGGAAAGAAATAAGACCTATTGCTCATAATAAAAATTTACAAGGCCCCATGTAGGTTACGAGGTCCCCGATGTGGGTTGATTTAATATGGGCAGGAGCAGATGGAAGGAAATTAGATGGGAAATCAAATAGCATCGTACTAGAGCTATAGCAACAGCTGAAACCAGAGCAGCAGTTCCAGCCATTAAGACCAAAGAAGCAGAGGTCACAGACAGAGCCACGATGCTGGCCTGTGTGTTTGCAAGACTTCCTGCTGGAAAGCGAGCCAACCTCACTTGAGCCCACACAGGGAGGTGATTGGGGAACACGGTTTGACTGAGGGGAAGGTCAAGGTATCTGCCCTGAGGGACCAGGGGGACACCGGAGGCCACATGTTGAAAGAGCTATCCATTGGTCCCCAGTGAACATACAACGTGTCCTGGCCCTGGTATACACTGGGGCAGAATGTTCACTGATTCATGGTAACCCTGAGCAGTTCCCGGGATCCCCACTGTCATAGATGAATATGAGGGGAAGGCTATCGGAGTGAAAAAAGCCCAAATCCCTTTGGGAATAGGGTGTCTACCCCAAAAACAGTATACAGTGTATATATCTCCTATCCCTGAGTATATTTGGAGGATTGATATCCTGCAGGATCAGACACTGCAGGTGAGTTCAGACTGAAAGTACGTGTGGTGAAGGCAGTTCTGAGGGGACATGCTAGGCACCCGCCCATAGCTTTGCCTTTGCCTCGAGGGTGACTAATACCAAACAATACAAACTGCCTGGGGGCATAAAGAGATTGGAGAAACTGCAGGAGCTGGAAAAGGTGGGTATTATAAATCCCACCCATAGTTCTTTCAATTCCCCAGTGTGGCCAGTAAAAAAGCCAGATGGCTCCTGGTGTATGACTGTGGATTACAGAGAACTGAATAAGGTCATACCCCTTATGCATTCTGCTGTCCCCTCTATTGCAGGGTTGATGGATACCCTCAGCCATGAAATAGGAACATATCATTATGTGGTAGGTCTTGCTAATGCCTTCTTTTCCATTGACATTGAGCAGGAAAGTCAGGAACAGTTTGCCTTCACGTGGGAAGGATGGCAGTGGACTTTCACAATCCTTCCACAGGGATACCTCCACAGCCCCACCATCTGTCACTGACTTGTAGCCCAGGACTTGGCTACATGGTAGAAATCGCCAATTGTGCAGCTGAACCATTATATTGATGATATCATGCTCACATCCGATTCTCTTTCAGATCTAGAAGGTTAGACTACTGAAACATTTACAGGAGAAAGGATGGGCTGTGAACCGAGGTTCAGGGACCTGGTTTGTCTGTCAAATTCTTGGGGGTCGTCTGGTTGGGTAAGACCAAAGTGATACCAGAAGCAGTTATAGATAAAGTCCAGGCCTTTCCTACCCCCACAACTTTAGCATTCCTACAGGAGTTTCTGGGTCTTCTAGGCTACTAGAGAGTGTTTATCCCACACTTGGCACAAATTCTGAAGCCCTTATACCATTTGATACGAAAGGGCATCAGGTGGGAGTGGGATGAGACAGGTGCATCTGCCTTTACTACAGCAAAACGGGCAGTCAAGGCCATGTAGGCCTTGAGTGTGATAGACCCATCAACACCTGTGAGCCGGATGTTCATGTCACTGAAGACGGTTATGGCTGGGGTCTCTGGCAGTGGCTTTAACGAACTCGCCAACCCATTGGATTCTGGTCACAACTCTGGAAAGGGGAAGAGGTACGATACACATTGATAGAAAAACAACTGGCTGCTGCGTATCATGCCTTGCTGGCTACAGAACCCATTACTGGAATGGCCCCGATAAAGGTAATAACCACCTATCCCATCTTGGGGTGGGTACGAGACTGGACCCAAAAGCCAAGGAGTGGCGTGGCACAAATACCCACACTCGCCAATCGGGGTGCTTACCTACAGCAGCGTAGCGCCCTCTCTAGTAGCCCCTTGAGTGAAGAACTCCAATGCTTATTGGAGCCAGTGACATACACTAGTGAAAAGCAGGAAGAACTTGCTTTTGAACCATTCATAGCAGAGAGTTCCTATTGGGAGGGAAGAGCCCCTATACCCGAAGATGCATGGTACACAGATGGCTCCAGCCGTGGGCAGCTCCCAAAATGGAGGGCCATAGCTTTCCATCCTAAGACTGAGACAATATGGATGGAAGATGGTGAGGGGAAGCACAGCCAATGGGCAGAGTTGTGGGCCGTGTGGCTTGTGATCAGCCAAGAGCTCTCCCCTATAGTTTTCTGCACTGACAGCTGGGCTGTCTATTCGGGCTTGACCCTGTGGCTACCAACCTGGTACCAGGTCACCTGGCTGGTTGGTCACCAACCCCTTTGGGAGCAAGAATTGTGGCAAGACTTATGGGCCCATGGTCAGACTAAAATAATTACAGTATACCATGTGACAGGTCATTTGCCACTGGCATCCCCAGGAAATGATGAAGCAGATAAATTGACCCAGATATGTTGGTTAGAAGGAAAGCTTGCCTTTGATGTTTCCCATTGGCTACATCAGCATTTGTTGCATGCGGGCCAAAAGACAATGTGGGCTGTAGCCTGTCGGTGGGGCTTGCCTTTGACCTTCGAAGAAGTGAGTAGAGCCCAGCAGGAGTGTGTTGTGTGCTCCAAAAGGGACTTACACTGAGGTCCACAGCAACATGGGACAATAGCTAAGGGGCCTAGACCCCTCATCAGGTGGCAGATAGACTATATTGGGCCTCTACCTGTGTCAGAAGGATATCGGTATGTGATGACCTGTGTGGACACAGCTACTCGACTTCTGGTTCCTTTTTCTACCCATTGTGCAGACCAGCAGATGACCAAAAGAGGCCTGGAGCATCTCTTTGCCGTCTATGGCCAACCACAGGTAACACAGGTAATTGAGAGTGATCAGGAGACCCATTTTACTGGACATACACTGCAAGAATGGGTGCGACAGCTGGGAATCAAATGGAAGTTTCATGTGCCATACAATCTTACTGCTGCAGGCATGATAGAGAGGCACAATGGCTTGTTAAAATCCAGACTAAAGTCAGATACCAATAGTCTGCGAGGATGGTCAGTCCGCTTATGGACTGTGCTACGGCATTTGAACGAGAGACCCTGAAAGGGAGCCCTGAGTCCCGTTGACATGTTAACACATATGGCTGCCTCCCCTACACAGGTGCAAGTACAAACCAAGGAAGAATCACTGAAGCCGAAGTTTGGCCACCAAAATAACATCTTGTTGCCAGCACCAGCTGCACTGAACCCCGGAGACTCCATTGAGTGGATGTGGCCTTGGACCTTTTGACACATGGACCAACGATGGCTGGCTCTCCTGGCACCTTGGGGACAAGGCCTGGAAACTGGCCTCCTGTGTATTCCTGGAATAACAGCAGAGTGGCTGCCAAAAGTTGCAGTAGTATATCCTGAACGGCCAGAAGTTAGGAGCATCTTACTGGGAGTTTTGTTTTATCATTATGGCCTGTGCATGCACCTCTAGTAGCACTATATATAGACCCTTCAGAAACCCCCATGGGGAGAGGAGTAAAAGTATTGTATACTAGACCTGGAAGGAACCCCCTTCCTGCTACAGTCCTATCACAGGACCACTCTCTTGCATGCATCCTACCTGATGGACAAGATTTGCCTATGTTGGTGGCATTAAAACATGTGTCTTATCACCCCTAAAGTCTTTGTGGATTGGGAACTTTCTCTGTGTCAGGGTTTTTAGCCTCCCCTCGTTCCCCTCTGGGCCTGCAGAGAGAAAAGAAGGGAGAGGCACGCCCCGGCAAGGCAGAACCGGGAAAGGCGAGTGCCAACTGCCCACCCGATCACCAGCCTCTGGCCCTTAGGCATGACCTGGAGACAAGCAGAAGCGACAGGGAGCTCAGTCAAAGCAGGAACTCGTTTATTGCAGAAACAGTAGGACATATATAATGCTCACAGGCCAATCAAAATAAAGGTCAGGCAATCACACACTCTTCACGCAGGAAGGCATATCATGCAAGTGAATGGTGTCCACGAGCTGATCACATTCGTGGAAAACCCAAGCCACCAATAGGGAGTAATCAGGAACCAGGAAGCAAACTCATTTCATCTCAAAAACAAGCTCAGGCGCCGCCCTATGCTCATCCGGTGAGCACCATCTTGGCAATGATTCAGCATTTGAATGTTACCTCTTAGATTTGCAGGCCCTACACCTCTGGCTTGAGGATTATTATAAATTTTGTTATTAGGAACCTCCTCTGGCTTGAGGATTATTATAATTTTTGTTACCTGTATAAAAATCTTGCTGTATCTTAATTTTTATTATCTCTAAGTTGTTGTTATCCTCTGTTGCTATTGTGGAATCTGGTTACAGTGCTCCAGTTTTCTCGCACAGGGACCATTGCAAAAGATTGAGAGCATGTAGATTGTAAGGAGAGAATCCTGGAGGGGTGGAGTGTGGGGAAGTTGGGGTTCCTATGGCCAGGATCCTCACTGAACTTAAACCACCTGATGATGTAACTGGCCTGTTGCTAGGCTACCGCTTCCACACCTTTAGGCAATAAGCTATTACTGTGCTATATAGAGAGCTCGGCCCAGTGCTCTGGGGGGAGGCAGAGATGCTAGTGCTCGACCTACCGCAGGGAGAACAAGCCTGGTAATAAACCCTTTCACCCCAAAGAACGTTTTGCTGTCAATTTCTTTGGTCACATTGAATCCATAGCGAACTTGCCCGGGGCTGAAACCCATTGGCAAGACAATAATGAACTTAACTAGGACTGAAACTCTCAGGCAACAGGTTGGAGGGACATTAAGTTGGAATTAGAAGATTCAACTATTTTGTTCATGGTCAGTTGGGAAGGAAAATATTATTTGTTCTGAACTAAAAGTTCTGGACCTTTTGAAATTTTTACTTTTTGTTTTTTGGGTCAGAGACTAAAAGAAAGACTAAAGCTATATAAGGGTAAAAGCAATTGGAACCAAGGAAAGCATTTTTTTAAATAAAAGGATGATTGAATATACAAGGAATAATCATTCCCTTGATTTCTAAGTGTTAGCTCAGTCACACAGGAGAGAAGCAGTGACATTAAGGACCATAGCTGTTTTCAACAGATTCTTAGCAAGATCACCTTGCTGTGATTATAATGCAAAGAGAAAATGACATGTGCAGCATTTCAAGAAGATTGTTTCTTTGTTAAAGGGAATTAAATGTTCTTTTTAATATTTTGCATTGGATCAGGTCGGTAAGCCCTCACAGTGTTCCCTTCCTATCGTGAATGTTCATCCCTTCTATACAAGAGAATTGACTTCAAAATTTTTAAGTTTTAAGACTTTACATTTCTAATTCCAGTAGAGTTTCCACATTTTATCTTCTAAATGTTAAATCTTCTCCTACTTTAACATATGAACCCAATACAAGAAATGTATTTAGTAATAAGTTAAAATTAGCAAGTGTATTTACATAAAAGCTCTGAAGCAATAAAAATGCAAATACTGAATAACAAAAGTGTAATTTCGTTTTTAACTTTGAAAAATAGAAACCTTTTAAATCACGTAAAATACTAAAATGTCTCAATATTTAACTTAATGGAACATGGTATGTTTCAGGGAAAATGCCAGTTTCAATGATGCATAAGCTAGCAACTTCATATTTATAGAATGAATTATAGGAAAAGTAAGGTCATATTTTAAAAATGCAATACATGGATTACAGGCAGCAAATCCACTTATTTGGCTATATTAATGGTTGGTACAGCACAAGCAAGAATATGATGGTTTGCTGACAGAGTGTGAAGCAGACTGGTCAGACTTCAATTTTTAAAATGTGGCTTTGGAGGAAATTAAAAATTTATCTTTTAATTGCAACTACATATTTTAAATAATGTGTACTTTAAAAGCAAAGACAAAATAACTAAAAAAGTTAATGGACTATTTAAAGCAAAAACAATAATAATATATTATGGCATTCATAATAATCATAGAATCAGTAAATATGACAGTAATACCACAAAGTGTGGGAGGGGAATGTGGAAGCCTGGTATTATAAGATTCTTTATATGTGAAGTAGTATAATTTTATATTAAGGTAGACTGTGATATGTTAAATAGTATTTTGTATGTTATAGGAGCATTTTCAACCTTGGCAGTATTAATATTCTGTGCTGGATAATTCTTTGTTTTTGTGGGCTGTCCTGTACATGGTAGGATGTTTAATGGCATCTCTGGTTGGCCTCTCCCCACTAGATGCCTGTAGCACCTCCTTCAGCTGTGAAGCTAAAAATGCCCTCAGGCATTGCCAGATGTCTCAGTGAGGGTTATAATCACCTCCTGTTGGGAACAATTACTTTAGACAAACAACTAAGAAAACACAAGAAAGAGGTATTACAATATCAATAGAGGTGATAAAATCAAGTCTTTAATAAAATAATCAGTTAATCCAAAAGAGGGCAGAAAAAGGAAAAATGATCAAGGGCAAATGGATCAAATAAAGCACAAAATGCAAGATCGTTGCAACCCTGGTGGAAAATATTTTCCCAGCCCAGGGCAAATTACCTTTGAAACTGAAATCAAAGGGAGAAATGAAGTGGGAGAAACCCATTTATTGCTTACAAGCAGTCATTCACTTCTGCTCACCTGTGTCTCTCACAACCCAGCTGTAAAAAGGGACCCCACCCAACCTCTCCTGTCCAGATATGCCCTCCTCCACCATGTAATCACCTATTGATATGGAGATGGACTAAGGCCAGGCAATAGGTTCTGGAAATACTGAAATTTTACTCATAATAGTAGATTTAAAATCAATTGCATTAAATACAAAAGATGTGTAGACAAGTTAAATAGCTGAGAATCTAAGATTGGATAAAAAATAAATAAAAGGCCCATATGCTCCCTCTATAAGAAACCCATTTTAAATATAAATATAAATAAAAATTAAAAGTATGGAAATGATAAATAATACAAACACCAGTCAACAGAAAATAGGAGTGGATATATTAATATTCATCAAAGAAGACTTCAGAAGGTGAAATACATGCCCCCAAATCTGATAGAACTTGAAAATAGAGATGGACAAATCCAAAATTACCGTTGAAATTTTCAACACTCCTCCCTCAACAATTGACAGAGCAAGTAATTAGCAAATAAGTAAGTATATAGCAGAGTTGAATAATACAATTACCAACTTAATTAATTTACATACATAGAATACTCTAACCAATAAGACAGCAGAATACACATTTATTCAACATTTATTCAACAGCTCTGATTATATTTTTGCATTTCTATGCTGTGATTATACCGTCCATGGCTTAGAATGATGAGTCAGAAAGAGCAAAGTTGTGAAGTAAGGCATATGCCTGAGATGAAACTCTTGTCAATATACGTGTGATATGGCATGAAACTGTCCACCAGAGACACAGCTAAAATCATATGGGGACTAAGGGAGATGATGCACCACACCAAGGGTGTCTGCCAGAGTAGGAACCATCTTTCACCTGTAATCCAGGTGAAAACTTCTTGCTGTATGATTCTCAGAAGATCACAACATAACTCCTGTTTGGGGAAACCCAAACTAAAACATTCTCCTCTGACTCCAGGGCCACATTAGGACTTTCATGAGCCTTAACCACTTTTGCCTTTGTGAGTGTTTCCTTCAAAAAGAAGTGTTAAAAATACTGTGGGTCCTTTACCCTGACTGATTCGAGCACAAAGCGGGATTGATGGAGGCAAGGGAAATATGAAAAGAGGTTGCTTACTCTTAGAGGACCTAATACCCAGACAATTCTCTTAAATCCAAAATCTTTTTTATATGCTAAATTTATGGAGGTTTTTATAATGGCTCTCCTTTGATTAATGTCATTTGGTTTTCTCCAAGATTTATTTATATATATATATATCCAAAAACTATTTAATAGCTTAAACATTTCAGAAGAGACAAACTAGTGGTAAAAAGGGGAAAAAAATGTCTTTACTATTACTGCAATACAATTTGCTTATGGTCTTGAGCAAGTGACTTTGCAAAGGTTATTAAATGTCACATATATAAATCAAATAGATATTTTGAGGAAAATATCTGAAATTTAGCTTTCTCAAATGCTAACTGTGAAGGAATCTCAAATACACATTACAGTGAATTATTATAAAATAAGTATTTTTTGGTAACATTTACCAAATTTAAAAAATGTATAGACTTTCATGAATGAAGTGTTGCATTAAAAAAACTATCGTAAGAGAAGTTGAATAGAAGTTTTACATATAATCCAAGAACTTTAAGGCTAGCTAGTACAAACTCCTTGAACTTCTTTTAGGTACGAATATCCACACCTATCTTCACATCCTTTCCTGCAATTTCAGGCAAAGATGTCACCCCACAACCTCTGTGTTTGATCTGATTCTCTTACAAATCCCTGAGATCTTAGATCAATTTTTATCATTCTTACTTTATTTTCACTATTTCTAGTATACTGCTTTTTTCCTTCTAGACTTAAACACATTAGACATTTTCCTATTAAAAACAAATACAAAAATAAAAACATAACTATCAATCAACCCTCCATTTCTAGATACTCTTTAGGTTCTTTCCTTTTAGAAGCAGATCTCAAAATACATCTGCTATACTTACATTAATTGTATCATCTTTTATTCATTCTCAAGTCAGTGTGGTCAGACTTCTGGCTCTACCAAAGGGCTCCAGCAAAATTACTAACCACTAAATCTCTGCATGTCTTTTGGTGTCCCATTTTTTTATTTTCTTGCAGCATTTGGCATCATCACCTACATCCTTCTTTATTGAATCAGCTTCCTAACTTGCCAATTTGTGGAGCAATTAACCTTGGTGTACAAATGGTGTCTTTTGTTCAACATGTTGGAAAACTCACCATCTTCTTCTCTAACCTGATCCTCTTTCATTTCCCATCTGCTAGTTTGTAAATACCATTCAATCACTCAAGCTAAAAAAACAAAAACCTTGGGAGCCTCATTAAACTTCTTATCCCCAATATCCTACCCCTATTCCCCTTGGTCACCAAATTCTACATTTTCTATTTCTTTGACATCTCCAATTTTCATCTTCCTCTTCATCTACACACCTTTGTTGAAGTTCAGGTCTTTTATCTGGATCAGTTATTAGAACCTCACCTGGTCCAGTCTTCCCCCTGTATTGCTGCCAGAGACAGCTGTTTGTATTATTCCCCTGCTTAAATTGCTTCAATGACTTGTAATTCTTTACAGCAGGAGGTGAAACACATTAATGTAAGATACACAGTCTTTTACAATGTCCTTCTTCTTCAACCTTCTGCTTCTTATGCTCCCTTCTCCAATCCAGAGTCACAATTTCTGTTCCTTCCACTGGTAATTGTCACACATAGCAAGACTACTTCAGATCTTGATTTTGTTCAAGCTGCTCTGTGTGCCTATGTTATTATGTCTCACCTTTCAGCTGGTGAATACCTATTCTGCTTTTAAGTTTAAACCATTATTTGAAATCTCTGTCTATCTTTCTACCAGGTAGAATTATGCTCATATTCCTTTTGCCACTGCTATGGCTCATTAATATATCTATTTCATCAAACCTGTAACACTTTGTTAAACCTGCTGTGTGTATATTTGTGTTGATCTTTCTCTATTTCAGAACCATGTCTTCTTCCTTTTATTTTTCTCTCCAGTGCCTGGCATTGCAACTACTGTTTAAAACATGGTTGATACAAGTTTAATACACACATGAAGAACAGTACAATCCTGATGTGAAAGAAGTAACAGAATATCACATTTCAAGACAGAGAAGTTCTTTTATTTCAATCATTTTTGTTTGATAATATTCAAGAATATATCATAACTCAAGAAGAAACAGAATAGCAAATTACCTAAAAAAAAGGAATCCCATACAGAAGTGGCTAATCTGATTCATAAAGTATCTGTTATGTTAGGAACACACACATCCACAGACACACATACAACACATATCTAAAGTGTAGCCAGTAAATAGAATAAGAAGGGCTACAATAAGAAGGCTGAAATCACCAACAATACAGCGATGTTAATGAGATGAATGAGCAAATCGTACTGAATAACGGGGGCATGTGCAGTTAATCCTATTAGATTGTGAAATTGACTTCAAACAGTAAATGCTGACTGTTTTGTCAGCATAATATAACCTCCAGGCCACATGCTGAGAATCTTCCACTGTAGTCAGAGACAGATGGCATCAGTTTGTGCCCTGATTCATGCCTGAGTCAGTGTCACAGTTTGGAGATCAAATGTAGCAGTTCCACATTTTCAAAATACCATGAAAAAATTTGACCTGTCACTTTTTGGTCAAATCTTGCTTAATCATATATAACTTACAATGTTAAGTGACAGCAGATGTAATGTTGGGGGGGCACGGGGAGGGCTGTACAACTCAGAGAAGACAAGTAGTGATTGTATAGCATCTCACTACGCTGATGGACAGTGACTGTAATGGGGTTGGTGGGGGGGACCTGATGAAGGGGGTAGTTTAATAACCATAATATTGCACATGTAAATGTAGATTAATGATACCAAAGTAAATTGTTTAAAAAAAATGTTAAGTGACAAGTTTGGAGAATTTCAAAATGGGTAAGTTGAGTGCAATTATGTTGATCTTAAAGTTCTGATTTGAGATTAATCTTGGAGATTTCATTTGTTTTATACTGCTGAATTTATACAATAAATGTTTTTAAACTTGCAGGTTCAGATTAACTTATGAAAGAATAAAGTTAAGATTTGGGAGAATGTCTACATTAGGATTGTGTTTTGAATAGAAATAGTTGTGTTACACTTTGCTGTATATAAGTTAGGCAAGTAACCAATAGGTATTTCCAATAAATACCAGCACTTCCTTAATGAGTACAGTAAGTCAGTTATTTATAATCATGGTGTTATTTTATTCATAAGTATAAAATAATCATAAGCATTTTAAATTTGAAGTTGAAATTATTCTTATTCCCATCTCCACCATGTTGACTCCACAATCTGATATGCAATGGTGATTTCCTAAGGAAACCATTTTATTTTTCCAGTAGGTATTATATTAATAAAGGGGTAAAAAGGAGAGAAAAGAGTTTCCATCACAGTCTTACATACATACATTAGGTGCTTAAACAAATGTTTGCTTGTTAATCTTATAGATTGTCTTATAGATATTGTGTACTTGTACAAAAGTACATAATAAATTCAATGGATGACCCCAAAATAAAGACATCCCAGTAGCCACAATTCAGATCAGGAAATATTACATCAGCAACTTGGAATCTTCTCTAGAGCCCCTTGCAGTCACTGCCCCTTCTTCTACCCGAAGGTAAACACTGTCCTAATTTTTAACAACATAATTTATTCAGTTTTATTGTCACAACACCTCACACATGGGAGACAAGAAATGTTTATTCTAAAACCTTATTTAGATTTTCCTGTTTTTGAACTTTATGTAAATGCAATTGTGTAGTATGTATGTTTGTGAAATTCATCCATGTTGCAGCATATAATTTGAGATGATTCCTTTTATATATATATTTTTATAAACTTTTTTTAAGAACAGTTTTAGGCTCACGGCACAGCTGAGAGGAAGCTACAGAGATTTCCTATATACCCCCTACCCCACACACATGTATAGCATCCCCATTTTCTACGCTTCCCCTATAGAGAGAAACATCTGTTACAATTGATGAACCCCATTGGCAAGTCATAATCACCAAAGTCCATAGTTTACATTGGGGTTCATTCTTGATGTACATTTTATAGTTTGGGGCAAATGTATAATAATATGTATCCATCATTATAGTATCATACAGAGCATTTTCACTGCCCTAAAAATTCTCTGTGCTTTGCCCCAACCCCTGAGAACCACTGACCTTTCTATGATCTCCATATTCTTGGCTTTTCTAGACTCACACAATTGGAATCACACAGTATATAACATTTTCTGATCGGCTTCTTTCCCTTTGTAATATGTATTTAAGAGGCTTCCATGTCTTTTCATGATTTTAGAACTCATTTCTTTTTAGTGTTGAATAATATTTAATTGCCTGGATGTACCACAGTTTATCTGTTCACCTACCAACAGACATCTTGGTAGCTTCCAAGTCTTGGTAATTATGAATAAAGATTCCACAAACATCTATGTGCAGCAAACCATTTTTTTAAAGATAAAAGTCATCTCTATTCTATCTCTAGTCTAATTATTCCTAATAATGAATCAGATTTATGATTAATGAGTATGAATATATCACAGAGGAAGGAGGAATCATTGGGTTAGAGGTCACATAATGACATCATGTGGTTTTAATCCTCAGTGATCTTTTGCTAAGTAGTTATTAGTCATATGAACTAATACAATGAACCAAAGATCCAGATATCTATTGATTGATATAAAACACTTTTCTAAGATATGACTCATCGCTTTACCTCAAGGATCTAAAAGGACATTCAAATTGGGCATTTATTTACATAGTCTTCTGCTTGTGGTACTAAATTTCATAATGACAACTAAATTTCGTAAGACAAGGGTCATGTATCATCTTTAAGACAGAAAAATGTTTTGTAGCCTAGGGCAGAAGGAGGATATTGTTTCATTTGAGAGCAATGGCCACCAGCAGTGTTAATTCCTTTCATATTAAGCTGCAGATGTCTTATCTAATAATATACACAACAGCACTTTTGTTAAGTGCCAACTGATCTTTTGTTGTATCAAGTAGAAAGAAAATGAATTTTTAAGTTTCATGAATTCCCCTGTGATATTCTTTTACAAACTCAAATAATATCATGTTACTGTGGTTATGTAAATGGTGTTACTTCCTTCTGCTCTTCTAAAGCTAAGGTTACTAAAAATATGCAGTGTTCGACCATAGAGAATTAAATCTGATAGCATATGCTTTTGGAGCCAGGAATTATTAAAACAGACACAGTTTGCAGTGTGTTGAAAGACAAAAGTGGATTAATTATTTAGTTATGCTGTTTCAACTTTCATAGTTGACTTTTTAGAACTAATACATTAAAGAGGCAGGCAAAGAATAGAATCATCTTTTTTTTTTTGCTTATCATGGTGTATGTAGCATCTTGCTTGGAAACAGAGATATGGATGAGATAACTAAAATTTAATTAACCTAGCTGGCATCTGTCCTTGGCCTAGACCAGTGATTCTCAAATGTGGCTGCATCTCAAACTCACCTGAGGAGCTTCAACTACTATTGAAGCCTGGCTTCCATACCCAGACATTCTAATTTTTTTGACCTCAAGTGTGGTCTCAGTGTCCTGGTTCTAATATACAGCCAAGATTGAGAACTTCTGACCTAGTCAGGTAGCATATTAGAAAGGAACAAGGGATGGGGATTAAAGATGGCGGCATGAGAGGTGAGACACAGGCTTCCTCCTAAAACCGGATATAATATGAAAATATAATTAATACAGCTAATCCTGAAAGAGCAACAGGAAAGAGGACTGCGCCAGACTCCATACACTTGGAGAAAAGAGCAGACCTCACAGAACAGGATAATGTACCAAAGCTGTGGCCCAGTGGGACCCAAGCCCTTCCCGACCCCAGCTCACTGGCAGGAGGAAGAGAACCGAGCAGGGATGGAGTGGAGGCCTGGGACTGCTGAATACCTAACTCTGGAGATCTACTCTGGGAGCACAAAACTACATTTCATGGTGCTTGCATGATACTCTCATGATTATGGTGTTGGAAAGCTAAGACAGGCAGAATTCCTGGAGAGACTGAGATTCCAGCCGTTTGTGGAAAGCAGCGATCCATATCTGGCTGCTCTGGGACAAAACAAAGGTGGGAAGTCTGAGAGACTTCCTAACAAGGAAGACCTTAGCAAGAGGGCTGCTAAAGGGGCAAGGATTGCGCAGAGCTTACTACTCAGGAGAAAGGACAGGTAGACAGAATTGTCCGGGTATACTCTGCCCAGCAAGTTGGGAGCTTTGCCATATAGACTCTCATATTTAAGGAGGAAAAAGAAATCTTCCTCCTTAGATGATCTTCAGGTGCCCCAACTCCCTGGCTAGCTACACAGCTCCAAGAACCCCTTGTGATATGCAGCCTACTGTGCCTTTCTCCGAGCCAGCCCCACCTGCCTCACAAACTGGTAAAACCTACTCTGGCATTAGCCCAGCCAGAGGGAAGATCTGTCTACAGCAACTACAAATGCAATGCATAGAGGCTTATACCTGTGTGCTCGGCCCACTGGCTCAGGCAGTGGAGAAAGGCATAGCAGCTGGTAGCAGGAAACAGCTCTTTCCTCCTACCAGGGACCAATACCACTCCCCTGTGACCCCTGACACTGTTTCAGGGGCTGAGTAGCTCCAGGGAGTAGAGCTTCTGGGCACTAGAGGACGCCATATACAAATATGAAATGTCAAAGGAAGCAGGTTCAGAGTAAAATTATTAATACAACTCCTGAGAAAGATTTAAAGGACATCGACCTCATGACTCTTCCTGAAAGGGAGTTCAAAATAAGAATCATTAACATGCTCATGGCAGTACAGAAAGATATTCAAGAACTGAGGAATGAATTCCAGTCAGAGATCCAATCATTTAAGAGCACAATGAAGGGTATTAAAAGCAGATTGGATATGGTGGAGGAGATGATAAATGAAATAGAAACTAAAGAAGAAGAATACAAAGTAACTGAGGCACAGAAAGAAAAAAAGATCTCTAAGAATGAAAGAATATTGAGAGAACTGTGTGACCAATCCAAATGGAACAATATTCACATTATAGGGGTATCAGAAGAAGAAGAGAGGGAAAAAGAGATAGAAAGTGTCTTTCAGGAGGTAATTGCTGAAAACTTCCCCAACCTGGGGAAGGAGATAGTCTCTCAGGCCATGGGGATGCACAGATCTCCCAAAACAAAGGACCTAATAAAGACAACACCAAGATATATAGTAATTAAAATAGCATAGATGAAGGATAAGGACAGACTATTAAAAGTAGCCAGAAAGAGAAATAAGATCACATAAAAGGAAAGCCCATCAGGCTATCATCAGACTTCTCAACAGAAACCTTACACGCCAGAAGGGAGTGGCATGATGTATTTAATGCAATGAAACAGAAGGGCCTTGAGCCAAGAATATTTATCTGGCAAGATTATCATTTAAATTTGAAGGAGGGATTAAACACTTTACAGATAAGCAAAAGCTGAGAGAATTTACCTCCCATAAACCATCTCTACAGTGTATTTTGGAGGGACTGCTATAGATGGAAGTGTTCCTAAGGTTTAATAGCTGTCACCAGAGGTAATAAAACCACAGTAAAGAAAGTAGAACAGCTAATTACTAAGAAAATGCAGAATTAAATTAACTATCCCCAAAGTCAATAAAGGGATAGACAAAGAGTACAGAATATGATACCTAATGTATAAAGAAAGGAAGAGGAAGAAAAAGGAGAAGGAAAAAAAAAGAACCTTTAGACTGTGTTTGTAATAGCATATTAAGTGAGTTAAGTTAGACACTTAGATAGTAAGGAAATTAACCTTTATCCTTTGTTAACCACGAATCTAAAGTCTGCAGTGCCAATAAGAACGTACCTATCGGTAATCACCCTAAATGTAAATGGACTGAATGCAGCAATCAAAAGACACAGAGTCACGGACCGAATAAAAAAAGACCTATCTTTATGCTGCTTACAAGAGACTCACTTTAAACCCAAAGACATACACAGACTAAAAGTGAAGGGATGGAAAAAGATATACAACTAATAGGGAGAAAAAAGCAGGAGTTACAGTACTTGTATCAGACAAAACAGACTTCAAAACAATGAAAGTCACAAGAGACAAAGAAGGACATTACATAATGATTAAGGGGTCAATCCAACAAGAAGATATAACCATTATAAATATCTATGCGCCCAACACAGGGGCTCCTACATATGTGAATACTAACAGAATTCAAAGGAGAAATAGAGTTCAATGCATTCATTCTAGGAGACTTCAACACTTCACTCACTCTGAAGGACAGACCAACCGGACAGAAAATAAGTAAGGAGACAGAGGCACTGAACAACACATTAGAACAGATGGACCTACCAGACATCTACAGAACTCTACACCCAGAAGTAGCAGAATACACATTCTTCTCAAGTGCACATGGAACATTTTCAAGAATAGATCATATACTAGGCTACAAAAATTCAAAATGACTGAAATTGTACTAACCAGTTTCTCAGACCACAAAGGTATGAAACTGGAAATAAATTATACAAAGAAAATGAAAAATACCACAAACACATGGATGCTTCACAACATGCTCCTAAATAACCAATGGATCAATGACCAAATAAAAACAGAGACCAAGCAATATATGGAGACAAATGAAAACAATAATTCAACACCACAAAATCTGCGGGACGCCACAAATGCCATGCTAAGAGGAAAGTATATTGCAATACAGGCCTACCTCTGGAAAGAAGAACAATCCCATATGAGCAGTCTAAACTCACAATTAACGAAACTAGAAAAAGAAGAACAAATGAGGCCCAAAGTCAGCAGAAGGAGGGGCATAATAAAGATCAGAACAGAAATAAATAAAATCAAGAAGAATAAAACAATAGAATCAATGAAAGCAAGAGCTGGTTCTTTGAGAAAATAAACAAAATAGATAAACCTGTAGCCAGACTTATAAAGAAAAAAAGAGAGTCTACACACATAAACAGAATAAGAAACGAGAAAGAAAAAATCACTACGGACACCAAAGAAATTCAAAGAATTATTAGAGAATACTATGAAAAATTATATGCTAATAAACTGGATAACCTAGAAGAAATGGACAATTTTCTGGAAAATACAACCTATCAAGGCTGACTCAGAAAGAAGCAGAAAATCTGAACAGACCAATTACCAGCAACGAAATTGAACTGGTAATCAACAACCTACCTAAGGCATTTGATTCAAGATGGCAATGTGAGAGGTGACACAGAGAACTCCTCCCAAAATCACAAATAGTACAAAAATATAATTAATACAACTAACACAAAAAAAGGCACGAAGAAAAAAGGCTGAACCAGACTGCATGCAAACCTCAAGAACAGAGCATACCTCACGAAACAGGGTAACTTGCGAAAGCCTTAATCTGGCGGGACCCAAGTCCTTCCCCCACCCTAGCTCAGCGGCGGGAGGAATAGAAATAGAGCGGGGAGGGGGTGGAAGCCTTGGACTGATGAACACCTAGCCCTGGAGTACTGCTTTGTGAGCAGAAGCCTATATTGTGTGGTGCTCTGGGCGTTGGGGAGCTCGCATGGCCAGAAAACCTGGGAGACTGACATTCCAGCTGTTTGTGGAGGACGGGATCCACACCCAGCCGCTCTGTGTCAGAGGAGGGGCGGGCAGTCTGAGAGGCTTTCTAGCAGTGAGAGGGCTGCTAAAGAGGCGGGGTTTGCATGGAGCTCACTGCATGGGAGAAGGGAGAGCTGGACAAGGTTGTCTGGATGTGCTCTGCCCAGCTTGTTGGGAACTTTGAGGAGCTTCAGATGCTCCATCCCCCTGTCTGCCTACTCAGCTCTGAGGCCCCCCACTGTGACACATAGCCTGCTGAGCTTTCCTACTGGCCTGCAGGGACCTGCTCAAAAACCTACAGTCACTGTGCTGCTGTCAGGCCAGACAGAGGGAGGACCCACCTACAACAGCTAGAGATCCAAAGCACAGAGGCTGACAACTGTGTGTTTGGCCCACTGGCTCTGATGCTGGAGACAGGCACCGCAGACAGGAAACAGGAAACAGATCTTTCCTAACCCTAGGCACCAGCTCCGCTCCCGTACAACTCCCAAACTCACTCTCAGGGCTGAGAAGCTCCAGAAACTGGAGTTTCTGCACACTGGTGGGCACTAGACAGAAATATGAAACATCAAAAGAACATGGTTCAGACCAAATCTCACAAAACCCAGAAAAAGGGCCAAATGAAATTGAACTCACCAATCTTCCTGAAAAATTATAAACATGCTAATGGAGGTACAGAAAAATATTCAAGAACTCAAGAACGAATTTAAGTCAGAGATTCAATCATTAAGAAATTCCATATCTAAAATGAAACATACAATGGAGAGATTTAAAAGCAGATTAGATGTAGTAGAAGAGATGGTAAATGGAATAGAAATTAGAGAAGAGGAATACAAAGAAGTTGAGGCACAGAGAGAAAAAGGAATCTCTAAGAATGAAAGAATATTGAGATAATTGTGTGACCAATCCAAGCGGAACAATATTCGCATTATAGGGGTACCAGAAGAAGAAGAGAGAGAAAAAGGGATAGAAAGTGTCACTGAGGAGGTAATTGCTGAAAACGTCCCCAATCTGGGGAAGGAGATAGTCTCTCAGGCCATGGAGGTGCACAGATCTCCCAACACAAGGGACCCAAGGAAGACAACATCAAGATATACAATAATTAAAATGGCAAAGATCAAGGATAAAGACAGACTTTTAAAAGCAGCTAGAGAGAGAAAAAAGATCACATACAAAGGAAAACCCATCAGGCTATCATCAGATTTCTCAAAAGAAACCTTACAGGCCAGAAGGGAGTGGCATGATATATTTAATGCAATGAAGCAGAAAGGGCCTTGAACCAAGAATACTCTACCCGGCAAGGTTATCATTTAAATTTGAAGGAGGCATAAACAATTTTCAGATAAGCAAAAGCTGAGAGAATTTACCTCCCACAAACCACCTCTACAGTGCATTTTGGAGGGACTCCTATAGATGGAAGTATTCCTAAGGCAAAATAGATGTCACCCAAGGGCTAGACAAACAGTAAAGCATATGATTTATAACATACAAAGAATGGAGGAGGAAGAAAAAGGAGGAAAGTAAAAGAATCTTTAGGTTGTGGTTGTAATAGCATACGAAGTGAGTTAAATTAGACTATTAAATTGTAAGGGAATTACCCTTGAACCTTTGGTAACCAAGAATCTAAAGCCTGCAATGGCAATAAGTACATACCTATCAATAATCATCCTAAATGTAAATGGTCTGAATGCACCAATCAAAAGACATAGAGTTTTGGGATGGATAAAAAAAGAAGACCCATCTATATGCTGCCTACAAAAGACTCACTACAAACCCAAAGACATACACAGCCTTAAAGTAAAGGGATGGAAAAAGATATTTCATGCAACTTATAGTGAGAGAAAAGCAGAAGTTGCAGTACTTGCATCAGACAAAATAGACTTCAAAAAAAGAAAGTCACAAGAGACAAAGAAGGACATTACATAATGAGAAAAGGGTCAGTCCAACAAGAGGATATAACTATTATAAATATCTACGCACCCAACACAGGATCACCTACATATGTGAAACAAATACTAATGGAATTAAAGGGGGAAATAGAATGCAATGCATTAATTTTAGGAGACTTCAACACACCACTCACTCCAAAGGACAAATCAACCAGATAGAAAATAAATAAAGAGACAGAGGCACTGAACAACATACTAGAACAGATGGACCTAACGGACATCCACAGAACACTCCAACGAAAAGCAACAGGATACACATTCTTCTCAATGGCACACGGAACATTTTCAAGAATAGATCATATACTAGGCCACAAAAAGAACCTCAGTAAATTAGAAAAGACTGAAATTGTACCAACCAGCTTCTTAGATCACAAAGGTATGAAACCAGAAATAAATTACACAAAGAAAACGAAAAAGTCCACAAACACATGGAGGCTGAATAACATGCTCCTAAATAATCAATGGATCAATGAGCAAATAAAAACAGAGATCAAGCAATATATGGAGACAAATGACAACAATAATTCAACACCGCAAAATCTGTGGGATGACACAAATGCCATGCTAAGAGGGAAATATATTGCAATACAGGCCTATCTCAGGAAGGAAGAACAATCCCAAATGAACAGTCTAAACTCACAATAAATGAAATTACAAAAGGAAGAACAAATGAGGCCCAAAGTCAGTAGAAGGAGGGACATAATAAAGATTAAAGCAGAAATAAATAAAATTAAGAATAAAGCAATACAAAGAATCAGTGAAAGCAAGAGCTGGTTCTTTGAGCAAATAACCAAAATAGATAAACCCATAGCCAGACTTATCAAGAAAAAAAGAGTCTACACACATAAACAGAACAAGAAATGAGAAAGGAAAAATCACGTTGGACACCACAGAAACACAAAGAATTATGAGAGAATACTTTGAAAAATTATATGGTAACAAACTGGATAAACTACTAGAAATGGACAACTTTCTAGAAAAATACAACCTTCCAAGGCTGACCCAGGAAGAAATAGAAAAACGGAATAGACCAATTACCAGCAAAGAAATTGAATTGGTAATCAAAAAACTACCTAAGAATAAAATGCCCCACCAGATGGTTTCCCTGCTGAATTTTATCAAACATTTAGTGAAGACCTAATACCCATCCTCCTACAAGTTTTCCAAAAAGTAGAAGAGGAGGGAATACTCCCAAGCTCTTTCTACGAGGCCAACATCACTCTAATACCAAAACCAGGCAAAGACACCACAAAAAAGAAAATTACAGACCAATATCCCTGATGAACATAGTTGCAAAAATACTCAATGGAAAATTAGCAAACTGAATTCAAAAATACATCAAAAAGATCATCATGATCATGTGGAATTCATCCCACGGATGCAAGGATGGTACAACATTCGAAAATCCATCAACATCATCCACTACATCAGCAAAAAGAAGGACAAAAACTACATGATCATCTCCATAGATGCTGAAAAAGCATTCAATAAATTTCAGTATCCATTTATGATAAAAACTCTCAACAAAATGGTATAGAGGGCAAGTACCTCAACATAATGAAGGCCATATATGACAAACCCACAGCCAATATTATACTTAACAGAGAAAAGCTGAAAGCTTTTCCTTTAAGATCAGGAAGAAGACAAGATGCCCACTCTCCCCACTTTTATTCAACATAGTTCTGAAGGTTCTAGCCAAGGCAATCAGACAACACAAAGACATAAAAGGCATCCAGATTGGTAAGGAAGAAGTCAAACTGTCCCTGTTTGCAGATGACATGATCGTGTACATAAAAACCCTAAAGAATCCACTCCAAAACTACTACATCTAATGTCTGAATTCAGCAAAGTTGCAGGATACAAAATTAATACACATAAATCTGTTGCATTCCTATACACTAACTGTGAACTAGCAGAAAGAGAAATTAGGAAAACAATTCCATTCACAATCGCATCCAAAAGAACAAAATACCTAGGAATAAACCTAACCAAGGAAGTAAAAGACCTATACCCTGAAAATTAAGACACTCTTAAGAGAAATTAAAGAGGACACTAATAAATGGAAATTCATCCCATGCTCTTGGGTAGGAAGAACTAATATTGTCAAAATGGCCATCCTGCCTAAAGCAATTTAAAGATTCAATTCAATCCCTATCAAAATACCAACAGCATTCTTCAATGAACTAGAGCAAATAGTTCTAAGATTCATATAGAATGACAAAAGACCCCGAATAGCCAAAGCTATCCTGAGAAGGAAGAATAAAGCAGGGGGAATTACACTCCCTGACTTCAAGCTCTACAACAAAGCCACAGTAATCAAGACAATTTGGTACTGGCCCAAGAACAGACCAATAGACCAGTGGAACAGAATAGAGAGTCCAGATATAAACCCAAGTATATATGGTCAATTAAAATACGATAAAGGAGCCATGGTTATACAATGGGGAAATGACAGCCTCTTCAACAGCTGGTGTTGGCAAAACCAGGCAGCTACATGTAAGAGAATGAAACTGGATTACTGTCTAACCCCATACACAAAAGTAAACTCAAAATGGATCAAAGACCTGAATGTAAGTCATGAAACCATAAAACTCTTAGAAAAAATACAGGTAAAAATCTTTTGGACATAAACACGAGCCACTTCTTCATGAACATATCTCCCTGGGCAAGTGAAACAAAAGCAAAAATGAACAAATGGGACTATATCAAACTAAAAAGCTTCTGTACAGCAAAGGACACCATCAGTAGAACAAAAATACTTCTTACAGTATGGGAGAATATATTCAAAATGACATATCCTATAAGGGGTTGACATCCAAAATATATAAAGAGCTCACTCACCTCAACAAACAAAAAGCAAATAAGCCAATTAAAAATGGGCAGAGGAGCTGAACAGACACTTCTCCAAAGAAGAAATTCAGATGGCCAACAGACACATGAAAAGATGCTCCACATCACTAATCATCAGTGAAATGCAAATTAAAACCACAATGAGATATCACCTCACACCAGTACGGATGGTTAGCATCCAAAAGACTAAGAACAACAAATGCTGGTGAGGATGCGGTGAAAGGGAAACCCTCCTACACTGCTGATGGGAATGTAAGCTATTTCAACCATTCTTGAAAGCAGTATGGATGTCCCTCCAAAAACTAAAATAGAAATACCATTTGACCCAAGAATCCCACTCCTTGGAATTTACCCAAAGAATACAAGTTCTCAGATTCAAAAAGACATATGCACCCCTATGTTTATCGAAGCACTTTTTACAGTAACCTAGATATGGAAGCAACCTAAGTGTCTGTCAGTAGATGAATGGATAATAAAGAGGTCATACATATACATAATGGAATACTAATCAGCCATAAGAAAGAAACAAATCCTACCATTGCAACAACATGGATGGAGCTGGAGGATATTATGCATAGTGAAATAAGCCAGGTGGAGGAAGACAAGTGCCAAATGATTTCCCTCATTTGTGGAGTATAACAATGAAGCAATACTGAAGGAACAAAAGAGCAGCAGACTCACAGACTCCAAGAAGGAACTAGTGGTTCCCAAAGGGGAGGGGTGTGGGAGGGCGGGTGGGGAGGGACGGAGAAGGGCATTGAGGGGTATTATGTTTAGTACACATGGTGTGGGGGATCAAAGGGAAAACAGTGTAGCACAGAGAAGGAAAATAGTGAATCTGTGGCATGATGGACAGTGACTGCATTGGGATATGGGTGGGGACGTGATAATAAAAGTAAATGTAGTAACCACATTGTTTTTCATGTGAAACCTTCATAAGAGTGTATATCAATAATACCTTAATAAAAAAAAAAGAAAGGAACAAGGATTTTGGAGAGTCAGAATAGACAATTAGAACCTCAGCCATAAGTATTATTGATGAGGGTCAATAATAAGCCCCTGAAACAGAGCTATTGAATGAATAAATAAAGTTGTTTATGTGAAAACTGTGGCACAGTATTTGGCACATAATAAGCATTAATAAATATTATTGTCCTGTTCTGTCTCCCTCACCACTCAGCACCCTGGCCCTTTAAAGGATAGGGAACCAAATAAAATGACAGGGGACCACTGTTTAGTGCCTGTGTGGTGTTTTTCTTTACATTGCTGGATAATATGGGGGATAAAGAAGTTAATAAACACTTTATTCTTCTATTTCCCTACCTCATATCTGATTTGCTGCTTGCTGTTCATCTTTCAGGTTTCCATTTGAATGTGGTCCGCTGGGAAACTGTTCCTAACCGCTCTGCTGACTTGAACCTAGATTGGATTTCCTGGTATCCTCTGTCACTGGTAATGAATCTATAGAATTCACTGCTGTACCTCCCAGGGCACATAATGCCCACTTAACCATTTTAGTTGGATGAATAAATAAAGAAATTTAAAATAAAACAGTATTCTAACAGCTACAAGGCAGTACTTATATGAATAAACAGATGGTTGTAATATTAACATATTTTTAAGAGTATACAGAATGCTTTCATATGAGAAGTTTTGTTTAAAATCCTTTCACTTTTTTCCCCATTCTATTTTCAGAAGACATTTTCTGACTGTCTCTCTTATGATCCCATTTTAGAGATTGGAGATATAGAAGTGAACGAGACCAACAGTGTCCTGGTTCTCTTTAAGTTTACATTCTAGTGAAAGTATATAGGAAAAAATGTGCAAACAATATTATTTCAGTAGTAGCAAATGTTCCACCATGAAGGATATAGGAGAAAATGGCTAAGGCGGGTGCGTTAGGGATGTTTCTTAAGGTCTTCCCTGAGAAACCAACATTAGAGGTGACATCTGAATGACAACAATGAGCCAGGCATGTGAAGATCTGAGGGTGGAAAATTATAGATCAATGGAACTGAAAGTGCAGACCAAGGTGAGTCTGATTTGCTGTATTCCAGAAGCAGTGAAAGTCTCATGTAACCATACAGAGAGTGAAGAGAGAAGCATGCAAATGAAATTAGAAGGTTTTTGGTGGCCAGTTCATGTAGAGCCTTATAGGCCATGGTGAGAAGTTGGCTTTTTATTCTGAATATAATGAGAAACCATTGGCACATTAAAGATTCTGGAGACTAGAAAGTTTATATTTAAATCTATCAGATTTATATTTAAAAAACTCAACTTGATTGACATGTGGAAAATGGTTTTGGGGCAATGGTAGTGGTAAGAAATGAGAAACATATGAGTACCAGAGTGGAAGCTTTGCAGTTGTCCATGCAGAAGAAGATGGCGAGTCATCCTAAAAAGTGGCAGTTAAGATGGAGAAGTGGAAAGATTCGGAAAGAATACATTTTGGATTACAGCAAACAGTCTGTGCTGATGGCCTGAGTGCTGGGTAGATGGCATTTGAATGTGTGAACATGCCAGCTCTACTCCCTGTGATCTCGGCTTGATGGCTGGATGGTTGTGTAGGGGGAGGTCCTTCCACTGCATCCAGGCAACTTCCAAAGGACAGGGCTCAAGTGAGTGATTTTTAATTGCTTTTCCTAAGTAGTGCTATGACTGATTTTCAGAAAAACTGCTGAAGATTAAGGGTCTCAACAGTTCTTTAAAAGAAAGTTGCGTGCAAAAGCATGAAGGCAGAGAAGAAAACAACTTGAAAAAGTTTGAGAGGCAGTGAGTAGGTCTGGATGAAGCAAGGATTAGTACAGGGGAGTAATAGAGGGGATGCACAGAAAACAAACCTGGGTTCCTTTAGTGGAGAACCATGAATGTCATACTACACCCATGCATACAGATTTATGAAGCTAAGAAAGTTTTCTGAGGAAACCTGATGATAGCATACCAGGGGGATTGACCTAGCAGTGTTCACACAATGATTTAGAGGGGGGGAAAGCCTGAAACCATGGAGACTATGTAAATACCATTCAAGCAGGATTATTCACCCATCAATTTATTTACCTTAAAATACGAATCTCTGAAATCACCAAAGAAAATGTCTGGGAAAGCAACTTGCTTTTATTATTCTGATTCTGGGATATTATGATTCATATTTCTAAGGTGTGTTGGTGCACATGAGACTAATTATTTCTAAGGGATAGATTTTTAAATACCTTCAGTACTGTTTTGTAAATTAATTGTATATTTTATGTACTCACAAATGTATGCTTTGAAGGCCATCCAACTGGTAAATATTTAAAAACCCAGATAATGTAATTCAAATCAAACTATTGATTTTATTTTATAGTGTTAATATACTGCATTCAATATACTTTAAATATAAATGTTACATATTGACAAATTAGTTGTTATAAAACTAAAAGATATCACTGACTATGATTGCATTAAAGTAAGTCCTTTTTAACTTATATCTGAGAAAAAATTTTAAATTAGAATGCAGTCTTTTCCTTATGTTAGATTACATGATATCTGGTATAGACTTTGTTAGGTGGAACCTCTAAAATAATGTATGATATCCCAGACCACGTGTATTTGACACTATAATCTTTGACAAAAGGAGACATGTAGGGAATGAGGGTAAGCAAAATATGTGACCCCAAAATATGACACTGGCATGTGGATTATTTGAGGTACAGCAGACTCAAGAAAAACTTTTACCTCTCCCTTAACTACCTAAAATAATCTAGATAGGGGGTCTGGCCTAGAAAGAGAGCTATTAACAGAGATAACCTTTTATCTGAAAGACCTATCTGTGTGGCAGGGCAGACATTTAATTATCAAACATCTGCTTTTATTTTCCTATGAATTACCCCTTTCTGCTTTGCAGCCCCAGAATCCTACCCCATTTCTGAGCTCAGGATGGCATATAAGCCTCAACTGGCTGACTTACCCTTGGGTCTCATATTTTTTATGGGCTTCCATAAATGTGCAATTACATTTGTTTTTGCCCCATTAATCTCTTATGTCAGTTTAATTAATAGACCAACCAAAAGAAAGAAGAAAGGTAGAGGAAAACTTTTTCCTTCCCTACAGGAACATAATAAAAAAATATTGAGTATATTCTAGGAATTTGAAAACCAGGTGAAAATATCTGAACACAAGAACAGTGGCTAGATTAAAGGAAGATTTACAAAATTCCAATGGAAGAAAAAAGCATACTGGGGAATAGGGGTGAAAGCTGCTGCCAGCCACAGCGCTCTTGGTGTCCTATTCACGACAGCACTTGGAGGGGCTGCTCCCACCTTCCCATTTCTTCCCAAATGTTGCAATTTCAAGACTGAGGAGCTCTTTCTCTGAACACATGCCTAATTTTATATAAATGTCAATGCAGGAGAAGAAAACCAGTGCTTGAAAACCATTTAGATATCACATTTTGAGGAATTTAAGAAGTTTTACCTATATGCAAATGGAATCTACTTTAGAATGGAACATCATCACATGTTAAAGAAACAGAACTTTAAACATTCCTAATAAAACCATGTAATAGTATTTGCATAGAGGAAGACATTTGCCAGTCAACTCCTAATGTTGATTATTTTGCTATGAATTTGACTCAGAGTCTCTGTGGTTATTTTTATATCTTTGCTTTGAATCCATTACAGCCAAACAATAGTTATATTGTTCTCTATATTACCCTAGAACTCTAGGTTTTAATTACTCACATGAGATAGGTAAATTTTTCAGAGATGAAGCTATCTGATAAATTCATTATACAGACTCAACAGAGTCACAGCTATAATACATGCTTGGGAGTTTGCTGTCAAAGAGTATTTCCTTCACACAATGTTTGTGAAGCCTACATACTCTTTTCAAAGTAATATTTCTATTAGGAAATGTGCTGATAATATATTTTTTTCTGGAGAACTTTAGAAACTTTTCAGAACACATAAGAAATGTGTTTGTGGTTCTTGTCTAAATAATTTAACTTAATACTTAAACTAAAACATCAAATAAAACTTCAGATAATTGCATTAAAACAAGTACAACTGAATTATTTCTAATATGAAATTCTTTACTAAGAACCATATTAGTTAATGAGCAGTGTTAATGAAAGGGACAAAAAAAAGAGCATTTAATCAAGATGTAGCATCGCTCTAAAGCTTATTTAGCAAGCAATTACTTCTGTTTCACTGAAAACCAGCAGGCTGTGTCTTAACTCAATTTCCAGGTGAGGCAAAGCAAAGGATACTGATGTCTTGTTTTAAACAAAATCAGCCAATCCAGATCAACACAATTCATGACTGTAAGATGAATTTTTAAATTAATTAAATTACTTTTAAATAAATGAGAAAAGATTTTTAATTCATGCCCAGCAGTCAATTAATAAAATTTCATTTAGTCCCATCTCTTTACCAACAGAGGATGTTCAAATGTAAAAGTGTATATTTTTACAAGATGGTTAAGATTTATCAGTTAGCCAGGAACTTTGAGTGTCTTCTCTATATAGAATATCATAATGCATAAATGGTTCACGTAACAAAACTCTGTAAAAATGAGTTAATAGACACCATTTTATTTCTTCTAATCATCTTTCCTCTGATTTTACAAAACAATGATGAATTGAGTAAAATTTATAGCTCAGAGATATTAAGATATTAACAGAGCCTGTGTAATAGATGAGAATATCTTTTCAACAGGTGAATAAACAAGCCCACACTGAATAGCTAAAAGTACATTTATATTGACTTTTAATGAAATCTAACTTTTACTCTTCAGTTTTATTGGTTAATAAAGATTAGTCAGTATACATCCTGATTTGACTTGTCTTTCTGCCACTATTATATACAGATTTATGATGTTGAAGGTAGGCAATTTAATGACATAAACAAAAGCAGAGCTAATGGCTTTCAGTTCCCCCTGAAGGAATCAGGAGGCTTTGTACATGAGGTAATAGTTGAACTAGATCTTTAAAAAATTACACGTTAAATAAAAAAGCATATATATATGTGTGTATACACACACACACACACACACACACACATATATATGCTGGGTGAGAAACACAAAATCTTGTTTTTCTAATATCTCAAATTCTATTAGCTGTTTCAGAAAAAGTTAAAATGGTTTTTAATAATTCTGTATATTAATTTTGTAGTTAAGCATGTCAAATATGTAGTAATTAAACATTTTAGAGTGAAAATTGTTGTAAGAGATGCTGATCATTATCATGAAGTACTTCTTGCCTTTCGTTTTATCCCTTTCCCTTTTGTAACTTAATCAACAGACAGTGAACCTGCCATGCACACGGCACTCTAGAAAGCGTCAGGACTCAAACATTAATTTGACATGTTGATTCCTTCTTCATTCATCCATTGAGAAAATACAGTTTAAGAACCTACTATTTTTCTGAAACTATCCTTGGCACTGGGAATTAAATGATAAGGAAAAGAAATCACTCCAAAAAAAAATGAAAATGCAATTCAGACAAGTGCTACAAAGGGGAGCTGTATGGGGCAATAAGGGAATATAGAAAGATACACCTTACCAAAGACTTAAGAAAGATCTTTCCAGAGCTTATGATGCAAAGCCCAAAATACAAAGGATGCCTAGTAGGTGAAAACAGGTATGTTAGGGATGAAAATGAGCATCCCAGGCAGAAGGAAAATCGAGTGCACAGGTGGACTTAGTAGTAGAGCAAGTGAGATGTGTGAAAGACTAGTGTGCTCAGAGAGGAATAAGCCAGGCTTTTCTGAAATTTATGGAATAAATTATGGAGTTTTGATTTAATTTTAAGTAAAGAACAAGTCATTAAAATGTTTTAAGCAAAGAGGTGTATTCATTAGACTTGTGCTTTGAATATATAATTCTGGCTGCAAGGTAATTCTGGAGAATTTATTAACAGGAGACCAGACTGGAAGTGGGCACAAAAATTAAGAAAGAAGCCCGAAGGAAAGAGAATGGTCACTTTTTTTTAGGATACTGGTATAGCAGGTAGAGAGAAATGGACATATTCAAGATATTTTTAGGAAGTAAAATCAACAGAATATTTGTCAGATGCATATGGGAGTAAAGGATGACCCCAAAGTGTCTGGTATACTTCACTAGCAGAGTCACATGGCACTAAATTAAGACAGCGAATGCTGGGAGAAGATCAGGTATGTGAAAAGGTTTGGAGGGTGTGTGTGAGTTCCTTTTTGGAGAATTTAGTTTCAAAATATATCCCAGGGGAGACATCAAGAATGCCCCGGAAGAGAAGTCTTCTTCTTAGTTGGTGTAGCGTTAATTAGGAGGTCTGAATTGGAAATATAAATTTGCTGTTGCTGTGGTCTGAATGTTTATCTTCCCAAATGTATATGTTGAAATCATAACCCCCAAAAATGATGGTATTAGGAGGAGAGTCCTTTGGGAGCCCTCATGAATGAGATTAGTGCCTCAACAAAAGAAGCTACAGAGAGCCCCCTAGCCCCGGCCACCAGGTGAGGGCACAGGGAGAAGGTGCCCGCTCTGAATCAGAACATGACCCTGCTAAGCTCCTCGATCTTGGACTTCCTGGTGATCAGAACTATGAGAAATAAGTTTCTGCTGTTTATAAGCTATCCAGTCTCTGGTATTTTATTATAGCAGCCTAACAGACTAAGACATCACATAAAGGAGGTGACCGTGACCGAAACCAAAGACATGATATTCTTTAAAAAGAGAGAATAGAGGGACCAGAAAAAGAATAAGATTTGGAACTAAGGCTTTATTTATTCCCAATTTTAATGGCCTCAGGAAGAAAGGAAGGAAGGGAGAAAGGAAAAGAAAGCAGAAAGGGAAAGGGAAAGAAAAGAAGACACACACACAAACACACATATACACACACCAAAACCCATTAAATACACATAGTTAATGGCCATAATAATCTAATTTCCTTCTATAAGGTCTAGGACAAAATACATGATTGGTGTTGCCAAGGAGTCTGGTCAGTGGGATGGAAGAAAACACACACACATCCAAAAGCAATTCACACCAGAATGAGATCGTTTATGTGAAAATATCAGTCTAATCTCAAATAAGAGCAAGTTTGAGGCCCTGTACACTGGGGATGGAGCCCATGGCTGGGATAACTAGGTACAGAGTGAAGTGAGAGGGTGGAAAATATGAAACGATTCAGAGCACAGTCTGTCATTAAGTTGTTTGAATTTTGGTTACAGAGAGAAATCAGAGGATAATGAAAATACGCTCACATGCTTTGGGAGCACAGAGAACATAGTTTCTAACTCCTTCTGATGAAATTACAGAATCATCACAGATTATGTAGCACTTCTTATATAGGAATTTTCCATGTAAGCAAGGGAAAGAATACTTTTTTAAATTAGAAAATATTTTATATTATTTTAGGAGAGAGATGCAAAAGTATTTGTTTCCCCAGTACCCATGAGATGAAATATCTGAAGAGAGAGAGAATAAACAGAACAAATTCCACTGAAAGGCCAAGTGGTGGCAGAGGTGGGATGGGTGAAGGATTCAGGGTATGGAGGGAACAACTACCAAATAGAGGACTGAATTTGCACAAAATTTGCCCTGAAACTCTCAGCACAGAAAGGGAGGATCGGTTCCGATTAGAAATGACTTGTGGAGAACAGCGAGGGATTAAAGGATATTCATGTCTCACTGTGAAGAAGATGATAATATTATTGAGGGATAGGGAATGAATGTGTGGGTGGCTTAGGGCATCTGAGTAGAGTAGTGATTTGTGTACGATGGATAATTCTAAACAGCAAAAATGACTGTTTTCTTAAACTGTGTGTGTGTGTGTGTGTGTGTGTGTGTGTGTGTGTGTGTATGTGGCCTTTGATGTTTATGTGAATGTATTTTGCCAAATATATTTTATATGTAGCTTTATATATATACATACTCAAATAGATACTCTGCTATTTTCAACTGCTAGTTTTCGAGAGAATTATATTAGAAAAGACAAAGTCTTAGAACAGCATAAGCATTGGAAAAGTTGTGATTATCTTTTGGAAAGTTATTTAAATAACAAGTCACCATTTATGAGCAATTACTGTGTTCCAAATACTGTACTGAGAATTTCATATCTATTATCCACTTTAATCCTTACATAGCTGGGTTTATCATTTTCTTGTTCCCATTTTGTGGATGTCAACACTAACTACCTGTGTCATTTGATCAAGGTCGCTGCATCTTGAATGGGAGAGCAAGTTCTCTAAGTGTGATCTTTTGAAGTTTAGTCTTTGGCCCAAACCACTCCATAGGTTTAACTTGATAATGATGTCTTTATGTTTTGCAAATCAAATTCCAGGGCCAGATTTTTTTTTTAACCTACCTTTGCTAATTTTTAATATTTCCTGAATTTAGCCCAAGGGCAACTGGGCTTCCCAGGGGTCAGTCTTAGTAGACTTTGCATAATTCCCTGCTCCCCAACACACACTCAGAGGGAAACACATGAATATAAACAAGCATATACCTGACTTGTGAAACCATAATGGATAATATATATTTTTTAATGAAGTTTTCATGAAGCAGTAGAGAAAATAGTTACATTGCCTTTCCCACTGCAGAGCCTCATAGAAATCCTCTTTAAATCCCAGACTTCTGCCAGGGTTCCTATCATACCATAGCTGTTACAGTCATCTTTCTACTTGTATTCTATTCTCCCCTCGAAAACCTTGTTTCTAGCCAATCTCTCTTTCTCTTCCTCATTACAGCTATCACAGTTCATGCTTTCTCTTCCTACAAACAGGGCTTCCTGGAAGGTTCTATCCTTTTCTTTTTTCTGTACCCTCCCACTTGCAGTCCATCTACCAAATGGCCCAGCCAAAAAACTGATTTTCTTCAAGACCTATCTTCCATGGTGTGACATATATAGTAGTCATTAAACTTATATTATGAACATATTTGAATACTTATATATTTTCTGTTCTATAAGTAACTAGAAATACGGGGTTATATCCTAAATTCTAAGACTGAATTGTACTATGGATTAAGTAAAAAATTATAAATTCCAAACTTGAATAGAGCATACATAATATATTTTCTACTATTGCTTTGGGAAAACATGAATTAATAACTTGTGCTGCTTTTGTAAGAAAAATCTGAGCTTATATTTGGTTTTCTTTTCAGAAATTCATGTCTTTTATTCCTGTAGACTCAAAAACATATCTGGTGAATAATTTTGTAGCCCCACATTCTTATTCTCAATATCTTTCCCACATTACTTTTCAGGAGACTACATTGAAGATCTGAGTCTACAATGATTCATTATAAAAATGCAGGTAAATATTTAAGTAAATATGAATTATACCTGGTTTGCTGTATTTCATACATATAGAAAGGGGCAGAAAGAAATAAGAGAAGGCCTAGCACAGAATCATTAATTTAGTCATTAATGTGGAAAACAGACGAAGCTGAAGTTTAAAAATTATATGCTCAACAGATATCAGTTGATAATTAGCACTACCTATTTCAGGAATTATACTGATAAAAAGTAAAAGAGCAAAAAATAAAAGTTAACTCAGCATAAACCATTTAAAGATGCTCTTGTATCTTTTTCCTGTGCTTGAAACTGAAATGAAATAATGAAACAGCATTTTGAGGCTGTGTTGAACAGAACCACAGAGCTAAATGTGCTAGAGAAAGCAGAGAAGTTTTGCACAGATGGCCTGCCATGGGACTTGCCAAATTCGTCAAGGCACAGGAGCTCTGGGAAAGGCTTTTCTGCCAATGGGCAAATATAGTGTCTTTCACCTTTGGATTGCCAAAACCAGTCTGAGAATGTCATATTGTGATACTACTTATCTCTGATAAAGATCATAAATAGAAAGAACACTCTATTATACAGTTATGATATAGAATTGTTTGTAATTCAAATCCCTGGACTGAAAATTTAGCCTTATGGCATTCCCCTTCAGTCACTCTTGCCCTCTCCAGTCTCTTCTCAAGAGCAAAGCCAAAGTGATCTGTTTAAAATGCAAATATTACCATGTCACTGCCCTACATAAAAGTGCTCAATGGCTTCCCTTTTTTCTTGGGATAAAACCTCCAACACTTGCCATTCTGTGGTCCTGCATTATATCACTGCCTCTCTTCAGTCTGATGGCAGACCACGCTGGTCTGTAGCTCTCTTTGATGGAGACCCATCAACTTCATTCTGGCTCACAGCATTTGCTGTTTCTTATTCATGCAAGATCTTCCCAGACCATTCACCAGCTTATGTCTGACCCTTACCAAGTTAACTGGAGGTCCTATCAAATGTCTTTTTCTGGAGAGCTTTCTCTGACCAATTCCCCCCAGCCCACCCCCAGATCAGGTGTTGCCCTGTTTATGTCACAGCATCTTATATTTTTCCTTTAAATAACTTAGTAAAGTCTAGCAAAGTGCCTGAAATATAGCATGTGGTAATATGTGTAGGATGGTGCCTAAATGGAATTAAAATGTTTTAAAAACAAGTTGGAAAATAGAAATAAAAAAAGGCATTGGCATATTCATAAGTATGTGGTAAAAATTTCCATCTCAAGAAAATTGGAAATGAGTGTAGAAATTACGTTTACATAAAAATTTTTATGCAAGATTTTTAAAGACAAATGAAACACTAGCCTACCACTTTACTGACATTGTTCAAAATGCAATATCCTCGTGGTAATAGTTGTACAATTCAGACTATCCTAAAACCACTGAATTATACACATAAAAGGGTAAATTTTATGGCATGTGAAGTATATCTTAGTAAAGCTGTTATTTAATAAAAAGAAAGTAGTCCTAATGTAGCAAGCAGAGCTTAAAGAGAGAGATACTCAAACAGCAATAGTTTATTCTCTATATTTTTTATGTTGTAAAATGTAAAAAAACAAATCCTGACCTATTGTAATAGGGGAAGAGAGCTATTGTCATAGGGAGAAGGGTACCACTCCTGAGAGCTGCATGTGTCCCCAAGGACAGGCAGCAAACACTTTTCTTTTGCAGAGAAGAATAAACAAGGCTAGAGATAACTGGGTATTGGAAGTGGGGTAAGTAGGTGGCACGATCAGCCAAGCAGGAAACATCTGTCTTCTGTTCAGCTGATTCCCGGAAGGGCAGTTAAGAGTGGGTTGTTCTGCAGCAATTGCTTGCCTATGCCTCAAAGATGGGACTTCAACCTGGGGGAATCAGGAAGCCCCACTAAAATTTGACCCAAATAAATTAGTGAATATTTTGCCCAGGTTGGTCAGTGGGGATGAGCTGTTCAGCTAATCATTTATGAGACAAACAATGGGAATTTGGAGAATCTGTATCTTCCCTCGTCATAGGTAAACAAGGGGGGTATTCACACGTCTTATCTAAGTTTTATGGGAAGAGTGTTCCTTGTAGTAAACCATTTCCTGGGACACCAAAGGATGTGAAGATTTCTTAATCACCACCTTTTTCTGAGATAATGGGGCTCTGGTAAACTTCAATATTGTCAAAACTCTACTAAGAATTCCTCACAAATGTGTTTTTGGTTACATTCATGAATACAGGGGTCATTGCAGACTCATCAGATGGAACAGATTCGAGATCACGTTAAACCAGTGAATTCTCTGCAACCCATACACAATTAGCATGGATATCTGTAGCACAGGGGTAGGCCAGAGAGAAGGTTCATGTTTATAGCACAAGAATTTTTTGTGTTTGAAATATTGTTCACTTTACTGTAAAATATCAAAGTTTATAAATTTATCATTGCTTCGGGAAGCATTTCTGTGGGCATCCTGATAGAAAGGTGTAGAGCATAGTTTGGACAGTAATTGTCATCAGTATTAAATATTATATGAGAAATACTTCAGTGTAAATCACCATTTTTAAAAGTGAAACATGAATCACCATCCAAAGAACTGCATTTCAGTGCAAGAAATCCTGATTGATCTGCACTGTTGATACTGTATATGTAAATGCCATTTCTGAGAAGCATAAACCTCTGGGTATAATATTTTGGTTAGTGTAAGCAGTATAATATAATTTTTTCATGTTGCACTAGTTTCATTAATCATATATTTTAAGATTTTTAAGCTTATTTTTTTTATGAGGCATTGCATTATATGTGGCATTGATATGCATGTGTAATTTCTTACTTGGAATGAATTATCCTACACTATTTCATGGGCTTGATATATTGATTTTCAGTTGTGATAGACCATTTTACGATTGCCTGGCTTTACTCATGGTGATTTATCCACAGAATCACACAGACTGTGTGACAAGCTGATGCAGCCCTTTGAATGCTTTCTATCAGTTATAAATAGAGTTGTTAACTGGAATTCTTAACCTCAATAGGGAAACATATTTAACGGGTTGAAAGAAATAACTTTCATCCAAGATCTAATTAGGTGTTGAATGAATGCTTATAAAAAGTAGTTTCAATATGTCTTTTTCTTCCATATGCTAATCTTGTAACCCATTTTTTTATCAATAGGCAATAAAGTATACAAAGACAGAGAAAGAGGTCTAAGTTTGCTTAAAAGATCTTTCTCCTATGACTGCTGATTGTCTTTCTCCTTATCAGCTCAAACAGACACATTTGCACTAATGAATTATTAGCACACTCTTCAAAGAGAAGTCCTTTTGAACAAAGTCCATGGGAAAAAAAACGCAATACCAAACATCAGTGATGGCCCCTGGTAAAGATACTGCATAGAGGAACTGGATAAGTATAAGGGTGTATTTTTGGAATTCAGGCAGTATTTTTGGAATACTTCCTAGAATTTCTAATAAACAATATCAAAACCACCCTGCAAAAATAATGCCATCTTGTCACTGGTCCCAAGGCACTTAAATCACAGGAGCATTTGAAGGAATATATGCTGAGAGGTTTCCTCTTTGCTCTCCTATTTTATGTCCCACCTAAATCCTTCCCATCACTTGTCCTTTTCTCCTTCTTCTCTTCCTTCCTACTCTTTGTTGCTATTGTTATTGTTTATGAACATTGTTTCTCCCTTTGGTTTCCTAGAGATTAAGAGGGCTTGTTTCTAATTTCCATTAAGTCTCTGCTTAAATATCAAATTTTATTATTGTCCCCTTCATATAGAAGTGTTCTTGACCTATACTAAGTACCTGATAAATATTGTTTAATAATTTAAGAAAAGAATGAATGAACAAATGAAACTGGATTTGAAATTACATGTTCAATGTAACATAGTGATCACAAACTGGGCCCTAGAGTCAGACAATTCCTTAGCACTTGCTAGAGGTTAGGCCATAGGCAAGGTGCCTGGTCTTTTAAATATCAACATTTTCATCTTAAAATGCAGATAAATACAGTACCTTATCTCAGAGAGTATGAGTATTAGATGAAATGATATAGGTTAAATCACATCACACTTTCCTGGCAGATGGTATGCTTCTCAATACTGTATTTATCATTACTATTATTAATTATTATTATTATTTATGTTGATCTCTTAATGCTCTTCCCCCAAGCATCTTTGTACATTTATGTTTTCACAAATGTATGAGTTGGCTTGAAAGTAAGAGCTGCAAATAGTGAGGGTGTGATTCTTTTTTATTTGTTTAAGTAGAATGCCTCTACAATGAAATATAAGGTCTCAATTTTAACATAACTTTGAAATAATTTTCAACACACTCAGACATGAAAAAAGTTGAATTTATATGATGAGAAATATGGTTATTCTCTACTGTGTAGTTAGAAGGAATGTATTTACAGAAAACAATCAAAGAGAAAAGTATGTTTAGGGTAACAAAATGTATTCTGCTTAAGCTAAGGGGCTGAACTACCATATGACCAAAATGGTATAAAAAATGATGTGACTCTCACCTGATATGAATATATAATTGCAATAATGATTAAAAAAAAGAAATTGTAAACAAGCAACTTAAACCTACCTGTATAGAATTGTATTAAAAACAAAGCAAATTTCTAAATATCATTTAAGGATTCTCATCTGTTCTTGCAGCAGCTGCCACTAGATGGCAGGCACTTCTTAATTTGTCTTCTCACAGAAGTTCTGTAGGTTTTCTTAATGCCATCCCTCAGAATTTAAATTCCAGCTCTTAATGGATGTAGCTAATAAGGTCTTCAGACACACATTAGAACTTGATAAAATTAACTATCAACTAACATTGCGTCTATCTACAGAACCAATTTTGATCAAACCAACCTTTAACTTAGTCAACCTTAGATATTATTAATTTGATGTCTGTTTTATGGATCTGGCAAATACTTGCTAGGCTTTTATCTAATTTTGCCTGTAAATACAGAATGAAAACACAGATACAGTCCTTGTGGTACTATGTATTTATTCAGTTATAGCCTCTGAGGAATATTTTTATATTCATGTCATGCAAAGTCAATGCATATTGGGTTTGTGCTGTGACGTTAGCAGAGCCTGTTGTGGGAGCAGAACCATCTTGGACTCTATTTACAGCATTTTGTTACTGGGACCATAAGGCACAAAACAACCTTTAAAATATGCTCACAGTTGAAGAAGAGAATTCTATCTTGTTTTTAAAAAAAATTTTAAGGAGCTTGTTTACACACTCTGACTTAAAATAGAACATTTAAACTTTTTATTTTGAGGTAATTAGTGTAGCTAAGAGAACATGGGGCTCTCAGTTAGAAGACTTGTGTTAAACTGTTTAGCTGTCACTTACACCTTCCTAAATGTCATGTGTTACATAGCCATTTATCCTATGTGAATTATAAGTCTCTAATCCAAAATTAATTTATGTGAGAAACACATGAGATATTGAGTGTGAAAGTTATTACAAAATAAGGAAGTCCTGGACATTCCAGTAATTTACATGTGAATTGGGTAGGGGAGATTCTGGAATCTCTCCCCATCACTCCAAGGATAAAGGGGGCTAAGAGAGCAGGAGTGTGTGTGGTGACGGAGAACTGGACTCAGATGTACATTTCTCCCAAGTGCCTCTTTTCCTAGCTCTGCTCTTCTGGAACAAGCTTCGCTTGCAGGACTTCTTTGCTGTGTGCCGAAAAGCAGCCCCATTTTTTTTTAATATCCCCAACATTATGCTGAGTTTGCCTCCAAATTTTCAGAGTAAGGTAGGTGTTTATGTTGCAGCACCACAAACCTAGAATTGAATAATAAACTTCTTGTTACAAAAAACAATCTGTTAGGCACGCCACTATTGCTGTATCCCACCAATGGCACTTTCTCCTTGGCCTCCTTTATCTTCAGGCTCCAGTTTTTGGCCATGTTCTCTTCTCCCTCCCTCAATTCCCTGCTCTCATTTCTCTCTCCAGCCTCCTTTCTTCTGTTACAAGCACTGTCCATTTCTAGGTAACTTTTTATGTAGAATCAATTTCCTATCTTTAGATTCACTGTCTCTTCTCATATCAGATGCTCGAGACACACCGTCCTCACTTAGAGCGGACCGTCAAGATATTTCCTAGTGAAGATGGTTCTTGCCCCGGAGAGCTCTCCATACCAGTTATAAAATTATATTTTAGTTTTTTAATTTACCTAATACATACTGTGGTGCTTACTGCAATAAGCCAGTAAAATCTGTAGATCTAATGTCAACAGGTATTTTGGTATAAGGAATAACATCTTTACATTTTCCTATTATTGATACTGTTTTCTAACATTTTAAACTCAGGTTCACATAATTAAATTGATTCTACTTTGCTTCAAGAAATGCTATTATATTGTTCTGTGCAAGTCCCTTTATTTGTTCTCTTTTTATTATTTTCTCTTTGTTTCCTATCATTCCCATATTTTTCTAACTTTGATGAATTTAATGAATACCTATCAAATTTTTATTCCATATGTTTACATACATATAAGCACAGAACTAGAAAAACCATATACTATTTCATATGTTTATGTGTTTGATGTGTTTAAAATAATTGGCTTTATCCCAAGTGTTATTTGCTTCTTAACTGTTCTCAAATACCTGTTTATTTTGAAATATATCTTGGTTGCTACAAGTAGGTCTAGCACCAAGTGGTATATAATTTTGTAACATCTTTTGTCCATGTGTCAATGAGAAATTATCCTAAACTGGGCATATTTTTATCTATATCATAAGAATAATTGCACTTAAATCATACATAGGTTTTACATGAAAAGTGCTTAATCAGCAGTGAAGAGGTTAAGAACAAGTTTCCCCAAAATATGGTACATTAGCATGAGAATTAATTTGAGCTAAAGGCAAACAAAACCCAGTAGATTCAAGAAAAGCTCTTTACCTACCCCTTAATCACCTAAAAGAAAAATAAATTTACCCATTTGTGGGGAAAATTTGCAATTATAAAGGGAATTCACATTGGAAAGGGCACCTGAACCAAGCAGACAGCAATGGCTGGAGATGACTCTAGGAAACTTATCTGCACAGCAGGGCAAACATGTTGTTTACCAAACATTTTCTCCTCTCACCTTTCTGTGAACTGCCTTCCTCTCCTCTGTAGTTCCAGACTCCAGCCCCTTCCCTTAACCCAAGATGTCATATGTCTCAACTGCCTGATTGCCTTTTGAGTCCCATATCTTTGTGCGACTCCCCTATGTATGCAATTAAGTGTGTTTTTCTCCTGTTAATTTGTCTTATGCATTTTAATTGTCAGACCAACCACAGAACGTCTATAAGTGTAGAAGGAAACTTTTTTCCCCCAACAATGGAAATTAATTATGGAAGACTAATCTGAACATAGCAAATACATCGAACATCTAGAGGTTATATCTAATATCTGTGATTATATATCTAAATACTGTGTCTTCTGTTTCTTACTTGTGGAACCAGAATTGTAAATTCTTCATTGAAAAATACATTTAAGGACATAGAAAATTTTCTGAGAAATGCCACATGCTCTAGGTTAGAGGTATCCAGGTATAGCTGTACATCTGAGATACCTGGGTACCTTATAAAAAATACAGATTCCTCAGTCATCTTACCTCTACTTAATCAGAATCCTTGAGAAAACTTCAGTCATTCCTCTGATTTCCAAGTCGAGTAGGTAAGAGGAGGTTATGGAATCTTTGTAATCTTTCCAGGGATAATTGGGGTGAGGAGAGTAGAGACGTATGAGGGTGTAAGTCTGAATTATGTATTTCAATCTATCTGTATCTTTCTATCATCTCTTTCTATGTCTAGATATCTATTTATATAGATTTAGATTATATATCTAGAGAGAATTTATATATATATATATATATATATATCTTCATTCAGATCAATCAGTCTCTCTTTTTAGAGAGATCTAGAGGTAGAAATAGATCTAAATCTTATATATACCTAGAGAATAAATATATATATGCATATATATATCTTCATATCCATCATCTATTTATCTATCTACCTATCTATCTACCTATCATCTATCATCATCTATGTATCTGTATATTCTTGGGCAATTCTGATATAGCCAGTTCTGAGTACCATTTCTTAGTAAACAGCATTTCTATGATTGATCAGAAATAGAGAGCCAGAACTGCCATTACTCTTCTATCACAGAAGGGATTAAATTTAATGATATTGATGTTGACATATATTGTTTAGAGACTGGAAAATGCTATTAAAATCTTGAAAAAGAGTAATAGTGATAGTTATTGCACAAGAGCCTCAGATAAATGTTTCATTTGTAATATTAACTAAAATTTGAGAATTTTAACATTTTGAATTTATTGTTCTAATAATGTCTAGGTTGAAGTTTTTTGTTTCTCCTCTGCATTAGGTATTGATGAATAAAAGCATTTTCAATTTTATTTTGAATCAATTTACTTAGCAGTTTGTCATTTCAGATCATTTATATTTACATGAAATTTCTAATTTCTTAGATATTTTTCAATCTTTTGGGTGTGTCTGAATATATATTAGTAAAAATAGAAGCTATAATGGTGTGGATAAAGCTCCCTATATCAGACTTCAGGTCTAGAACATAAATATGCTCTAAATTTATGTCAACACTTGTTCACTCACAAGATGAGTGCTTGCTTGGTCAGTTCAGATAAATCCTAAACAAACTCCTAAGTGGTTGTGTATTTATTGGTTTTTAGAGGAGAAAGTGGCTGACCGGTTTGCAAATCACTTGTGGGTTAATATGATGGCCTCAGCCATTTGGTAGGGGATAATTACTAGACATTTTACTTGCCACTCAGAATTACACCACAATAATTTTTAGAGCCAATTTTGATAATGCCCTATGTAATGTATGAACTCCGATCTTGCCAGAACACTGATTCTTACGTGTTCATGCCAGACTTTATTTTTTTCAATTAATTGCTGGATGCTTTCTAAAAATAGCTGAAAAAAATATTTTCTAGACATAAGATGTTCAGATAATGTATGTATATTGTTTCACTGAGGAATAATTATAAATAGTAATCAATAATTAGTAACTTACATTCTTTGAGGAGAAAATATTTCACTTATAAAATGGTGGCAGAAGTAATTATGGAAGGTATTACGACGAGCTTGTATTCCTGAGGATGTGGTGATAGCTTTTTTTTTTCCCACCTATTAAGCTATTGGCAGCCTGAGGCTCTTTAAACCCTGAAGGTTTGATAAGAGCAATTGTAAAGCTATGAGCAAAATTTTTACACTACTTCATTTCAGCAAAGAGGGATTAATTAAACTCAATTCGTAGTTCAAATCTTTAGCTACTATGTCAAGCCTTCCATGGTTTAGGACTGCTAAAGGAGGAAAAGTATGTGACAGGAGAAATGTGCTGTTTTTCTTCAAATGGAAGGGAGTGGAAATGAAAGATGAGAAAACAAAAGATGGCTTACCCCTGACTGGCTACAAGGTAGTTCAGGTAGTCAGATGATTTTGTGCATTAAAATCATTAAAATACTGCTTACTTATTGGTGTTGGGGAGGTCTACTTTATCTTTTGAATGAAAAACAGTATTGCTGTTCTACTTAGGAAGTCCTTATTTGGCCTTACTGAGAAATCCCCTCCCTCTCTTTTTAATGTTCTAAGGACTGCCAAGCATCTCAGTATAGCTCCAAGGTTGGATAAGTAGAGAGAGAGAAAAAAAGAAGAAGAAGAAGTAGAAGAAAACTACCTGTAAGACTAGCAGGTTTGGGCCCAGCATGACTCAGTTAAATATTAGAAATGACTAAAAGAATCTGTTGAATTACAAAATTGAAAGAAGAGTTTATGCTTAAACACTTAAGCAAAATTCTGAGTGCACAAGCTTTTAAGCAAGTGTCACTGATAGGTTTTTATCAAATCAAAGGCTCACATTAAAAATGTAAGAATCCAAGTTGGTAGTTTTCTGCACAGAATCTTTCTTGAAGATAAAGTGTTTGTATGTGTCTCTAGCTTTCTACATTGCTGCATTGAATATCCATGGCATACTTGATGTGCTGGTGTTTTGTAATGTAATTTTCTCAGGAAAGACAAACATGTTAATAATAATAAGAAGAATAATAATGGCAATACCAAGAAAGGTGACATTTATAAAAAAATTTTACATTAAAAAAAATTTTAAAGCAGAGAAAAGGGAATATATTCAAAGATAATAGAAAACAAACATAAAAGCTTTATTAGTCTGAAAACAAAATAATTTTACAATCATATGTATATTCATAAAATGAATTAAATTTCAGCATAACATTTGACATTGTTTATTTAAGGGAAGAACAAACCAATAACTAGAATTAGAAAAGAAGTCTCAGACAAAACCAGTGGAAAATATCAGGAAATATCTTTTAAGTATTATTTACATAGACTGAAATTTTCTTTGTCTTCACCAGAAAATAAATTGGATCTCCTACTCTTGTATCTGATTCATTTTATATATTTCACCCCTATTTATTTTTATTGCTACCATGCCAAAATGTCTGATAACTCATTTTCAAGCATTCCCATGGGAGACAGTATGAAGGAATTTGCTTTATCATATAGGTATAATTTTCCAGTAATAAAGGCCCATTAATGTTTTCTTTAAGAAAATGTATTCTCTAATTGGCTACATTTTTTTTTCTCCACCAACTCCTCTAAATCAAAATATTTCATTCAAATGATGTAGTTTTCTCAATGAATATATTCAACAGAAACTTGCGACTCTTGGAAGTTTTGCTCATAACAGGGGGAAACATATGGCACAGTCCTGGGAATCAAAGCAAGCAGGAAGAAAATCCTGGTTTTGACATTTATTTAAGGGATGTCATCTGGGAAAATTGCTTAGCCCCCTTGAACCAATTTCATCACGTCTAAATTGAGGATAATAACGATCCCTATTTCATAGTGTTAGTAAGATTAGATGAGGTAAACCATATAACATCTCTGGTACAATTCCTGGCACTTAATTATCTCTCAATAATAATAGCTATTATTATTATTACTATTATTAAAATTCCTTAACCTACTGCTCATGACCAAGACGGCCTTAATGTTCCCCTCAGTTTGACTACATAGAGCTTTTTCCTAAAGCTAAGCTCTTGACCTCCCTTTGCTTACAGCATTTACTTTAGAAAATTAGTTATTGTATATTTTTTCTCTGCCTCTTTGAAATGTAAATCTTTTTAAGCCTTCTTGCCAGTTTTATAACACAGCACAGTGTTTCTCAAGGAACTGGAGTCATGCCTTTGAAATGAAATCATCAAGGAAAGTAGAGCCCCTCTCTCCCAGTCTGTGGAAGGGTAAGAGCCTAACCTCAGTGAGTATCTTGCTCCAAGTTGTAAAACTACTCCGGTCAGAAGACTTAAAAACTCTCTTGCTTTTTATTTCAGTGCATCTGAGTTTCCAGACCTGGTCTATGTTCTCTCCCGATTGCTGGCAATAGTATCAAAATAAAATCAAGTTCTCTTTGCCCATCTTGTTTGGTACAAGTTTTTCTTTAATAACATAGTATTATTTAATAATGCATAGTAAGTACTCAATAAATGGCAGTAGATATTGTTTTTAATATTATTAGGATAGTGATGTGAAGCATCACTTTTTAAAACCTTATTGCTTGAAGAATGGCTATTTATACTGGAGGTGTTTGCATTAAAAAAACTGGCAATGTTGAAATCTGTGATGGGAATATGGTGTTCCTGCATGATTTATTTATGAGAAAGCAGATTTGGGATAAAGACAGGATCTAGGTGTGGATCTGAGTATGCAATGGTTGAGTGATTCAGTGATACCAAAGAATGAAAATAGAATGTTCTTGGGATGAAAGCATTTATACCCAACTTTATTCCCATGGTGGCAGGTCAATCAGTAGAATCCCATCCACTCAGAAGGAGTCTGTATGCAGCAAACTGGTCTCTGCCTCTGGGCCTCTCTACCTCCGCAGCTGTCTCAGTCTCTGTGCTCGGTGCTGCCACCACTCCAATCTCATCTCTGCTCTCCTGCAGCCTTGCAGCATACCACCATGTCACCCAGAGCTCTGGGTGGAGCTTTTTATATAGAATCAATAATGACATATTGCCCACACTTGTGTAGTGAGCTAGCCAACCAGGGCCAGGTGAGAATCTTGGCCACAGGAACCTTCACTTTATCCAAAGCTACCCAATCACCATCAAGTTTTCCTAGCTCCTTTAGTGCCTCATCTCAAACAAAAGCATGCAGTACTGTGGGAAAAATGGAAGCTGCTATGGCCAGGATTGACACCTGACCCTAAACTACTTGATGATTGACACCTGACCACTAAACTGCTAGGCTAATGGTTCCACACCCGTAGGCAATAAGTTATTATTGACTAAATCACCATATAAAGAGCTCTGCCTAGTGCTCTGGGTAGAGTCAGGCTGGAGGAGGATTACGGACCTGCAGAGTGCTGGATGCAGACATGATTCTAGTGCTTGACCTACAACTGTGAGAATAAAGCTGGGCATAAACCCCTTTACCCTAAGAATGTTCCACTGTCTCACTGAATCCATAGTGAACTTGCCTGGGGCTGAAACCCCTTGGCAAGACAGTAACCAAAAGCTTAATAAAAAAAAATAGGAGATACAGAAGCATGTCAAGTCAGATAAAAGAAACCTGTGATCCTGTGTCCCAGTGATGGTGGCTTAGGGAGTGCCCCATGTGTGCAGTCGACAATGAGGAATAGGAAGACAAAACATCTGCAAAGGAGGATGAAGGGAAATGGCCTGGAATTGGTAACAATTGGCTCTTTCTGTCCTCAATTCACATCAGCTTGATGATATCCCAGGATTCAGTTCTCAACATGTGGAGCCTAGCAGTCCCATCACATCACCTGGGAACAAGGTAGCACTGCAAATTCTCCATTCCTGCCCCAGACCTCCATGGGTTGAGAAGGAAAAATCTGAATTTCGTAAGACTGAAATGTAGGTAAGCCATCAATACTTATGTATTAGGCAAAGCCTTCCAGTTAAATCTGTTCTTTATTATTTATGTTTAACAGAAATGCTCCATAGCTTTTATTTCAGCATCAAATTTTATTTACCCCAATTATTTTCAATTTAGAAAGTTTAGTGTTAAGGTACTATAAAGATAGGAGAAGAAAAAAAAAGAAAAACAATGGGGAAAAAAAGAAGTAAAAACCAAAGGAAGCAGGTGGGGGCGGGAGAGGAAGAAAAAAGAAACCAGAGCCCTAAGGCTTTTTGACAAAATAAAAATACTTCATTCATACCTAAGACCAAAATGCCTTGCACAGCAAAAGTTGAAGAAAGAGTTTCTGTTTTGCATGTAATAGAACAAGCAAGTTTGTTTTTCGTGCCTGTTCTGATACTTGAGGGAAAACTGCGGTGAAGAAAGAAGGCAGCACAGGGGGCCGCGGTATCAGTGGGGTACAGAGGCCCCAGCAGAGGCTCTCACACCTTGGCTTCAGGACACTTTCATACTCATAAAAGTTATTAATGGCCTCAAAGAAGTTTTGCTTGTGTGGCTTTTATGTATTGACAGTTCCCCTACTGGCAATTACAACTGAGAAACGTTTTAAGATATTAATTTATCTTAAAGAAACAGTAACAAATTCACTACATATTAACAGAAATAAGCTATTTGAAGCTAAATTACTGTATTTTACAGGACAAAATATTAAGAAGAGTGGCATTGTTTAATTTTGTTTTTGGAAGTCTTTAATGTCTGGCTTACTAAAAGACAACTTGAATCTCACCTCTGCTTGCAATCTTCTGCAATGTTTTGTTTTGGTTGATGAATATGAAGAAAATCTAAATGCACAAACTATAGTTGGAAAGGCAAGGTTTCATGGAACCCCGTAAAGGGTTTGGGGGACTCCTCAGACCTCACCTTGAGAAGTGCTGGAGTAGTTTACCTGGCATATCCCAATCTCAGTGGTTTATAAAATGCCTCCCAAAATCTCAGGCTGCAACACAACAAAGGTTTGCGTCTTGCTCGTGCTGAGTTTTAGGCGCATCAGCTGGGGGCTTTGCTCTGTAATGTCCTCTCGCAGGAACGCAACCTGTCTGAGCTGCCATTGCCTGGGTATTGCCAGTCACGGGGGGAGAGCATGCACTGGTTCTTAAGGAACCTGCTGGGAAGTGACCACCCGACTTCTGCTCACACATTTTTAGCCAAAGCACCTACTTCAAGAGGCAACAAGCGTAACCCTCCTTCAGGGAAGGGCACTGAATATTGGTGGATAGAATTTGGTTTACCATACTTACACATAAATAACTAAAAGATGCTTGTGAAAAATGTACCCCAGACTATCTTTTGATGAAAGTGTTATTTCAAGAGGAAATAATTTGTAAATAGTTATAATTATAACATTATATTAAGTTAGATGTGATTTGGTGTGTGTTTTTCTGCTTCATCAGTGTTTATCTTCTTAAGAGATGTTAGAGGAGGCAAGCATATGATTTTTAGCATACTGTCTGATGATGTGTTTTTAAACTGAGCATGAGTTCCTGATAAAAAATGTGGTCTTGTGAGAAAGTAAGACATGACATAATTTAAGCTAGCTATATTATAATAAAACTGACAGCATTTACATTTACTGAATACTTACTGTGCACTCATGTACTATGCTAAGTGTTTTAGGATTTTAACTTGGATGAATTTCTTGATAGATTCCTATATGTGATCGTGTGACGCATGATACACAGAATAATGAATACAAATAAATGTCATGAGGAGAGTTAAAATGATTTGGATTACAAAGAAAGAGTTGGTCATAATCATTTATTCAACCCAGAAATAAATCCTATTGTAGGTGTTAATGATTTAGAAAGAAAATGATTTTTCTTTTGTCAGAAAATAATAGTCATAGTGTGTGATGATTTATTTTATTATGTCACTAATACATTCATTTCCTATTTTTGCCGTAACAAATTACCACAAACATAGTGGCTCACAACAATACAAATGTATCATATTTTAGTTCTGGGGATCAGAAGTCCAAAACGATCTTGTTAACTAATACCAAGGTGTCAGTGGAGCTGCATTCCTGGTGGAGACTCGGGAGAATCCATTTCTTTCCTTATTCCAGCTTCTAGAGGCCTTTTCCATTTCTTAGCTTGTGCCCTTTCCTCCAATTTCACACCCCATCTCTCCAACCTCTGCTTCCTCATCACGTCTATGCTTGGTTTCTGACACCTCTGTCTACTTCTTATAAAGATCCTTGTGATTACATTGGGCTCATCTAAATAATCCAGGATAATCTTTCCATTTCAAGAACCTTAATTTAATCACATCTGCAAAGTTCTTTTTGCAATGTAAGGTAACATATTCACAGTTCCAGGGATTAGACATAGACGTTTAGGGGGTGAGATTTGTTAACCTGTCTACTGTGCTATTATCATCTTCTATTCTTACAGGGTTCAGGGAGATTTTACATGGGTTTCAGATTACTTGTGTGACCATAGGAGCTGCATGTTTAAAATTTAGGTGAAAAATGTGCTCTTTTTATCCACAAAAACTGCAGAGTATGCTAAATACTCTTCCTCAATCCTAGATGAAGATTGCTTTATCCATGAAGATTGATAATCATTACAATTTTATCTTTTTGGGCTTCAGGTACTATTAGCCACATAAAAAGCCTAATCATCTCTTCAGTTTCCCTGAGTTATTTTCACACATCGCTGAAAAACTCACATATGCCCCAGAAAGAGTGGTGGAGATCATTAAAAGAACAAAAAGAAGCAATGCAAAAAACGCCATTTAACTGCCTAGACTTTTGTTCATTTGAGTAGTTATTAAATAAGAATGAGCCAGGATTACCCATCAGTTTCAAGAATGCTTTTCTGTTTGTCAGTCTGTAACACAATCCATGTCACTCCCTCAGATAGGTCACTTAGGTCACTCTGGCAAGGAGGAAGTGTGATATAGGATGACAACTGAACAGCTGTACACCAGTGGTTGTCAGAATTGTTGTCTATCTTATTTTCTTGGTAGGAAGCAAAAGTCAATATATAGCACAACTCTTAAGACAATGGCTTTTTGTTTTTTATAAACATTTTAGAGTAATTTTCCACGGGATTGATTTTCCTAATTTCATTTATTTGTTTATATTAATACTGCAGTTTTGTTTCTTATTTTTGAATCAATGTTGATAACATTTCTTGAATTCCTACATTTGCCAGGCTACATGTAAACCCCAAACACCCATATTCTCATCCAATTCTCTGTGAAGCACACTTACTAGACCCCAGTGCATATGCAGTCAAGCTGCATCTTGTCTTCTCATCTTCAGCTACTTACCTCTTTCTGCTCAAATAAAAATATTGTACCTAACCTAGATATGGACTCAAGACTTCTTAAAGTTACCTCTTCAAATCTACTAAAAAGCCAGAGAGCAAACTGGATTTTTATTATGAGTATTATAACAGAGATAGAAGAGGGATTTACATACTACATATCTGTGCTGCTCCAAGTGGGGTCCGGAAACTGGGGCCTGTCCACAGACTCTTTGTTACCTGATCAATCGTGAAGTTAACACGAGAATTTTATATCGTGTGGATATAGAATTATCATAAGAGTCTCTGAATTACTCTCAGTATCTATGCTTATCTTTCATGAACCCGTATCAGACAATTCATGGGCTGGCACTGGCTGAGTATGGCATTTAAGAGGCGCTGCTCTACATAAAGTATAGTCACGGCATATATATATATATATATATTTACTACATAGTATAATATAGAAAAAATAAGTATAGTAAATAACTTATAGTAACTCATTTGAAACATATTTTTCCACATATCTTATGAACCATGAGTCTACTAAAGGCTTTACCTTTTGCAACTTTCCCTAATAAAGAACCATTTTTACAGCCATGGTGGCCTTTCCCCAGAATTCAAATTCCTCTTTTGTTACTTGATCAATTTCTTGGCATAATAACCTTTTCAAAGCAACTACGCTATTCAGAGCGCTATTATGAAATGTGCTCCTCAAAAGGAATTTTTTCTTAAAATATCACAAGAAAAATCATAAATTAATACACAAAAATAACACATTTAGAATATAAGCCAGATCTCTCTGATTCCAAAATCTCCGAGCAAAATCTCTCTTCACAAGACATTTCATCATATTATACATGTATATTAGAGAGTTGAGTTTTTTCGTTCATTTCTTTTACTTTGTTTACATTTTTATATACAATTGGACATGTTGAAAAGCAAGTTGAAGATACTTCTTGAAAATATAGTTGAAAATGTCCTTTATATGTTTGGTGAGTAATTAGTAATTAATACCATTTCTTCTTTGGAAAAAGTAACTTAGAATGGAATGATGAAAAGAGACTTGAAATTGCTAATTACTATTAGAAGGGGAAATTCAGGCAGCAATTACATGATGGGAATGGAAAAATAGGCTACTGGTAAACCTGAGAACCTCATATTAAACCTTGTGAGATTAAACCCTATTAAGTATTTTTGATCTAAATATATAGTCTGGATATGTGACCATTGTATTTCTTGTATATGAAGCTAGCATACCAATCCTAAATTCTAGCCAAGGCCAGTGCCTGTTCACAAAGAAGTTATGATCAATTTGCTGCTAATTGAGGAAAATAAGGATTGTATAGTAGATTTTTCATAGACTAGAACCACTTAAAGAACAATTTTTATTCTTAAATTTCCAAAACGAAGTTTTAAAAATTATGCTGTTCTGCAAGATTTTTTGAAATGTTTACTTGTCTGTGAAATTCACAAGTTGGAGCACCACAAGTCTTGTGCAAAGAATACAAGTGAAGGAATCTGAGAACTCAGTTCATAGTTTAGTTTAGTCATTTTCTATATGCAACTGAAGATATACACACGTACTTCCCTCTGCTATAAATATTACGTGTATAGACTCTGATTAATTGATTTAATGCATAGGTGGATGGAAAAGATAACCATCATTCAACATAATTCAAGTATTTCAGTAAAAGCCATGGTCAAATATATTTGCCTAGTTTTGTATCGCAGGACGAAGGGGCGGAGCTGAGTGGTGTGCACAAGGCTGTAGCCGACTATCCAAGTTTGGAAAGAAGAACAAACTTTTCCTATTGATCTTTTATCTACTTGTATCTAATTAAACTAGATTTTAATCACTATTTAGTACTCTCATGGGTAAAGGAATTGCCAAAATTTTTTGCTGAGTAGGTAGCCATTTTGCTCCCTGCCAAAGACAACGTGGCTTGGCAATAATGTGCATAACTTTTTGTTGTTGTTCTTGGGTTTTTAAGAATGAGATGCTGTCCACTGAACAAAAGGTTGTGGCAGAAAAAATGCCCAAAATGAAAGAAATAACTACATATACTAGCCCCCTCTGTCTGAGGGGATAATGGGTGCTAGTGCAATAGGAAAGTTACAATAGCTCATTGCTGATGCATGAACATTTAGAAGGTATGTCTTTCATTTACATAAACATTCTCTGAGGTAAAGAGTCATTTGTGTTTGGAAAATAGGTTTAGTCCTTTGTTATAAAAATTGAGTCCCCAGAGCCTGTTTATTGGCTTGAAATAATTTTACAATGGAAAAAGGAAGCCACTCTGATTCATTGAAAGAGAATTTGAAGCTCTAGAGGAGAATCCAAAGGGTAAAAAGTGAGAAGAGAAGAGTAACAAGCAAATGGCAGAATATTTTATGCTATAGAATATAAACCCTCATTGGAATACCTACAGATCTTTAAAAAATAAAAATCTAAGGAACCAGGAGTGATGAGACAGAAATGTGAGCTAAGATTTCTTGACTATCTGAGACACATGGTGGTCCCTGTTGAGATTTGGGTTACACTAAGGTGGGCTTTCTGTTATTGTCATTTTCCTACCATCGAAGATTAAGAATTTCATATTAGATCTGTAATAAAATAGCTCACTTTATATTGTATCAGTAAGGATTATATATAGAAGTAACATAAAACCCAAGGAACTGTGGTTAAAAAAAACAAAAGTTTTTTTTTCTAATCTCAAAAATATGAAGATCTGGGAAAGGCAAACTCTCTCCCAAAAAATGTCACCTGGAACCCAGACACATTCAACTTTTCCATTCTCCTGGGTTTAGCATGTGGCCCTTTACCCTGATGTTTGTCAACATTGTTGCAGTGATTCCTAACTCTGTAGGCATTGTGTCAGAGAGAGAGAGAGAGGGGGAGAGAGAGAGAGACCCACCGGCCAGCCAAAAGGGTCTCTATTTCTGAAAGCTCTTTGGAAGCTTCACCCCTTTTCTGCTATCTCATTGGCAGCACTGGGTTATGTGCCAGATCTAGGTAGAATGTTGCTAGAGAGAAAAGAAGTCCAGCATACTAAGACTGTCTGCCACAAGTTTCTGCAAATTAATTCATTCTTATTTTTGAAGATAGCAAGAATATTGAGTTTAGATCAGTGTCATAATTATAGTTCATTTGATGATATAGTTAAATTGATGATAAAATATTAACCAAGCTATTTAACAGATTGTTGCTATCCAAATTTAGAATGCTCTTGAAACCACTAAAACATTGTTGTACTTAGTAATTTCTTGACTATACTGTTAGGTTATTGAGCTATAAAGACATTGATAAATGTTATTGGAATAACTAACTGCATTATGAAGACTGGAATAATTAAATTATTTGTCTAGATTGTGGTAAAGATATGGATAATTTTCAATATTGATAGAAAATATCAAGTGTTTTTATGTGCCTTGTATATATTCACATTAACTTTCAGCTTTACATCTGCATAAAATAATTGATGGGGATGGAGAATGACCAGCTCAGATGCCAGAGGTTGTATTTATTGAGGATTCATACCCTCCTCAGGGAACTGTCATACATCTCAATGCCAAAACACAAATATTACTGGTAAGGGTAACCTATTTTAACCTCCAATACCTTGGTATTAAGGAGTTAATTAGAAACCTACTTTAGTAACAGAAGGGACTTGACCTGACTTACAAGATTTTAGGATATAGAGGCAAATGACAGGAGGGCACTGAATAGAAAAATTGTAGTCTAAATATTCCTATTTTGCAGTTTTGACTAAAACCTATATAAAGTGACAGATAAAGATTTAAACATTTAATGAGACCAGTTACAACTTCTAGAATTTAGAGGTTATCAGTGTGAAATCTTCGTGACAGCTCTCCCTGAAAATCTATTTCGGCTTGAGGAACTTAAAAGCATGTATCTTCTGCTTCAGAATTATTCTTGCATGAGGTTTTCACATCCAACTTAGTAGAACACCCAAATGCAACGAGATAAATGATGTCCTTTCTGGCTGGCAATATGCTGAGATTTTTCATCTGTAATTCTGTTATCCTGTGGTTATCATCTCCTCTGAATGATGTATATATGCTGTCAATTAAATTAAAAACCTTTAATAAATTATGCTTAGGACTGTGGAAACAGTGAATCTATTCTGAATCAATGTGATATTCTCTCTTCATTATCTTTTATTGGCTTAAAAAAAAAGTGGCCTCTGAACATTCCTCATGTGATTTTGAGAGACTCCTGGCTTAAAATTGGAAATTCTCTCTACTTATCAATAATGTCACAAATGAGCAAGAAGAAAACTAGTCCAGATACCTCAGAACTGGTTAATGGTTATTAATCTGCATGAGTCAATTGTTCTGAAAAGTGATACAGAAACAAATCTCCAATAGGGTATGTTATTCTGCCTTGCTGTTGCCTCTTTACTGTGCTGTGTGGGATTAGGGGAGCCAACTCTGTGGTCAGCAAAAGGAAAGAGAAAAAACATAGGGAGGAGAATGTAGGTTATGTATATTTTCTTGTTGGGTTAAGATAATTTGAAACCTACAGAAATAGTAGCAAGAATATTACAAAGGACTTTTTCCCTAAACTGTTGGAGAACAAATTGCCAAACAATGCTCCAGCATCCCTGAATACTTGGGTTCCTATTTTGTACAAAGAGAGGAATTTCCTTTATAATCACAATATGACCATCAAAGTCAGCAAATTAATACTGATACATTACTGCTGTATAAACAATAGACCCAGTCCCAATAGGGCCCTTTACAGCAAAGGAATTCAGTCCCAGATCACTCACTGCATTTAGCCATCATGGTTTTAGCCTCCCACAATCTCCAGCTTTCTAGGATTTCTGTGGTTTTCATGACTTTGGTACTTTGAAGATTATACATCAATTATTGTGTAGGACATCTCTCAGTTTGGGTTTTTTCTCCATCTCTTTTTTTTCCATCTTAATATTTTATTGATTGTTTAATGTATTTATAACTCCATCTGTTTCCAAAAAGAATTTGGAACAGCCTACTTTGAAAACACAAATATAGTAAGGCTGAACACAATGGTACAAAGCAAACAAATTCATAGTCTTGGTATTCCCATGCACAAGCTGCTATGTGCTATGGTCCACTTCCTAGCATGCATTTCTTTCTTCCATCCAGTAACAGTACCCTAATTTTTTTGTATTCTTTTTTAAAGTTTATTTTGATATCACTAATCTACAATTAAATGTGCAATATTATAGTGATTACACTACCCCCTTCATCAGGTCCCAGCCACCAACCCCATTACAGTCACTGTCCATCAGCGTAGTGAGATGCTATAGAGTCACTACTTGTTTCTCTGGGTTGTACAGCCCTCCCCGTACCCCCCCAACATTACATCTGCTAATCGTAATGCCCCTTTTTCCCCCTTGTCCCTCCCTTCCCACCCATCCTCCCCAGTCCCTTTCCCTTTGGTAACTATTAGTCCGTTCTTGGGTTCTGTGAGTCTGCTGCTGTTTTGGTCCTTCAGTTTTTTTCTTAGTTCTTATACACCACATATGAGTGAAATCATTTGGTACTTGTCTTTTACGGCTTGGCTTATTTCACTGAGCATAAAACCCTCTAGCTCCATCCATGTTGTTGCAAATGGTAGGATTTGTTTTCTTCTTATGGCTGAATAATATTCCATTGTGTATATGTACCACTCTTCTTTATCCATTCATCTACTGATGGACACTTAGGTTGCTTCCATTTCTTGGCTATTGAAAATAGTGCTGCGATAAACATAGGGGTGCATATGTCTTTTTCAAACTGGGCTGCTGCAGTCTTAGGGTAAATTCCTAGGAGTGGGATTCCTGGGTCAAATGGTATTTCTATTTTGAGTTTTTTGAGGAACCTCCATACTGCTTTCCACAATGGTTGAACTAATTTGCATTCCCACCAGCAGTGTAGGAGGGTTCCCTTTTCTCCACATCCTCGCCAACATTTGTTGTTGTTTGTGTTTTGGATGTTGGCCATCCTCACTGGTGTGAGGTGATATCTCATTGTGGTTTTAATCTGCATTTCTCTGATGATTAGTGACGTGGAGCATCTTTTCATGTGCCTGTTGGCCATCTGAATTTCTTCTTTGGAGAAGTGTCTATTCATGTCCTCTGCCCATTTCTTAATTGGATATTTGCTTTTTGTTTGTTGAGATGCATGAGTTCTTTATATATTTTGGATGTCAACCCCTTATCGGATACGTCATTTATGAATATATTCTCCCGTACTGTAGGATGTCTTTTTGTTCTACTGATGGTGTCCTTTGCTGTACAGAAGCTTTTCAGCTTGATATAGTCCCACTTGTTCATTTTTGCTTTTGTTTCCCTTGCCCGGGGAGATATGTTCATGAAGAAATCGCTCATGTTTATGTCCAAGAGATTTTTGCCTATATTTTTTTCTAAGAGTTTTATGATTTCATGACTTACATTCAGGTTTTGATCCACCTTGAGTTTACCTTTGTGTATGGGGTTAGACAGTAGTCCAGTTTTATTCTCTTACATGTAGCTGTCCAGTTTTTCCAAGACCAGGTACTGAAGAGGCTGTCATCTCCCCAATGTATTTCCGAGGATCCCGTATCAAACATTAATTGACTGTATATGTTTGGGTTGATGTTTGGATTTTCTATTCTATTCCACTGGTCTGTGGGTCTGTTTTTGTGCCAGTACCAAATTGTCTTGATTACTGTGGCTTTGTAGTAGAGCCTGAAGTCAGGGAGATAATTCCCCCTGTTTTATTCCTCCTTCTCAGGATTGCTTTGGCTATTCAGGGTCTTTTGTGGTTCCATATGAATTTTAGAATTATTTGTTCCAGTTCATTGAAGAAAGCTGTTGGTAGTTTGATAGGGATTGCGTTGCATCTGTATATTGCTTTAGGTAGTATAGCCATTTTGACAATATTTATTCTTCCTAGCCAAGAGCATGGGATGAGTTTCCATTTGTTAGTGTCCTCTTTAATTTCTCTTAGGAGTGTCTTGTAGTTTTCACAGTACAGGTCTTTCACTTCCTTCGTTCAGTTTATTCCTAGGTATTTTATTTTTTTGATGCAATTGTGAATGGAATTGTTTTTCTGATTTCTCTTTCTGTGAGTTCATCGTTAGTGTACAGGAAAGCAAAAGATTTCTGTGTGTTAATTTTGTATCCTGCAACTTTGCTGAATTCAGATATTAGTTGTAGTAGTTTTAGAGTGGAGTCTTTAGGGTTTTTTATGTACAATATCATGTCATCTGCAAATAGTGACAATTTGACTTCTTCATTACCAATCTGGAAGCCTTGTATTTCTTTGTTTTGTCTGATTGCTGTGGCTAGGACCTCCAGGACTATGTTGAATAACAGTGGAGAGAGTGGGCATCCCTGTCTTGTTCCCGATCTTAGATGAAAAGATTTCAGCTTCTCGCTGTTAAGTATGATGTTAGCTGTGAGTTTGTCATATATGGCCTTTATGATGTTGAGGTACTTGCCCTCTATACCCATTTTGTTGAGAGTTTTAATCATGAATGGATGCTGAATTTTGTCAAATGCTTTTTCAGCATCTATGGAGATGATCATGTGTTTTTTGTTCTTTTTGTTGATGTGGTGGATGATGTTGATGGATTTTCGAATGTTGTACCATCCTTGCATCCCTGGGATGAATCCCACTTGATCATGGTGTATGATCCTCTTGATGTATTTTTGAATTCGGCTTGCTAATATTTTGTTGAGTATTTTTGCATCTACATTCATCAGGGATATTGGTCTGTAGTTTTCTTTTTTGGTGAGGTCTTTGCTCAGTTTTGGTATTAGAGTGTTGCTGGCTTCATAGAATGAGTTTGGAAGTATTCCCTCCTCCTCTATTTTTTGGAAAACTTTAAGAAGAATGGATGTTATTTCTTCTCTATATGTCTGGTAGAATTCAGAGGTGAATCCATCTGGTCCAGGGGTTTTGTTCCTGGGTAGTTTTTTGATTACTGCTTCAATTTCGTTGCTGGTGATTGGTCTGTTTAGTTTTTCTGTTTTTTGCTTGGTCAGTTTTGGTCAAGTTATATTTTTTTAAGAAGTTGTCCATTTCTTCTAGGTTTTCCAGCTTGCCAGCATATAGATTCTCATTGTATTCTCTTATAATTCTTTGTATTTCTGTGGGATCCATCGTGATTTTTCCTTTCTCATTTCTGATTCTGTTTATGTGTGTAGATTCTCTTTTTCTCTTAATGGGTCTGGCTAGGGGTTTATCTATTTTGTTTATTTTTTCAAAGAACCAGCTCTTGGTTTCATTGATTTTTTTCTATTGTTTTGTTCTTCTCAATTTTATTTATTTCTTCTCTGATCTTTATTATGTCCCTCCTTCTCATGACTTTGGGCCTCATTTGTTCTTCTTTTTCCAATTTCAGTAATTGTGTCTTTAGACTATTCATTTGGGAATGTTCTTCTTTCTTTGGATAGGCCTGGATTGCAATATACTTTCCTCTTAGAACTGCCTTTGCTGCGTCCCACAGAAGCTGTGGCTTTGTGTTGTTGTTGTCATTTGTCTCCATATATTCTTTGATTTCTGTTTTGATTTGGTCATTGGCCCATTGATTAATTAGGAGAGTGTTGTTAAGTCTCCATATATTTGTGAGCCTTTTTGTTTTCTTTCTAAAGTTTAATTCTAGTTTAATACCTTTATGATCTGAGAAGTAGGTTGGTAGAATTTCAATATTTTTGAAATTACTGAGGTTCTTTTTGTGGCCTAGCATGTGGTCTATTCTGGAAAATATTCCATGTGCACTTGAGAAGAATGTGTATCCTGTTGTTTTTGGGTGCAGAGTTCTGTAGATGTCTGTTAGGTCCATCTGTTCTAGTGTGTTGTTCAGTGCCTCTGTGTCTTTACTTATTTTCTGTCTGGTTGATCTGTCCTTTGGAGTGAGTGGTGTGTTGAAGTCTCCTAAAATGAATGCATTGCTGTCTATTTCCTCCGTTAATTCTGTTAGTATTTGTTTCATATATGCTGGCGCTCCTCTGTTGGGTGCATATATATTTATAATGGTTATATTTTCTTGTTGGATTGACCCCTTTATCATTCTGTAATGTCCTTCTTTATCTCTTGCTACTTTTTTGGTTTGAAGTCTATTTTGTCTGATACAAGTAATGCTACACCTGCTTTTTTCTCCTTGTTGTTTGCATGAAATATCTTTTTCCATCTCAGTTTGGGTTTTTATAATGTTTTCTAATGATTAGGTTCAGGTTATGCATCTTTTCTGATGTGGTCTCATGATTAGGTCCAGGTTATGTAAAGAATGATCCTTTGTTCTGTTCATAGTAAATATCAGGTAGCACTTGATTTTGATTTGTTACATTACTTATTTGAATAAGTTTGGTCACTTGGTTAAAGTTGTGATGGCCTGTCTTTTCCAAAGTATAGTCTTTCCTCCTTTATATTTAATAAATATTTTGTACGGAGATAGTTCAAGAGGATAAATAGAAACATTCTGTTTCCCCTCTAAATTTCATGTACTCATTTTAGCATACATTGACTATTCTTGGCTGAATTACTTTTTGCTATAATTGTCAAACAGTGATTTTTCTAATAATTCTGTTCCTTCTGTAATTATTAGTTGATATTCTTCTATAAGAAAAAGTTATCTTTTATTCATTTGTTTATTTCAGTATGGACTACTGGGTTCTGTTTTGCTTAATGATATTTGTTATTTGTTATGATCTAGGTTTGGCTAGTGTGAGCACCTTCAAGCTGGCTTCTTAGTTAATTTTGTTTTGCTTTGTTTTGTTTCTGTTTTTCTTTTCTTTGTTCTCATAATACTTTAAGAACTTCCTTATTTTCTGGTGCAACACCATGTTCCAGGATCACCTTGTTCTTTCCCTGCCCTGGGCCTGGAATCAGCTATTTCTACCAGAAGTTGTGGTTCCTTTTGGTGGAGAATACTATTTAGAAAAGGTTCAGTGATTTTGGTATGGTCATTCCCATTGGGGTATTGCCCTTCTCAGGTCATGCAAGTTGATAAAGCTACAAACTGCACATACCCACTTCCTTTTACACCCATATTTATTATATATCTTTAGACTGATATCATATAATTTCACATGAAAACCTCCAATTCCAGTATATATTTTTCTATATATTTAAAACCATGCATTCATACTAATGTCTCCTATTGAAACTGATACCTCAAATTCCTATTCCAGTCCAACATACAAGGTGTACCTTAGTTTTTCTCTTTTTCTGTATTTGTAACTCCCTCTTTCTGGCTCCATTAATCCACAATATATTTACTATTGGATCAATACCCTCTTTCTGTAACCAGTTCCCCATTGTCACAGCTGCTGTCTCCTCTGCACAGGTACCTGCTCAACCTACTTGGGCTCCGACCACCTCATCTGTCCTCTCACCAATTCCTCCACCCCCTCAGACCTTTCGTCATTCTCTGCAGGATCTAAGACACCACACTGGCCTGCTGTTACGTGCCCTCCTCACATCGCTCTGGCTCTGAAAACATGCAGAGCCTCTGAGGCACATCCTCCCAGATGCCCTTCACTCTTCTGGTTCCAGCACTCAAAGATGTGCCACTGCCCCATCCCCTCATAGACTCCCCACTTGCTCTGGTCACATAATAGTTTTAGATTAAGTATTGGAAGCAAGGTGTGGAGAAAGGGCATGAGGGAGGATGAAAAAGGAACTACATGAAGGAAGGAAGATAGAAAGCAAGATGAGAAGGAAGTATACCATTATTTGAAAGTTCGGAGAATACCTATCTTCCTGTTACAGGTGTGGGTGTGGACATTTACCCACATACAATCGGAGGTGCGCATTATTTCAGTTCTTCCACAGCAAAGTTTAACTGGACATTGCTAAAAACAATAATCATACCAAAAATATGGTGATTTTATAATAAAATACAAAGTATATGGAGCAGAAGGATTTAAATCTGCTCAAGGATCTCTGAGTTCATTTTAATATAATTATAGGATTCTGGCTCAAAAATAGTTGGGTACAGGAGTATGAAGAAAGATTTCAGAGAACTTTGTGTGGTGAGGGATTAGCTATGTGTTTTGTTTTTGTTTGTTTCTTTGCCTCCAAAAAAAAAATACTAGAGAGACAGAAAGAGGATTAGATAGTACAGGATTGCTATCATTCTGGTTTTGGTTTATAGGTTGATTATTATAATTTGATTGCCCACAGGAATGGCTAAACTCTAAAGCAAGTACATTGGCAATGATTACAAGTCACATCTATCAACTGCCTCTGAAGATCCAGGAGTAAATGAGATTTTTGCATATTTTCAATTTCAAATTTTCATATGCTTGGATGGGAATCCTCATATTTTAGGCAAATATGTTCAACATTCTTACATAGTCAATATTTGTGATGATAAGCCTGTGTCAAAATGACTCTAAATGATTATATTTGGCAAAATAATATATGTAACAAGCTCAGAATTAAGTACAAATATAATTACTGTGCTGAGGAAGGGAAAACATCCAAGAGTTGTTAGTTTAAACTATTCAGAAAAAGCATATATATAGACATGCAAGCCCCACAATGATAGGCAGTAATTAGTGACCTAAAATGTGGTAAGCATTCTCCAAAGGAAAGACATATTTCCTTAGGATCAATTTTATGTCCACATTTACAAACAGTAGGTTCCACATGTAGGTCACTTAGAATGGAATTCTCTACTATTTGGGTAATTTAGAATGCAAATAGTCATATTCAGTAATCAAGCTCCTGTTAAAATGAAAGCACCACCCCCACCAGTAACATATTATAAAAATGAACCTAAGGTTAATAGGGAAAACTATTAATGTTAAATATTGAAAACATACTCTTCTTACATCACATACATACACATCTCAACTTCCCCTAAGAGGACCCCATCACAGGGCCTGCCTCATAGAGTCTATAAATAACAGATAATGAAGAAAGAACAGCAGAGGTGCCAGGAAAGAAAAATTAACCTATATAGTACAGACCTTAGAGAGAGTGACAGTTATTTGTATTTAATTATGTTTTACTTGAGTCAAGATTCATTACAAAGATTTTTAGAGCAAGACTTCCTTCTCCATTGACAAAGTTTTGGCTTTGAATAATCAAAATAAGTTTGGTTGAGTAGCATCTTTCCAATAATATCTTTAAAAAATCTTTGATATATTTTTTGAATATATGAACTTTGAGAATTCCTGTCTGTTGACTTCAAACTTGGCAAAGAACATATGATATCTGATAATATAGAAGACATGTTTTTGATGAGTTTGATTTTTTGGTTTAAATGATTGTGCGTGGACTGGTTTTTCTGCCTGGTTGGATATGAGATTTTGTGTTTATCCTAGGAATTCAATAATGTCCCTAGGTACTACTCTGCTGTTTATTAAAATTTTAAATAAATTGAGTCCATTTTTTTTCAGTTACATGGGATCCCCTTGGATTTGTATGTTCAATTTTCCCTTCGTTTCAAATATTTCAAAAATAATAACTATTAAAAATTTTAAATATTTTATTACTTTTGTTATTCTATCTTTTTAATAAAATGCAAATAATATATTATTGCTTTTGTCTTATTTATTCTTTTCTCCAGTCATCCAAATAATTTTGATATTTAATCTTTATCAGTCTTCCAGGCCTTTGTAACACCTTCATATTCTATTTTCATTTGTTGCTTTCATTTAATTTGCATTATAAATGATTTTTATCAATTATCTTCTTCACATCTCCAACTTGATTTTCTACATTGTTGAACCCATTCTTTATTGCTTCTGATAACACCCATCCAGTTAGTCCCTACATTTGTCTTCCAGCTCTCAGGGATTCATCATCTCCTGGTTTTATTTTTTATTTGCACTTTGTATGTTATGGACATAGTTATTTTTTGTTTTGTTTTAGTTACAGAATATTTGCATAATCCCTTCATTGCTTTCAATGGAGTAATTTCTATCCAGCCCTTATATCTGCCAAACAAAATATTTGGGATGGAATCCTGTTTACCAGGACATACCTTAAATCATCTAGATAGAGCATATGTTGAAATTCTGTAAGTTGCCCAATGATTTTAAATAAGCTACATATGAGATGAGTGTGTGGCACTATGGAAGGTTCAGGGCAATATGTTTTTCTCTATATCATTTCTTTAAATGATACTTGAAAACAGAAATTTGGGACCAATGTGATCAGTTGAGCAAATATTCCTTACTTCTGAAAGGATGCCCTTCAGGTTTTGGTGTATTCCCTCACATTGTGATGAGCCCAGACATAAATGAATAAGTAAATGAATGAATGAGTAAATGAATAAATATGTCAAGGCACGGCCTGCTCTATGCTTGAGGCCCATAAAATACTTTCCTGATGTATAGGAAAAGGGACACATTCCATTTAGGAAAAGTCCCATTTTCCCATTCTCCCTATTTGAATATGTAATAGTTAGTTGATCTCTAAAGAGAGGGGTTATGCTATCTACACAACTGTATTTTCCAAAGTAGGTGAAGGTCGGTAAAAGAAGGTATAGCCACAGTTTTCCTATTTTCCCTTTTTTGTTGTTTTGTTTTGTTTAAAAAAATAACTCCTTCTATTTATATTCCTACCATAATGCTCCACTTTTAGGAAATGTAATTTCGTATCATTTCACAGTGTCCTCTTTCAGTTTGGACATTATTTAATTGTATTCTTATTTTTTTTTGTATTTTTTGTATATTATATAGCAAGATGTCCCCAATTTCTCTGGCATAATATTGGAGTGATTTTTGGTTTCAGCATTTTGGCATTGGTGATGTTTCTTAAATTATTTTCTTTTAAAAATCTTTTTGCATTCACACATGACATATTTCCTGGATGTCTTGTTTCCTTTTCTCATTTCAGCTCCATATTCCTAGATAACTAGAGATATCTAAACTTTATAAAACAGGTGTAACATTTCTTTACTTCTCACACAGCACCGTGGGTGTTCAGTGTGACAAGCCATTAGATGAATTTAGGTAGTCTCTGAATGTGAAGTAGCTTTTAAAATCACTCATGCTCCCATTTATATTTTCAGTTTATTCCTCTTCTATTTCACAGACTGGTCTTTCCGTCTTTACTTAGTTGATGTAAATGCAGTAATGTAAGGGGGGGACCATTTTAAGGTTAGCAGGTCATTTTGCAATTTTTTAAGAAGCCAGATAAAAATATAACCTCCATTTATAACCTCCATTTCACAAAGTTCTCATACAGTCACTTTGTTTTGACTTCATGGAAAATCTAAGTTTACACACTAGTTAAAAACATAATTTATTGATATAATTTGAGGCAAAAATTACATAATATATTTGAACATTTGTTTTTATATAATTGAAATATTTCTGAAACTGTGTATATAAGTTGCATGTTTTGGTAATGATAAACACAGGAGTGTTTTCTAATTTAAAAAAATCCTGTTTTGAATCCTTTTATAAGGGGAAGAATCATTTTCTATATAAGGTATTTATTTTCTGTCCTATGCTTATGTTCTTTTGTGTACTTTGTTAGGTGTTGTGTGTATTCAAGCATCCATGTGTGTGCACCCACAATGGAGATATTTTGAATAAATATGAATTTGTTAGCAATAGAATCCCCTCTTAGGAAGAGATCTGTAGTTGAGTCAATATATTGGTAAGTCAATTGCACTGTATAGTGAGATCCCCCAAATACATCTTTAAGTGTGCTAGGCTGCCTTTTAAGATGGTCCACAATGACCCCTGAGGCTTTGTTGTATTCCTCTCCATTTGCATATGAAGGATTAACTTCAAACCTAGTGAATCTCCTTTAATGGATTGAATACTCAAAAGGGATGGGATGGCACTTCCAAGATTAGGTTACAACACTGACTTCTCTTTTGAATCCTCGCTCTCTTGTCCATTTTCACTTGCTCTGATGGAGCAAGCTGCCACATTAAAGTTGCCCTATGGAGAAGCCAACATGGCAGGTAACCATGGGCAGCCTCCAGTTAACAGCCAGAGAGGAGTCAAATCCTGCCAACAGCTACCTAACTAAACTTGGAAGTGGATCCTTCCTCAGCTGAATCTTAAGATGACTTGAGTCTTGACTGAAGCAGAAGATGCACATAACTGCACCCAAATTCCTGACTATAGAAACCACGTGATAATAAATATTGGTTTAAGCCACTAATGTTGAGAGTAATTTGTAATAACGAATACACCGAATTAGAACATATAAATTGTTCTCTGAGAAGTCATGGTCTGTCCAATAGCAGGACTTTTGTTTTTATTAATAGGGAAGAAAAGTTAAAGATCAGAAATAAGTAGTTCTCACTAGTTGCAAAATATGGTTTTTACTCAGAGAGGGACTTGGGTGGAATTATTAGGGAATTTTGCAATATGATGTGCAATGTAAAGTTTATTCCTAATTTTCAAGTGAAATCTTTAGTTAAATATACATTGTTGAAAGGCATATTATTGAGTTGCGTCTCTACTGAAGGGATATGATAATATGTTGTCAGTGTCATAATGGAGAAAGGGGTAACCTTGAGGAAGTTCTTGGGAGGCCAACCACATTGGAGTTACACCTTGTTTATTTAAAGTTAAGTTTACCTCTTTGACAATCGCCTAAATAATTTGTCTCCAACTAAGTTAAATTACAGGCATTTTTATTTTTGAGGAAAAGCCCATTGTATGATGTTTACGGACACAAATTACTAACTGTCAAAATTAGTGACAGTGTAACTTTTAATGTTACTAAGCATTACAGAAGAAATATAGACTAGGAGACATAAATAAAATATATTTTGTGTTCATAATTTATTTGACGTTTTCCATGACAGTTGTATTATGTAAAAGTGAATTAGCTTTTGGCCTTTAAATATATGTTCAGGGAAAGTATTCAGGCCGAGATAATGCAAAAACTTTACTTCTGGAAAAATCTGTCCAACTTACATGTAATAGAAAGATATTGGGGATAATGGAAAGCACAGAAAATAGCACACTTATGCTCATGAATTAGAAAGAAGTTGATGTGGTAGAAATCTATATTAATATTATCTTTGTTTCTTTATTCACTTAGGGATAATCAGAAGATATGAAAGACTTTCAGGATTTTGGGGAGATATCAAGTAATGCAGTTTTCCTGGGTCTTTGCCAAGAGTCTCAAATTAGAATCCTTACACAGCTGAAAATATATGTAATACTTCTTTTGAAAAAAATGAAACTCTACCATGTGCATACAGAAAATAATTTGACGTTCATACCTCCTGTCTCCCTGCAAGGGGTTACTTTCTTCACTGTCCCCAGGGAAATCTCTTACAGAAAAACACCCTTTTTATCACTCTTAATAAAATAATATATAATACCTAAATATAACCATTATATTTCAATAATTTAAGATTTATGTAGAGCAAAAGTCAATAGTCATCAAAGGGTGAATCCTTTCCTAGCTCAGATCTACTTTAAGCCTGGAAGTCTACCATGTAGTAAAGGGAAAACAGTGGCTTCTTATCTAATTTTTCCCCTCTTTCCTTCTCCTCCCCACTGGCAACCATGTGTTATGACCCCTTCATGCATGGAGCTGGGTGAGAGGAGTGATGAAGCAAGATGTTACTTGGCTGTCACTGTCTGCTTCTGGTGTCAGTTCCCTGGGCTTGTCAGATGAAGTTGGGGGAGGCTCTGGGTGTGCAGTAGGCCATGAGAACTAATCCTTTCCCTTGTTGAGGCCTTTTCTGGCTTCCTTGGAATCCCTTTCACCAAGGATTTGTTTCCTTCAGTTCCCCTAATTCAGATAACATCTTTGCCCACAATTTTGCATATTTTCTGGTTTTTTGAGGTCCTTTCCACCCACATACACTCTGTCATGGTTTCATGGCTCCTGCAGGTCCTGTCTAGGGGAAAAATTGCTTTATGAAGGCTCCAGACCAGCTCTTTACTCTTTGTGGTCACCTCTTGTTCCTAACAAACCATGCTAGGACACGCCATTCCCAGCATTGCTATTGTACTCTCCTCCATTTCCAAAAAAGCCAGCCAGGAACAATTTTCAACTTAGTTCATGTTTAAATCTTTATTACTCACATACTGCTGGGGTCATGGGTCATGTTCTCTGGGCTCTGTATAGTCCCTTGCCTCTTTAGTGAGGATGGTGGTGCGATGTGAGAATAAGGGTGTGGTGAGTAGGTAAATATGTGACAGAACCTCACAGTCTTATCCCAGATGAATTATTTACCTGTTTTTGGTTAATACCATTCAGTCTCTTTTATACTTTTTGCTGTGGTTATTGAACCAAGGATTGCCAGATAATTTGAGATATTTGTATAGGTGTATACATAGATGGGCTAGCACCTCACTTTGAAATATGGAAGGGCACACTAACTTTTAATGGAAGGTGTTATATTTTAACATTCTATTAGTTATAGAATTAGAGCTTAATGTCTGAAGGAATGGGAGTAGCCAGAGTACAGGAAGGAGGAGGTCACTGATCAGAAATAATAACGACATAAGAACCACAAACCCAAGTCACATGTTTCAAGGAAACTTTTTCTTACCATTCTCTTCTATCTACTAACTCTTAATAACTTTATAACTCATACTACTTTTAAGGCATTTGAGTATGTGCTGTCTTTTCTAGATATTTAATAGTTGAAATGTGTATATTTGTTTTTCAACTGATTTTTTTGTTCCGTAAAGGAACAGTTTCTCATATTTCTTTGTATTCTACACAACAAAGGGGAGTGCATATAATGCGTACAAATGCTAATTAAATATCTGTAAATAAGTGTGTAACTTTATCTCCGAGCAAAATTTCATCAGGGGTTAGTGGTCCATTGATGTCCAGGATTACCTGGTGGGAGCTCCATGGATTTATAATTATACTTCTGGCTGAGTAAACACAGGACTGGTGATGTAGGTAGGGGACAAAAATATAATAAATTCCATGTCATTAACAAACCTCTCTCTTTTTTTACATGCATTTGTATATTCACATACTCATAACAAAAAAGTGCATGGTAACAAAAAGTTTTAGGGTATCATTTGGGCTAGGTCTTATATATTTTTCCCTTGTTAATATCTAAAGAATAAATGGGAGTCCACATGAAAAAAATTCAATTAGTTTTATATTATCTTGGAAAATAACATGTAGAGTTTTTTGTTTCTTTCAATAGGCAGTGGTTATTCTGGTGGTTTTGAGTTGAATTAAAAGCCTTAGGTACTCTAAAAAAAAAGATCTTTTTTTGAAAAGCCGTGAACCTAATCAGGACAGTATATTGTCATATTTTGTGCCTGTTGGGAAATATAATTGATGAGAAAAGTATTTCTTAATATGACATATTTAAATAACTTTCTTGGTTGGCTCCACTGTTAGGAAATGATCCCCAGGTTTAAATAATCCTTCACTGTTCTTATGTGTAAGAATATGTCAGCACCAATGAGGACCTCCAGCAGGGGGCACTAAGCTATTTGTCGTTCTCGATACCTGTGCCAGGGCTAGGAAATGATAAACCAGTATGGCTTCAGAGGACAAGCTTTTAATTAAATGATACCCGTAAGTCATGCTTTCTGTTTCCTTAGAGTTTTTTGTGAACATCTCTCTCATTTGGCTTTAATGCTTAAGTATATGAATACATTCACTTAAACTCTAAAATTTCTTCACAATTTTCACTTCAATTTTTTCTACTTATTGTAAAATGTCACCTTTAGCATTTCCAGAGTCTTTTATTAGGGACTTTGTTATTCTCCATCTACAGCCGGCTTTACAAATTTTAAGTGTTTATAAGTAGGGAAAACCAACACTTTCCTACAAAATCTTGAAGTGTCGAAACAAAAAACAAACTTAAAAATTGAAGTTGAACTAGAGCTTTACTGGGTTGTGGACCATTTTACTACTGTGTTCGGAGAATGTCTTTTAAATGTCAGTTTCAGGAGAGGTTCATATACCTCTGAATATACTTCTTACTTGTCTGGGTGACCCTTAAAACCAGTCGTAGGTCATTCAGCTCTGAAATTAACAATAAAAGGAGTTCAGCAGTATCCTTCCCATTTACAAAAAAAAAAAGCCAACATTTGAAGGATTATAGTCATTTCAAGAACCTACTAAATAAAAGCTAGGTAGTATTTAATATTAGGTATTTTAGTCTTTATAATAGCCCATCACTTCTCCCTTGGAGATGTTGAAAGTGGAAAGATTGCATATCTTGCCTAGAGGTAGTGAGGCACAGGACTGCAATGTCCATTTTCCAGATTTCACAGTCAGGTATCCAACCCGATAAACTCCACCCTCCAACTCTAATGTACTACTTGTATTCCTATGAGAATATTCTCCCTAAAAAATTTGAAAGTCTTACATCCAATCTGGAAAGAAACAGAAGCCCAAATTACCCATGATAGTGATGAAATAAGGTTCTTGTTATTCTTGCAATTCCTTCATTTATTGTATATTTTAGAAAAAATGATTTAGTTTTTGTTTGTAGAGATAAAGGGACTCTGCATAGTTAAATAACTTGAAGTTATGGATCAAAATAAAGTTCAGATATAATCTCTAGAAGTGAAGGGTCAGAGGAATAGCAGCGTCATGTTTCTAGACACTCAGGAGACACAACTACATGGGGGTAAAAGAACAGATTGTTAGAGTCTGTGAACTTCCGAAAAAGGAATAGATCAGAGGACAAAAACTATTTTCATCAGAGTGTACTACAAATAAAGACATGCAAGAATACAATATTTTATCAGCTCAAAGAAAAATTGCTTCTATCAATCAACACTGATAGGAGATATCTTCTAGACAATGCTATGCCAATTTATTTAATCAATAATAATTCCTAGAACTACTGAATCACTGATTATTTAGTAAATGAAAAATCGCTATGTCTTGTACTAACCTACTGTTATCAAAATACATTACAGGAGAGGGCAAAATGCAGAGAGAACAAATTAATATTTTCCAGTTTACTCAACATTCAGAGTTGTAGCTGGGAGCTATCTTCTGTGATAGTGTGATAATAAAGGATAAAACCTCAAATTACTCTTCCAAAAGATGCATAAATAACTAAGTGAAATTTAGTCAAGTTAACAAGGGGAATAAGTAAAATGATTTTGAGCTTTAATAAGTATCTGATGCTACCATATAAATTATATTTTTTATGTTTTTTTAATATTACCCAGAAGTTAGAGAATTCTGTTATGGAATAGGAGGTGCTGCTGCTCTCAAGTATGTGAATATTAACATTTACAAAACAGATAGACTCAAATATTTATGAATTTTAGTACATATCATATTTACGTCTTCGTACATACTGTGCCATAATGTGGTAGGGTGGTCATAATACACAGTATGGATCTTAGATTAAAATACAATAGAAAAGTAAATGTTATAAATTTACCAGAAATAGCATTTTATATGGGAAAGATTCTTGCTAACCAAATTCATAAGGAACTGATATACAAACCATAATAATAATATATACTCTATGTTTCCTGCAACTTCAATATATGTATCTTCTATTTAAAACATTTACTCCTCAAATTAAGAGATATTCAGACAGACACAGTAGGCATCACATGGCTGCTTTTGGTGAATATAGATTCAGAAGATAGTCTTCGAGACATTTCAGTTAAATGTTATATTTCTCTTCCTGACTGTCTCTCACTTTCATTCCATGTACAGGATATTAATTTGGAACTTTTGTTCTTAAGTTTAGATTTAGGAACAAGGCCGACAACTAAGTCAGACTTCTTCTGCCATAAAACAACAGACGGCAAGCATTTTCACTTTCCGAAGCTGAACAAGGTACTGGGCTGTGGCAGCACTTATAAAGGAGGCAACAAAGAGAGGGTTTTGTGAACAATAGTTGACCACTTATATTTATAATTTAGGTTGAGAGATGGTGCAATGGACCTGGGATTACTTTGGAGAGGTTGGGATATTAGTCTCAACTCCTTTTCTCAATTTCATATGAAATGGAAGAACCTTGGAGTTTGGGAGACACAGTAGACTGTGGTCATAAGAATCTAAATGACAAGAGACTGGCTTCTGTAAACCCTGATTATAGAGTGGAAGACTGCCATCAGGAAGGGTCTACAGTTACAATGAGAGTGGCCATTGGCTCATGTGTGGGCCATTGGAAGCTGGACTTGGATCTTCTCAAGTCCTGAACAAGACAGTGATGTGGAAGCCTGAGGAGACCTTAGCAGAAAGTCTAGGAAATTTTTCTGATTAGCCTTGGGCTGAGGGGAATATTGAAAATGGCCAAGCAGAGAAGTCGCATTTACATGCATTAAGGATGCTGCAGATAAAACCTTGCTGGCAAAGAGGATTTTATTCATAACCCATAAAATTTCTCTAAGAAAGAACCAGCTTACAAAACCTTGAGGCCAGCTCAAACAGTACCAGTCCAGTATAATGTTTTCTGTTCCCCTAACTTTGACTCATGCAGGAGGGGTCAGAAACTCAACAAACTGAGGAAAGAGGGAAAAAGTCTAGGAGAGGAAATAAAGATCACCATGACCCTTTCCTACATGTTGGTTTCCACAGGCCCAAATTAAAGATGAGAATCATTAACTGTGAGTGAAATATGGAATTGTGGTTTTCCCACTGAATTAGACATAAATTCTTACATGAGACTGTATGGAGGACTTAAGTGATTAGAGAACTTCAGTTTTTTAAGATGTAGGAACTGGAAACTGTTTAAATTCTTAGTCAGGGATAATGAGCTAGCCCAAATGAAGGGTTTACAAAATTTGTCAAGAGAAGCATTTTAAGTACTTTGTGATTACAGCCTGTGTCCTGATGTTTCAGTGTATTTGATTCCATACATTTCAATACAGATCAAGTGTATCTGTATTGGGGATGAAATCTCATAAATGGATATATTAAAGTAAAAAATCTGCACGATTACATGATAAAACTATAAATAGCATTATAATGCTTTTAGTGTGCTTAATGCCAAGAATTAGATTTAAAGTTGAGAATTGCCAAAATAGAAAAAAGTATAGGATAAGAAGTAAACATTTTCTCTGTGAATAATTGGATCTTTAAGGAAAAGAAATGCCTATTCCTGTTGTAATGTCTACAGGAGGGGAAAAGACCCAATTCTTGGTTTATGCCCACTCTCCTCCTTTGCTTCTATCTTTGCTAGAAATTGATAATGTCACTGTAGCAGAATGAACTTGCCAGAGTTGGCCACAATATCTCTTATCCCCCATGATCTTCTATAAAGCCATGTGAACATGTCACTTCCTCCATCAAGAGGTAGAGTCTATATCTACACCCTCTTGAATCTGGTTGTACCTTGTTACATCTTTGACTCATAGAATATGACAGAGAGACAATGTGTCAGTTCCCAGTGAATTGCTTAACTAATACGGAAACTTCTGCTTCTTGCTTCTTGGCCCTCTCACTCTTAATCTGGATACTAAATTAACATACTGTAAGAATCCAAAGCTACTGGAGGCCATGTGTAGATACTCTGGCTGACAATCCCTATGAAACCCCTGTCTGACAGCCAGCAGCTACCATCCATAGGCAGCAACCATCTTGTATGTCCATCCCAGCCAAGCCTTCAGATGACTACAACCTCAGCTGATATCTGACTGTCACCACATGAGCGACCCCAAGTGAAAAATCTCACACCTAAATTCAATCAATTCACAGATCCATGACAGACAATACCTCTTTCTTTAAGCCGTTAAAATTTGGAGTGTTTGTTCTGCAGCATTAGATAACTAGAATCATTTATAATTCTAAAACTGAGATAGGATGGTCACTTCATTTTTGCTTAAGTCTGTATAATTTCTTTGAAGTGTAGATCAAAGAAGTCATCTTCAATTCCATTGTGTCTTTGCTTGGGTTCTCAAAAACAGCACCTATGTGATAATGCTTTATTGAGGAGTGCAAACCCAGACAAGCAATAGTGAAAGGGAAAGGTGAGGAAAAGTGAGGCAGAAGAGAAAAGCAAATAAATGCTGGCATAATACAAAGGTGGCTACAGTATTATAAACAACTGCTTACTGAATCATGCAAATGTCTCATGGAATTACTGTGCCTTAGAATAATCCTCTGTGGGGGATAAGGAGAGGAACTCATCTTTTGGCTCCTTCACATCTATTGTCTCTCATTGGTCAAAATTGGCCCAAAAGGCGTTTATTCCTTCACCTTTCCATGTTGTATTGCCTGTGCCTACTGGACAGCTGCTGAGGAATCTAGAATCATAAACTTCAGCATGGCACTTCGTTTGAGTCTGTGATTTTGGGGAAGAGCCAAAGCCTCTGTGGGTGGGATCAGTCCAGGATTAGGTGTGATAATTGTTGAAGCTTCTGTACTGCTGAGCATGGCCCTCACTCTGGGAAACCCTGAAATCTCTGGGAATCTTAAGGGATGAGGTCAGAGCAATGGCTATTGAAGTACTCCACTGAGCAAATGCCTAAGGGGTCAGGAGGCAGACAAAGCCAAGTGAAGCAAGGGAGGCATGTGAATTGGACATGATACAATCCACCCAATGCGTCACACAGATTCATGCGGTGGCGGTGGAGAAATAAGACACCAAATACACGATGTGCATGAATGGCCTGCGAGAAACAGAGGCGCTTGCTGCTGTTTGCAGGGTGCTTTTATTTAGTGAGAGAACAATGCTTGCTATTTAGGGTGTGCTGATTCTTATATAAGGTGCTACAAATAGACAAGGAAGTATGTGCAGAAGTAGATTAGCTCATTTCTGGGCGGAGTAAGAATTTCCTGGTTATAATGAAGTCTTACAAGTCAGACTTAGATTAGGTGCCTTTACATTGCCTTACACTATTGTTAACTTGTCTTGGGATATACTTCTAGACCAAGGTCTGATAGAGAAGGGGTAGATGTTTTGGATTCCCAGTTTCCATGGTATACTATGGTGCTTCTGGGTATTCCTCCACAGATTCTTTTTCATACTGCTATGATTTCCAGATCTAGGTTATAAAACAAGAATAGGTTCCTCTCACTTCTCCAAGGAGCAGGTGTGCAAGTCCAATCGTTAAAGGTAGTAGTTATTTGCATTTTCTAAAAGGCTAAAGAAAACTAGAAGGCTGAGCTACAACTGCTTGGGCCGTAATTATGACCTGCCATCTCCCATTCCAGCATTAATTCTAGAGAATTTTTTTTACCTTTAGCTAGCATTTGCAGGTCTATGTCATTTGTATTGCTCAATGATTCATCATATCATATATGGAATATTTATTAATTCTAATAAGGGAGTTTTGCTTTCACAGTTGAAGCCTTTCAAGGTTGAAAGTGTATAATGTAGTCGACTTGTCACCAGCTGGCTGGATGACCTTTCTGAAGAATACTACCACAAAGGGGACTCAAAATCAGTCTCAGCTGTTGGCAGGTTGTTTATTCAGTAGGATCAATAACTCAATTAATGTACTGAGAGGAAATCTATGCTATTAGTTCATTAATATCTACCATTTTTGCAAACATAGTCCTTCCTTTTATGGGCCCACAATACAATTACTGGACTGGATGACAAAAGTATCTGTCTGACATCCTCAGTACAGGTAATTCTATCTTCTCTGAAGTGTCCCTTCTCTGGTTGGTATCATGTGAGCTATAAAGGTGTATATCTTTGTCCTGTCTTCCATATAAAGATCCATACACATCGTCTCCAGACGTTCTTGTACCCAGGATTGTAGTATTGGTCTTTTCAGGTTTTTGACCCACTAGCCAAGCTGATCCCACTGCTCAATAGTCAATGTATATCCACACTGCAGGCCAGTGCTTCTTCACATGACTCTATGATCAAGTGTGCCACTCACAGCTCTGCCCTCTGAAAGGGTTTTCCTTTACCATTCTCCTTTTGGACTACTCTTAAGGGCAGCAAACCTCCATTTCTGACTTCAACCAATATATTGCTCTGACACATCTGTGAGTCAGGTCTAAATCCTTTCATTTTATGTTAGTTGGTTATAAGAAACACCAAGGCCATTTGACTGAGGGAGAAGCACCAGAGCCACAAAGGTGAACTGGGCATGCCTTTGTGCCTATTTACGAGTAAATCTATTTTTTAAACAATATTCTGGGTTTTTCTGCTGTGTCCACCCACTCTAGTTATTTAATGGTTATTTAATAACTCCAGTTATTTAGTAGCAGCTTATCATAAGTTTCACTGGTCTCGGAGCCATTTAATACCCCATAGTCAGTCTCTTTTAGGGCCTAATAGGGCCATATATTAATAATAGCACATCAGAATTGATTTCTGGAATAGAAAATTTTTCTCTAGTATGCAGGATGTGATCTTACTCCATAACTCTAGGAGTTTACATAATGATATATAAATTTGATAATATGAAATGTGAATATTTGTAATTGGGTTTCATTTTAATTTGCTTATATTATTTTGATTAAGATGTTAAAAATTGGATTCAAGATGGCAGCGTGAGAGGTGGATGGAGAGCTCCTCCCAAAACCACAAACAGCACAAAAATATAGTTAATAAATACAACTAACCTTCAGACAGCAACAAGAGAGAAGGCTGAACCAGACTGCATACAGACCTCACGAACAGAGCAGACCTCAAGAAACAGGGTAACGTAGGAATGCCTTAATCCAGCGGGAACCAAGCCCTTCCCCCACCCCATCTCACCAACGGGAGGAAGAGAAACGGAGCGTGGGAGGGGGTGGAAGCCTGGAACTGATGGACACCTAGCCCTGGACATCAGTTTGTGAGCAGAATTCTATATTGTGTGGTGCTCAGGCGGGGTGCTTGCGAAATTGACATTCTGGCCATTTGTGGAGGAGGGGATCCACACCCGGCCACTCTGTGTCAGAAGAAAGGGAGGGAGCGTAAGAAGCTTCCTAGCAGGGAGACGGCTGCTGAAGGGGCGGGGTTTGCACAGAGCTTGCTGTGCAGGAGAAGGGAGAGCTGGACAAGGTTGCCAGGGTGTGCTCTGCCCAGCTGGTTGGGAACTTTGAGGAGCTTCAGGTGCTCGATCCCCCGTCTGCCTACTCAGCTCTTAGGCCCCCCACTATGACACACACCCTGCCTAGCCTTCCTTCTGGCCTGCAGGCACCTGCTCGCAAACCCACAGTCACTGCGCTGGTGTCAGGCCAGCTAGAGGGAGGCCCCGCCTACAACAGCAATAGACGCAAAGTACAGAGGTTTACACAGTGTGTGCTTGGCCCATTGGCTCTGACACTGGAGACAGGCACCACAGACGGGAAGCAGGAAACAGATCTTTCCTCCCACCAGGCACCAGCTCCGCTACCCTACGACACCCAACCTCACTCTAGGGGCTGAGCAGTTCCAGAGACTGGAGTTTCTGCACACTAGTGGGTACCACATAGAAATATGAAATGTCAAAAGAACATGGTTCCGACTAAAATCTCACAAACCCTCCAAAAGAGAGTCAAATGAAACCAAACTCACAAATCCTCCAGAAAGAGTTCAAAATAAAAATTATAAACATGCCTATGGAGGTACAGAAAAATATTCAAGACCTCAGGAACGAATTTAAGATGGAGATTCAATCATTAAAAATACTATATATGAAATGCAACATAAAATGGAGGGATTTAAAGGCAGATTAGATACAGTAGAAGAGACAGTAAATGGAATAGAAATTAGAGAAGAGGAATACAAAGAGGGTGAGGCACAGAAAGAAAAAAGGATCTCTAAGAATGAAAGAATATTGAGAGAACTGTGTGACCTATCCAAATGGAACAATATTTGCATTATAGGGGTACCAGAAGAAGAAGAAAGGGAAAAAGAGAGAAAGTGTCTTTCAGGAGGTAATTGCTGAAAACTTCCCCAGTCTGGGGTAAGAGATAGTCTCTCAGGCCATTGAGGTGACAGATCTCTCAACACAAGGGACCCAAGGAAGACAACATCAAGACATATAATAATTAAAATGGCAAAGATCAAGGATAAAGACAGACTTTTAAAAGGAGCTAGAGAGAAAAAAAGATCACATACAAAGGAAAACCCATCAGGCTATCATCAGACTTCTCAACAGTAACCTTACAGGCCAGAAGAGAGCGGCATGATATATTTAATGCAAAGAAGCAGAAGGGCCTTGAACCAAGAATACTCCACCTGGCAAGGTTATCATTTAAATTTGAAGGATGGATTAAACTATTTTCAGATAAGCAACAGCAGAGAGAATTTACCTACCACAAACCACCTCTACAGGGCATTTTGGAGGGACTCATATAGATGGAAGTATTCCTTAGGTTAAACAGATGTCATTCAAGGGAAGACAAAAAGTACAGAATATGATTCATAACAATGAATGGAGGAGGAAGAAAAAGGAGGAAAGAAAAAAGAACCTTTAGGTTGAGTTTGTAATAGAATACAAAATAAGTTAAATTAGACTGTTATATAGTAAGGGAATTGCCCTTGAACCTTTGGTAACCACAAATCTAAAGCCTGCAATGGCAATAAATACATACCTATCGATAATCACCCTAAATGTAAATGGTCTGAATGCACCAATCAAAAGACGTAGAGTTACTGAATGGATTAAAACAGAAGAACAATCTATATGCTGCCGAGAAGAGACTCACTTCAAACCCAAAGACATACACAGACTGAAAGTAAGGGATGGAAAAAGATATTTCATGCAATTAACAGTGAGAACAAAGCAGGAGTTGCAGTACTTGTATGAGACAAATAGACTTTAAAACAAAAAAAGTCACAAGAGACAAAGAAGGACATTACATAATGAGAAAAGGGTCAGTCCAACAAGAGGATATAACTATTATAAATACCTATGCACCCAACACAGGGTCACCTACATATGTGAAACAAATACTAACAGAATTAAAGGGGGAAATAGAATGCAATGCATTAATTTTAGGAGACTTCAACACACCACTCACTCCAAAGGACAGATAAACCAGACAGAAAATAACTAAAGTGACAGTGGCACTGAACAACATATTAGAACAGATGGACCTAACAGACACCTACAGAACACTCCACCTAAAAGCAACAGGATACACATTCTTCTAAAGTGCACATGGAACATTTTCAAGAATAGATCATATATTAGGCCACAAAAAGAACTTCAGTAAATTCAAAAAGATTGAAATTGTACCAACCAGCTTCTCAGATCACAAAGTTATGAAACTAGAAATAAATTACACAAAGAAAATGAAAAAGTGCACAAACACATGGAGGCTTAATAGCATGCTCCTAAATAATCAATGGATCAATGAGCAAATAAAAACAGAGATCAAGCATTATATGGAGACAAATGACAATAATTCAACACCACAAAATCTGTGTGATGCAGCAAAATCTGTGCTAAGAGGGAAATATATTGCAATACAGGCTGACCTCAGGAAAGATGAATAATCCCAAATGAAGAGTCTAAACTCACAATTAATGAAACTAGAAAAGGAAGAACAAATGAGGCCCAAAGTCAGTAGAAGGAGGGACATAATAAAGATTAAAGCAGAAATAAATAAAATTGAGAAGAATAAAACAATAGAAAGAATCAATGAAAGCAGGAGCTGGTTCTTTGAGAAAATAAACAAAATAGATAAACCCCTAGCCAGACTTACCAAGAACAAAAGAGAGTCTACTCACATAAAAAGAATCAGAAATGAGAAAGGAAAAATCACTAAGGATACCACAGAAATACAAACAATTATGAGAGAATACTATGAAAAATTATATGCTAAAAAACTGGATAACTTAGAAGAAATGGACAACTTTATAGAAAAAGTCAACCTTCCAAGGCTGACCCAGGAAGAAACAGAAAATTTGAACAGACCAGTTACCAGCAAAGAATTTGAATTGGTAATCAAAAAACTACCTAAGAACAAAACACCTGCACCAGATAGTTTCACTACTGAATTTTATCAAACAGTTAATGAAGACCTAATACCCATCCTCATTAAAGTTTTCCAAAAAGTAGAAGAGGAGAGAATACTCCCAAACTCATTCTCCGAGGCCAACATCACTCTAATACCAAAACCAGGCAAAGACACCACAAAAAAAGAAAATTACAGACCAATATCCCTGATGAACATAGATGCAAAAATACTCAACAAAATATTAGCAAACCAAATTCAAAAATACATTAAAAAGATCATCTATCATGATCAAGTGAGATTCATCCCAGGGATGCAAGGATGGTACAACATTCGAAAATCCATCAACATCATCCACTACATCAACAAAAAGAAGGACAAGAACCACATGATCAACTCCATAGATGCTGAAAAAGCATTCAACAAAATCAACATACATTCATGATAAAAACTCTCAACAAAATAGGTATAGAGAGCAAGTACCTCAACATAATAAAGGCGATATTATGACAAATCCACAGCCAACATTATACTTAAGAGCGAGAAGCTGAAAGCTTTTCCTTTAAGATTGGGTACAAGTGAAGGATGCCCACCCTCCCCACTTTTATTCAACATAGTAGTGGAGGTCCTAGCCACGGCAATCGGACAACACAAAGAAATAAAAGGCATCCATATCGGCAAAGAAGAACTCAAATTGTCCTTGTTTGCAGATGACATGGTACGGTACATAAAAATCCCTAAAGAACCCACTCCAAAACTATTAGATCTAATATCTGAATTCAGCAAAGTTGCGGGATACAATATTAATACACAGAAATCTGTTGCATTCCTATACGCTAAGGACGAACTAGCAGAAGAAGAAATCAGGAAGACAATTCCATTCACAATTGCATCAAAAAGAATAAAATACCTAGGAATAAACCTAACCAAGGAAGTGAAAGACCTATACCCTGAAAACTATAAGACACTCTTAAGAGAAATTTAAGAGCACACTAATAAATGGAAATTCATCCCATGCTCTTGGCTAGGAAGAATGAATATTGTCAAAATGGCCATCCTGTGTAAAGCAATCTACAGATTCAATGCAACCCCTATCTACTTACCAACAGCATTCTTCAATGAACTAGAGAAAATAGTTCTAAAATTCATATGGAACCACAAAAGACCCCGAATAGCCAAAGCAATCCTGAGAAGGAAGAATAGAGCAGGGGGATTACGCTCCCTGACTTCAGGCTCTACTACAAAGCTACAGTAATCAAGACAATTTGGTACTGGCACAAGAACAGACCCATAGACCAGTGGAACAGAATAGAGAGCCCAGATATAAACCCAAGCATATATGGTCAATTAATATATGATAAAGGAGCCATGGTTATACAATGGGGAAATGACAGCCTCTTCAACAGCTGGTGTTGGCAAAACTGGACAGCTACATGTAAGAGAATGAAATTGGATTACTGCCTAACCCCATGCACCAAAGTAAACTCAAAATGGATCAAAGAACTGAATGTAAGTCATGAAACCATAGATCTCTTAGAAAAAAATATATAGGCAAAAATCTCTTGGACATAAACATGAGCAACTTCTTCATGAACATGTCTCCCCAGGCAAGGGGAACAAAAGCAAAAATGAACAAATGTGACTATATCAAACTAAAAAGCTTCTGTACAGCAAGGGATACCATCAGTAGAATAAAAAAACTTCCTACAGTATGGGAGAATATATTTATAAACGACATATCTGATAAGAAGTTGACATCCAAATTATATAAGGAGCTCACACACCTCAACAAACGAAAAGCATATAAGCCAATTAAAAAATGGGCAGAGGAGCTAAAAAGACACTTCTCCAAAGAAGAAATTCAGATGGCCAATAGGCACATGAAAAGATGCTCCACATCACTAGTCATCAGAGAAATGCAGATTAAAACCACAATGAGATATCACCTCACACCAGTTAGGATGGCCGCCATCCAAAAGACAAACAATAACAAATGTTGGCGAGAATGTGGAGAAAGGGTAACCCCCCTACACTGCTGATGGAATGTAAATGAATACAACCATTGTGGAAAGCAGTTTGGAGGTTCCTCAAAAAACTTGAAATAGAAATAGCATTTGACCCAGGAATTTCACACCTTGGAATTTACCCTAAGACTGCAGCAGCCCAGTTTGAAAAAGATATATGCACCCCTATGTTTATCGCAGCACTATTTACAATAGCCAGAAAATGGAAGCAACCTAAGTGTCCATCAGCAGATGAATGGATAAAGAAGATGTGGTATATACACACAATGGAATATTATTCAGCCATAAGAAGAAAACAAATCCTACCATTTGCAACAACATGAATGGAGCTAGAGGGTATTATGTTCAGTGAAATAAACCAGGCAGAGAAAGACAAGTATCAAATGATTTCACTCATGTGTGGAGTATAAGAACAAAGAAAAAACTGAAGGAACAAAGCAATAGCAGACTCACAGAATCCAAGAATGGACTAACAGTTACCAAAGGGAAAGGGACTGGGGAAGATGGGTGGGAAGGGAGGGATAAGGGGGAAAAACAACTCTTACAATTAGCACCATAATGTAGCTGTTGTGCGGGTGGGGTGTGGGGATACGGGGAAGGCAGTAAGTATAACACAGAGAAGACAAGTAGTGAATCTATAACATCATTCTAAGCTGATGGACAGTGACTGCAATTGTTATGTGGTGGGGACTTATATTAGGGGGAGTCTAGTAACCATAATGTTGCTCATGTAAGTGTATATTAATAATAGCAAAAAAAGAATGTTAAAAATTATTTTTATTTCCCTGATTTTTAACACAAGAGATTCTAACTATTTCACCAAATTAAAAAAACACTGTGACTTACAGTGATAACATATATGCATGCACTCATATAAATTATTTATTATTTCTATATTTGTTAAAATTTTGTCCACAGGACCTTTAGTCAATAGTTCAGTGTACTGTAGAGAAGGGATCATTGAACAGAAAGTTGAAAATATGGGTATATTTTTGTTTTCTCTCCTTCATTGTTAAATGTCTATGCACTGCATTTCACGTAACAGAAACCTATGAATTTTCTAAGTGTCAGGCATAATTCTAAATTTAATTACCAAAATTTCTGAACACCAGAGAATTGAAGCAACATTTTCTTTGATTCTATTTCTGTCCCATAACTTTAAGAACTTTTCTTTTTAAATTCTTGACCCTGTCTGCTACACTCAGATGTTTTGGTTGGTGAATATGAGAACTGACAAGATTTAAATATTTGGCTTCAACAAGTAAATTACCATAAATATGCATAAATGCATCAAAAACTAATCATTCTTGTCTATGAACTTCAAATCATTCCAGAGAACAGATGGGTTGTGAGAGTGACTAGAAAAGTACATATCTTTTATTTTAATGATATATGATGAGATACTGTTCTATCAGCATGTAGTAGGATAACCTGAGAATGTTCCACATATTAATATTTTTACAGATTAAAAAGATAACAGATTGTTTGACACAGAAAAAAAACCTCTGTCTTTTGGCTACATTTATTTATTATTTTATCTATCCATCCGTGAGTTGTTGCTTAATCCTATGGCAGATAAAAATAACAAAATTATTTTCACTTGTTTGCTTTCTCATGAAACTTATATTTATAAAAATAAGTCTACTATTACCTTAAAATAAATCTAAAAAATAACTTTGGTTTTGTTATTTTCCTCATAAATTGACTTTCTTTGAATAAAGTTTGCTCCCCAGTTTGTTGGAATATTTTTTTTGTTTTGTGATTCCTTACATATGGTTATTGTGTTTTTTTTAAACTTTTATTTTGAAATAATTTTAAACTTACAAAAATGTAAGAATACTAAAAACATAGAAAACTCCAGTATATCCTTTATTCAGATTCATCAATTTTTAACATTTTGGCATATTTGCTTTGTCACTGTATCTTTACCCTTTTAATTTCTAATAATATTTTTGTGTATATATTTTTTAAAATCATAATGCAATTATGAAGTTTAGGAAATGTAACATCAATACAATACTTTAGTTGAAAATCCATATCTCAGTTCTATCAGCTACTCAATATGGTCCTTTTATAATATTATTTTCCCCTGCATTACAGGGGCCTCCCATGATCACATGATGCATCTAGCTGTCATGTCCCTTTAATCTTCTTTAATCTGGTATTATACTTCAGTTTTGCTATGACATTGATATTTGTGAAGAAACAGTTAATTTTTAAGATATTTCTCTTTTTGGGTTTGTCTTTCGTTTTCTCATCAGTATCCTCCCTTAGATATGGAATCTGCTGATGATTCTTGCCCAATTTTTATAATGATAGTCGTTTTCCCAAAATGGGGATTTTCCAACTTCACTACTTACACTGAAAGAGCCATAAAATGCTCTAAAGGGCCAAATTAAGGACAATTTGTTCATAAAAATGAAAAAAAGTACTGTAACATAACCCGCTGAATAAAATTATTTGCCAGTATTCCTTTCTGTACATAAGGATACCCAGTTATTCCAATACCATTTATTGAAAAATAAAAGCCACAACTGTCCTTTCCCCATTTGTTGGAGGGGGTCACCATGAGGATGTTTACACCAGTTGACCCCAAATCAAGACCTGGGCAATAAAAGGCTCCTTACTCTTAACCTTGTCCTTGTAATATACATCCCACCCACCATTCCTATAGCTGGAGCCATTTCAAGAATGCAGCCTTGAGAGAGTAATGAGACCATCTGGGCCGTATGCATGACTGAACCGCCTTAAGGCCTCTATATAAACTTTTAAGATTCTGGTGGGCAGGTGTGGAATCTACTCATCTTTCTGCTGCCCAAGACAAGCCTTGTATGTAAGTCTCCCTGTTTATTAAACCTGCCACCTACCAATCTGGAGTGTCCTGCCTCTTTCTCAGGTCTCTCCTTACCTACCAAGTATAGGAGACAATTTCACCTACGGGAACTTCTGACGTGACACACCAACACCAGTGAATTACCTGGTATTCTGGGAGAAAATAATCGACCTTATGTGGATTTCTTTTTTGATTCTATATGTTGTTTCACATATATTTCCTTATGCCAATACCATATTGTCTTGATTGCTATAGATTTATAGTAAATCTTAGAATCAGGTTGTAGATCCTCCAACTTTATTATCATTTTTCAAAATTGTTTTGCATATATTGTATCCTTTGAATTTGCATAAAAATTTTAGTCAGTTTGTCAATTTATGCAAAGGCTCCTAGAATTTGGGTTTATTTGGTTTATTTATAGAACCTATAAATAAATATCAGGAAATTGACATCTTAACACTTAGCTTCCAGTTCATGCACATGATGTATCTCTACGTTTATCTTGGTCTTAATTTCTCACAGTAATATTTTGTTGTTTTCAGTATATAGATCTTACACATTTTTTTGTTAAATAAATAATTGTCTTTGAATTTTATGCCATTGTGAATGGAATCTGGGTATTAATTTCAGTTTAGCAGGTTTTTGGTTAGTATATAGAAAAAGAATCGATAAAATACAATTACGTATTTTGATCTTGCAGCTACAATCTTAACTTGATACACAGCTATTACATTTTTAATTTATGAGTCAGTTTGATAGTGTTTGATTTCAGACATTGTATACCTATTGAGGCTTATTTTATGATACAGCATATGTTCTATCCTGTTGTTTGCAAGGAATGCATATTTTTGTATTGTTGGGTGAAATGTTCTATAATTATCAATCAGGTCATGCAGGTTGGTATTATTTTCAATCTTCTATATTCTTACTGATTTTCTATCTACTTTTCTATCAGTTACTATGAAGCATTAAGATCTCCAACTATAAATGTTCATTTCCTTAATTTTTCTTTTAATTTATTAAGTTTTGCTTCATGTTTTTTGAAGCTCAGTTTTAGGTATGTTTACATTTATAATTGTTACCTCTTCCTGCTGTATTGATCTTTGTATAATCATGAGAATGTCCATTTTTATCTTTACTAATATTTGCTTTAAAATCTGTATTTTCTGATGTAAATATAGCTACTCATCTTTCCTTTGATTTGTGTTTGCATTCTGCCACTTTCAACCCCTTTGTTTCTCTGATTTAATATGCATCTCTTATAGAAAGCATGGAGCTTTCTTTTTAAGTCTAGTCTAACAATATTTACCTTTTGTATAGTTATTTAATCTGTAAGCAGGCATGTCATTATTGATATAATTGATTCTTTGATTTTAATATTTATTCTCTGTCTCATCACTTTGTTCCTCTGTTCTTCCTTTACTGCTTCCTTTTATGCAAAAAAATGTTCTAATTATGCAATTTTAATTCCTCTATTGAATTTTTAGCTGTGTTTATTTACACTGTTTTTAGCAGTTGCTCTAAGGATCACTATATTCATTTTTAATTTATCACAGTATACTTAAATACATACTTGGTTACATTAAAATATAAAAACTAAACCAATTCCATTTCCTTTTTTTGTTTATCGTGATATGTATTACATGCATATACCATAAAAACCCCAAAATAAAATTTTATGACTTTTGCTTTAGACATTCGTATGTCTTTTAAAGAAAGTAAGAGTATACCTACACTTTTATATTAACTTCCACATCTGTGGATCTGTGTTACCTTTTGGTGCATTGTTCTTCAGTCTCAAGGACTTCTTCTAGCATTTCTTATAGCACAGATATGGCAGCAACAAATTCAGGTTTTCTTTACCTAGAAGTGTCCTTTTTTCAACCTTAATTTTCTAAAGATAGTTTCACTAGACATAAATTCTTACGTGACAGCTGATTTTTTTCCTTCAACAGTTTTGGTATGCCATTTATCTGGCCTCCATTGTTTCTGATGAAACATCAGTCATTAATGGAATTCATTGCCTTGTTTATTTTGTACTAATTTTCTCTTGCTCTTGTTAATATTATATCCTGGCTCTAATGGCAGTTTGATTGTGATGGGTCTGTATGTGATTTCCTCTGTGTTTTCTTAGGTGAGGTTTGTTTAATTACTTGGACCTGGAAATTATTGTTTTATAGCAGATTTGGGGTGTTTTCGGCTCCTGTGTCCTCAAGTATCTTTCTGTTCTTTCTCTTGTCCTCAGAATTCCACTTTCACGTATTGTGGAATATTAAAATGAAAGAAAATTCTTTCATTTTTCTTCGACCTATTTTTCTTCTGTTTCTGATATTGGCTAATTACTACTAGCACCTTTAAATTATAAAACATTTCACAGGTATTATTATTTAATTTTTTATTGACGTGTATTGACATATAGTAGTTTCAGGTGTACAACATAGTGATTTATACATTTATAGTCACTATAAAATGCTCACCACCATGGGTTGTAGTTACCATCTGTCACTATACAGTTATTACAATATTATTGACTATGTTCCTTGTGCTGTACTTTTTATCCCCATGACCGATTTCTTTTATAACTGGAAGTTTGTACTTCTTGTGCCCTTTCACCTATTTCACCCATTCCCCCTGCCACGTTCTCCCTTTTGCAACCACCACTTTGTTTTCTGTATTTATGAGTCTGTGTCTGGATTCTGTTTTGTTTTTTAAATTTCTATGTAAGTGAAAGTATATGGTATTTGTCTTTCTCTGACTTATTTCACTTAGCATTATATCCTCTATGTCCCTCCACATTGTCACAAATGGCAAGGTTTCATCCTTTTTTCTGGCTGAGTAATATTCTGTTGTGTATATGCCATATCTTTATCTATTCATCTGTTGATGACACTTAGGTTGCTTCTCTTGGCTATTATAAATAATGCTACAATAAACATAGGGGTGCAGATATATTTTTGAATTAGTGTTTTTCATTTACCTCAAGTAAATACTCAGAAGTAAAATTGCTGGATCATATGCTATTTTTATGTTTAATTTTTTTAGGATCCTCCATAGTGCTCTCCACAGTGGCTGCACCAATTTACATTCCCACCAACAGTGCACAAGGGCTCCCTTTCCTCCATAATCTCACCAACCATTGTTATTTATCTTTTTGATACTAGCCATTCTGAATGGTGTGAGGTGATAGTTCATTATGGTTTTGATCTTCATTTCCCTGATGATTACAGACATCTGAAAAATGCTCAATATCAGTAATCATCAGGGAAATGCAAATCGGAAGATTACCTATTATGATTTAATCAAGTCTTCTCTGGAGTTTGTAAGAATTGTGCTCTGGGACTGCTCTCCTATATTATTTTTCAATAGATAAAACTTTTTTTTTCCAGGCAGAAGGAAAGTTACCTTTTATTTAACAATAATCATGCCTGATGAAACTTAGGAATGTTGTCTCCAAACTGCCTTGTTGCATTTTCATACCACTAGCCTAAGAATCAGCACAGGTGCATAAACAACCAAACAAAACTAAACTTTGGCAAGAGAATACAGAACACCTAACACAATGGATGGCATTCACTTGCCTTCTACTTTACCTTGGACACACCTCTAGCACAGTACTCCCCCATAACACATGACTACTCTCTCTTGTATAAGTGACTCCCCCAGAACTAGACTCTACCTGCTGTATATCCCTAGAGCTAGAGAATGTCCAAACATATAAGTAATCAGTGCATATTTGATAGATGAGAATGAAACAATTATTTTAAGTGATAGGGTTTAGCAGATACCTCAAATCAGTAATCCATAGACTAGATCCTGCCCTCACTTGAAGCACATTCTCCAAAATTTCATAAATTAGAAACATTTATCCCCCAAATCCAGATTTTTGGTTTTTCTTCAGACATCAGCACTGGCCCCACATTCCTAATATGGCATCAAACAGTTGCAGGGATAGTCCTTCACTGTCCCACTTAATTAGTTGATACAACACACTCAACCCCAAAGATATTTGATTTTATGAACTTTTGACCAGACGGTCTCTATGGTTCCTTCTACTGCAGCTTTTACACATATCCTGGGCCTCTCCCTACACAACTGTTTCTTCATTCCTTCTAGAAGCCCAGAATACACTTGGTTCAACATGACTGTATCCCCAGCAGCTGAGACTGCCGCAAAGAACATGCTGCCCTAATGGTTAGAAGATAGGATTCATTTTCATGCATTCTGTAATCTGCATCTTGTAAAATAAAACTTCAGAAATTTATAGACGTTTGTAGAATACAACCCTTTGTAATCTTTTTCCTTCCTAAAGAAAAATTAAATCTCATATCATTTTTTTTAGAAAGAGCATTACTTATGCAACTAATTAGAAAAAGAAAAAAAAGAAAAGTAATGTGGATACCTAACTGATAATTATACCCACATTTGCTTCATGGTTTTTGTTTTTCAAAGACCTTTCATATCCATTACCTCATTTGTTCTTTATAGCAACTATGCAGTTCCTAACTAGATAAGATAGACCTTCTACCTTCAGTTTACAATCAGGTGATACTACTGAAAGGCAAGAAACTTAACGTCCTTCAGTTGGAAAGGACCTCTGAGATTATCTAGTTTTTGACAACAGAAAATAGGCCCTGAGAGCCTCCAGTTTGCCAAGGTCACATTACCTAGCTAATGGCATAGGGATGAGATCAATTCTCTTGTGACACAAGGTTTGCATAAAGTCAAATATTCTCCATCCCATTAGAGAGGATTACATTTGCAGAATACTATTTCTGGTTGGATTTTCTAAGTCCAGAGGAGGTGGATAGAGATGTTTGCAAATTCCCACATTATGAGGAACAGAGATATCTCTTTCCCTCAAAAATGAAAAACTATAAAAATTCTTACTTACAGGTAGGCATGTCAATCAACCTGTCATAGAAGATACAGCCAAACCGAATCAGAGAAAACTTCCCATCTTTGGCAAGAAAATGCAAATGATAAACTTTAAATATTCTGTCTCCAGCCTCAAAGTTCATCCAGGATAGACAGATGAGCTCTCAGAAATAAAATACTCTCCTGCCAAGTTGATTGATTTTTATCAAGGTTTTTCTTCAATGGCACTTTTGAGGCTTGAAGATAAATTAACACTTCATTTCTCTTTCAACAAATTCACAGAACAGCTCCAGAATTCAGGAAATACACTGGTCAAAAAAATGTGGTTTTATATTGTGTATTTGGCTCACAGATTTGGATAGTGTGGACCTAAGGTTATGAGTTCGACTTAAAATCACAGTTTCTTTATTTTTCATAAAGTCGATGGGAACCACTGGGAAGATGGATCCCAAATGGCTCCATTGCTAAGTGGCTGTCTGACTTAGAGAAGTCTGAGTTTCTATTTTCTTATTCGTGTAATGAATTCACGAAATTGCCTCACTCATGGCGCTATTGTAAGGATCCAGCTTGATTCATGTCACCTGATTGTCTTGCATTGGAATTACCCTGGTATGATATTTTCCTCCATTTTTAATTATGTCAGCTTAACTTCTTTGGGGAGAACCACATGGGATCACAGGGAGAGCATGCAAATCATTACCAGCTCCCAAGTTCCTCCATAACCTGATTCATAATCACTATAATGTTTACCTAATAACTCCAGAGTCATACTAGACTCCTCCCTCCCTCCTACTACCTACATGTAACCATCAAATTCAGTCAGTTCTTTTGTTAATGGTTCTCAAAGTCCTCCCATCCTAATAAACCCCATTCATCACTTGTTACCAGTTATAATCTCATTTGATGTTTCCATCTCAAGTACAATACCTACTTTTCATCTTTTATACTGCTACCAAACATGATCATATACTCTCTTAAAATCCTCCAGTCACCCAGGTGTCTTTGGGAGAAAGTCCAAACTCCTCAGTATTGCTCTGCTCGAGCTCCTACCCACACTGCTCGACGTCACTCCATGCATCCTCCTCTCGCACTGCGCTCTGCATCTACGCAGAACAACTGCAGCTCCCAGAATGCAGTCTTCCCTCTTACAAGTACATACCTCTACACGTGCTGTTCCCTCTAACTGTATCCCCTTTCTCTACCCATTTCTTTATCTGGAAAACTCACTATTCAGTCAAACTTCACTCATGTTTTTCCCACCCAAGGAAAACGTTTCTAACTCCACAGCCTGAGTGAGGGGACCTTTTTGTGTTTCCATAGGTGCAGTCATGGCTTCTTCTGTATTGCATTGTATTTTACTTTTTACTACATTGTCTTTATTCCCAGCAAAGAGTGATCATTTTGAGGGCAGGTTCTACACCCTGTATTTCTGAATTTTTACTGCCTAAAGCTGAATCTGCATACCTAACATTTTTTTTTGAGTTTGAAAAATGAAGATGATGAATGAATGAGTGAATTTGATCTTCAAGTCTCCAAATCCTTATCAATGAACTAATATTAATAACCTGCTTCTCAGCATCACTGTAACTAACAAATGGGATTATATTTTTCAAAACTTTGTTGAAAGTTAAAATGCCAAAAAATGTTATTTTGAAAAATTTGATTACACTTTATTTTTAGAACCTTTAATTCTCTTATCCCTAGGGCTTCCACTGTACCTGCTCTTCCAAACCCCAATTTGGAGAACTCTCATTGTCCTTTCACTCTCCTGGTTCTGGTTCTCACTCTAGCCCTTCTGGAGAGAAATTCATAAACAAACTGATTAGCTCCATTATAGATTTATGATCTCCAACCTTAGCTAGCCCATCAGTACTTCTCAGTACTGGCCCTTCACTGATTCCTTTTCCATTCCCAATAGCAGCTGTTAAAACATTTACCAACCTTCTTAAGTCTTAAGTCCTCTAACACCATCCCTCATGGCCAGTGAATAACAAAGTCTCAAAAAATTCACCAAGGCACTAATTTGATCAATTCTCATCCTCTCAGCATCCAGTCTTAATCTAAGCATAATTTTCCCTCTATACTTCCATCATATCTCTTTAATACATTCCAAGCTCAACTCCTCTACCAATTTAGTAGAAATATTTTAGCTATTTTTTCTACCCCTAGTTCCATATGTTGACCAAGAGCTGGCTGAGACCGAAATTGTAAAGAACAAAACTGGAAAATCTTTGTCAGATTCTATTACCCAAATCAGGATGCTTTCAGTGGAAATAAAAAGTTAAATCAGCTTACACAGTAAAAATTTTTTTTTTACAAAAGGACAAGTTTCAATTCTGGTGGATCTCTCACACAAGACGTATATGCTTTCCTTTCCTCCAATGCCAGTACAACTTCACCTTAATTCTGGTTCTACTTGTAGTTGTAAGTCAGTTAAAAGTTAGGGCTATAAATTCCTCACTTATACTTGAGGGGAAGGGAGATAAATTTCCCATGAGCCATACAACTTCCAGGAAGATGGTGGCATGAGCAGGGCAGCAGAAATCTCCTCCCAAAACTATATACATCTATGAAAATACAGCAAATACAACTATTCCTAAAAGAGAGACCAGAATACACAGGAAGGCGCACAGCGTGCAGCTACACCTGAGAGGATACAGCACCCCGCGAGGCGGTCTTAAAGAGCCCAGCTGACATACGTGGCAACTACCAGCGACCACTTCTATAGCCATGAAAAGACAGAGGAATATGGTCCAGACTAAGATCTACCAGACAACCCCAGACAGGGAGCCTGAAGGGTGAAAATGCACAGTCTTCCTGAAAAAGAATTCAGAATAAAAGTCATAGCCATGCTGATGGATCCACAGAGAAAGGTGCAAGAGCTAAGGGACGATGTGAGGGAAGTGAAGAAAGACAATGCAGAAATCAGGCAAGCAATCAATGGGCTTAACAGCAGACTGGATGAGATGCAAGAGACTGTTAATGGAATAGAAACCAGACAACAGGGATACAGAGAAGCTGAGGCAGAGAGAGAGATAAAAGGATCTCAAAGGAATAAAAGAATATTAAGAGAACTGTGTGACCAATTCAAAAGGAACAATATTCGCTTTATAAGAGTACCAGAGGAAGAAGAGAGAGAAAAAGGGATAGAAAGTGCCTTGGAAGAAATAATTGCTGAAAACTTTCCCATGCTGGGGTAGGAAATACTCTCACAGTCCACAGAAGCCCACAGATCTCCCAACACAAGGGACCCAAGGAAGACAACACAAAGACACATAATAATGAAAATGGCAAAGATCAAAGATAAGGACAGAGTATTAAAGGCAGCTAGAGAGAGAAAAAAGATCATCTACCAAGGAAAACCCAACAGACTATCATCAGACTTCTCAACAGAAACCTTACAGGCCAGAAAGGAATGGCATGATATATTTAACGTAATGAAACAGAAGGGCCTTGAACCAAGAATATTGTATCCAGCACAATTATCATTTAAATATGACAGAGGGATTAAAAAATTTCCAGAGAAGCAAAATCTGTGAGAGTTTGCCTCCCATAAACCACCTCTACAGGATATCTTGAAGGGACTCCTCTAGAGGGAAGCACACCTAAGGCTAAAAAAATGTCACCAGAGAAAATAAAATCATAGCATACAGAGCAGACCATCCAAATACTAACTAAAGGCAAAGAATAAAACACCTAGTATATAAAAAATGCAGGAGGAAGAATAAGAAGGGAGAGAAATAAAGAAACATCAGACTGTGTTTACAATAACTTAACAAGAAAGTTAAGTTATATTGTTAGATAGTAAAGAAGCAACCCTTGAGCCTTTAGTAACCTCGAATCTAAAGCCAGCAACGGCAATAAGTACATATCTATCGATAATCATCCTAAATGTAAAAGGACTGAATGCACCAATGAAAAGACACAGAGTAACAGAATGGATAAAAAAGCAAGACCCATCTATATGCTGCTTACAAGAGACTCACCTCAAACCCAAAGATATACACAGATTAAAAGTGAAGGGAAGGAAAAAGATATTTCATGCAAACAACAAAGAGAAAAAAGCAGGTGTTGAAGTACTTGTATCAGACAAAACAGACTTCAAAACGAAGAAAGTAGCAAGACATAAAGAAGTACATTACACAGTGATAAAGGGGTCAGTACACCAAGAAGATATAACCATTATAAATATATATGTACACACCACAGGATTGCCAGCATATGTGAAAGAAATACTAACAGAATTAAAGGAGGAAATAGACAGCAATGCATTCATCTTAGGAGACTTCAACACACCACTCACTCCAAAGGACAGACCAACCAGACAGAAAATAAGTAAAGAAACAAAGGCACTGAACAACACACTAGAACAGATGGACCTAACAGACATCTACAGAACTCTGCACCCAAAAGCAGCAGGATACACATTCTTCTCAAGTGCACATGGAACATTTTCCAGAATAGAACACATACTACGCCACAAAAAGAACCTCAGTAAATTCAAACACACTGAAATCCTACCAACCAATTTCACAGATCACAAAGGTATAAAACTACAAATAAATTTTAGAAAGATATCAAATAGGTTCACAAATTGAGACCTAACAACATTCTCCTAATTAATCAATGGGTTAACGACAAAATCAAAACAGAAATCAAAGAATATATGGACACTAATAACAACAACAACACAAAGCTACAACTTCTGTGGGATGCAGCAAAGGCAGTTCTAAGAGGAAAGCATATTCCAACCCAGTCCTATTTAAAGAAGGAAGAACAATCCCAAACAAATACTCTAAAGACACAATGACTGAAATTGGAAAAAGAAGAACAAATGAGGCCCAAAGTCACCAGATGGAGGGACATAATAAAGATAAGAGAAGAAATAAATAAAATTGAGAAGAATAAAACAATGGAAAAAATCAATGAAACCAACAGCTGGTCCTTTGAAAAAATAAACAAAATAGATAAACCCCTAGCCCGACTCATTAAGAGAAAAAGATAATCTGCACAAACAGAATTAGAAATGAGAAAGGAAAAATCACGACAGACCCCAAAGAAATACAAAGAATGATAAGAGAATATTATGAGAATCTATATGCTAACAAGCTGGAAAACCTAGAAGAAATGGACAACTTCTTAGAAAAATACAAACTTCCAAGACTGACCTTGAACGAAACAGGAAAATTAAACAGACCAATCACCAACAATGAAATTGAATCAGTAATCAGAAAACTACCCAAGAAAAAAACCCCAGACCAGATGGATTCACGTCTGAATTCTACCAGACATATAGAGAAGAAATTACACCCATTCTCCTTCAAGTTTCCCAAAAAATAGAAGAGGAGGGAATACTTCCAAACTCATTCTATGAAGCCAGCATCACTCTAATACCAAACCGGGCAAGGATCTCACCAAAAAAGAAAATTACAGACCAATATCCCTGATGAACATAGATGCAAAAATACTCAACAAAATATTAGCAAACCAAATTCAAAAATACATCAAGAGGATCATACACCATGATCAAGTGGGATTCATCTCCGGGATGCAAGGATGGTACAACATTCGAAAATCCATCAACATCATCCACCACATCAACAAAAAGAAGAACAAAAACCACATGATCATCTCCATAGATGCTGAAAAAGCATTTGACAAAATTCAGCATCCATTCCTGATTAAAACTCTCAACAAATGGGTATAGACGGCAAGTACCTCAACATCATAAAGGCCATATATGACAAACCCACAGCTAACATCATACTTAACAGCGAGACGCTGAAAGCTTTTCATCTAAGATCGGGAACAAGACAGGGATGCCTACTCTCTCCACTGTTATTCAACATAGTACTGGAGGTCCGAACCACGGCAATCAGACAAAACAAAGAAATACAAGGCATCCAGATTGGTAAAGAAGAAGGCAAATTGTCACTATTTGCAGATGACATGATACTGTACATAAAAAACCCTAAAGACTCCACTCCAAAACTACTAGAACTAATATCTGAATTCAGCAAAGTGGCAGGATACAAAATTAACATACAGAAATCTGTTGCTTTCCTATACACTAACGATGAACAAACCGAAAGAGAAATCAGAAAAACAATTAAATTCACACTTGCATCAAAAATAATTAAAATACCTAGGAATAAACCTAACGAAGGAAGTGAAAGACCTGTACTCTGAAAACAACAAGACACTCCCAAGAGAAATTAAAGAGGACACTAACAAAAGGAAATGCATTCCATGCCCTTGGCTAGGAAAAATAAATATTGTCAAAATGGCTATACTACCTAAAACAATCTAGAGATTCAATGCAATCCCTATCAAAACACCAACAGCTTTCTTCAATGAACTTGAACAAATCATTCTAAAATTCATATGGAACCACAAAAGACCCCGAATAGCCAAAGCAATCCTGAGAAGGAGAAATAAAAGTGGGGGAATTATGCTCCCTGACTTCAAGCTCTACTACAAAGCCACATTAATCAAGACAATTTGGTATTGGCACAAAAACAGACCCACAGATGAGTGGAACGAAATAGAAAACCCAAACATTAACCCAAACATATACAGTCAATTAATATTTGATAATTGAGCCTTGGATATACAATGGGGAGATGCCAGCCTCTTCAGCAGCTGGTGTTGGAAAAACTGGACAGCTACATGTAAGAGAATGAAACTGGACTACTGTCTAGCCCCACACACAAAGGTAAACTCAAGGTGGATCAAAAACCTGAATGTAAGTCATGAAACCACAAAACTCTTAGAAAAAAACATAGGCAAATATCTCTTGAACATAAACATGAGCGACTTATTCATGAACATATCTCCCCGGGCAAGGGAAACAAAAGCAAAAATGAACAAGTGGGACTATATCAAGCTGAAAAGCTTCTGTACAGCAAAGGACTCTATCAGTATGGGAGAATATATTCATAAATGATGTATCTGATAAGGGGTTGACATCCAAAATATATAAAGAACTCACGCACCTTAACAAACAAAACACAAATAATCCAATTAAGAAATGGACAGAGGACATGAATAGACACTTCCCTAAAGAAGAAATTCAGATGGCCAACAGGCACATGAAAAGATGCTCCACATCACTAATTATCAGAGAAATGCAGATTAAAACCACAATGAGATACCACCTCACACCAGTGAGGATGGCCAACATCCAAAACACAAACAACAACAAATGTTGGTGAGGATGTTTAGAAAAGGGAACCCTCCTACACTGCTGGTGGGAATGCAAATTAGTTCAACCATCGTGGAAACCAGTATGGAGGTTCCTCAAAAAACTCAAAATAGAAATACCATTTGACCCAGGAATTCCACTCCTAGGAATTTACCCTAAGACTGCAGCAGCCCAGTTTGAAAAAGACATATGCACCCCTATGTTTATTGCAGCATATTTACAATAGCCAAGAAATGGAAGCAACCTAAGTGTCCATCAGTAGATGAATGGATAAAGAAGAGGTGGTATATATACAGAATGGAATATTATTCAGCCATAAGAAGAAATCAAATCCTACCATTTGCAACAACATGGATGGAGCTAGAGGGTATTATGCTCAGTGAAATAAGCCAAGTGGAAAAAGACAAGTATCAAATGATTTCACTCACATGTGGAGTATAAGAACAAAGAAAAAAACTGAAGGAACAAAACAGCAGCAGACTCACAGAACCCAAGAATGGACTAATAGTTACCAAAAGGAAAGGGACTAGGGATGATGGGTGGGTAGGGATTGATAAGAGGGAAAAAGGGGTATTACGATTAGCACATGTAATGTTGGGGGGGCATGGAGAGGGCTATACAACTCAGAGAAGACAAGTGCTGATTCTATAACATCTCACTACGCTGATGGGCAGTGAATGTAATGGGGTTGGTGGGGGGTACCTGATGAAGGGGGTTGTTTAATAACCATAATATTGCACATGTAATTGTAGATTAATGATACCAAAATAAATTATTTAAAAATTTTCCCATGAGGCTCTCTGAAGAAGTAAACTTTCCCAGAAGTCTCAGCATACTTTTTCTTACATCTCATTAATTACCTGTCCTTTTCTGAGCCAATCATTGACAAAAGGGATGAAAATACTTTGCGGTAATCCAGCCCACTACTAGAGCTCGGGGCAATTCTCCAAATCCCATTAGAAGTGGTTAAAATGCTATCAGGGTGCCAACCACAGTGGCTATTACATCAAACAAGTCACCCTGTTACAACATGGGCATTCTGCCTGCAGCTGGCACATTGTAGCTCGGTTAACAGGATTTCCTCCAATCTGTCCAGGCTCCTGCCCCCTCCTCTTGATGTTCCCTACCCACAAAGCCCTGACGTGTAATACAGGACCAGTGTTGTAGCTGCCAATATCCTTTGGAAAAATGAGATTCTCTATTAAAGTAAATAAACCTGTATTCTCCTCAGTCATCTTTACATCTAAATTATCATGTACTCCACACAAAGTTATAACAAGGAGGTCCATCTTCTCAACAATGGTTTGTACTTTGTCACCTGGGAACTGAAGTACCTTCATTCTCAAAGGTAATCTCATCCTGGGGATCCAACCTGGGCTCGACTTCGGAATAGACAACATATTGTCCTCCCTAAACATGTCCCTCAAGAAGTCATGTTTGAACTCCTTCCTTCAGACACAAACCCTTCATATAAAATCTCATGCAAGTAGACCTTTCCAGGCTAGGGAAACCAGCATGTGATAGTGGGATATGATAAACTTTGGAGTCAGAGAACTTCTGGCACAAATGTACACTTAATACATCTTGTTGAATGAATATATGAATCCATGAATGAACTTCACTTCTCTCAGCCTGTTTCCTCATCTGAAAATTAATAGCCAACCCTCACATGAGTCATTTTGGATAAATTACTTTACCTCCGTTAGGCTCAAGTTCTCTCCACTCCAAATTTTGTATAGGGAGCATAGCAAAGGACTTCTGTGAGTATAAAATAATGTACACAAAATGTCTAAAAGGGTGCCTGACTCACCGTAGGTGTTGAATGAATGCTGTTCTCTTCCCTACCTCCTTTAATCCCTCACAGTAGAAATGTAGAGGGAGAGATATAACAACTATAAATTAGTAAGTGCTAAGTATGTGCTGGGCATAGTGCTGGACACTTTATACCCAGTATCTTGTTTAATGTTCACAAGAACAGCCAACATTTGTTATTAATGTCCTCCACTGGACAGATTAGGAAACGGAGGTTCCGAAGTTCAATAGCTGGGATAAGGTTACACACCTGTATGTGACAGAGCCAAGAATCAAATCTAGGACTCTCTGACTCCAGGGCCTATATACACTTAGCCACCATACCATCAGCCTAAGGTAGCTGCATCCAGGGCAAAGCAGGTGCAAAGGAAATAATGGCAACCTTCAAACTCTTCTGTGAATATATTTTTAAAGTAGAAAAAATTGGCTTGTCAAATCATCCCCTTCAGTGGGACTTCCCCCTGAGATGAGCATTGTGGTTTTGCATTTTCCCCTTTTTTCTACTGCTTCAACCACCTGTCCTTGACCCACTTGCAGAATATTTCCTTGTATTCTCTTATTAAGCTGTATAACCTTAAATAAGTGACAGTCCCCCTAAGCTGTACCTCTTCATCACTAGCATTGCATCTTAGCAGCATTTTTGTCATAGGGGTTTTAAGATTACATGGTAACATATTTATAAAGCACTTCACCTGCTGTATAATACATTCTCAATTAATAATAACTTATTATTTGTGACTCAAATGTTACCTGGGGTTACTAGGTCTCTTAAAGTCCAAGTAAGATTGGCACATATTCCCACTTTTGTATTAGTACAAAATTTCATGACCTCCCAATATTTTTGCAAACTTTAGGAAGGCAGGGAGAGCTTACATATTCTTATTACCTCTGACTCCAAGCTCTCACTGAACCAGTTCAGTTTATGAATTGTCTTGCTGTCCCATGTATGTTATCCCTATTCCTAATTACAACTGCCAGACATGGGAATCAGTTTGTCCAATTGGTTACTATTAACTTTTCATATTCCCTTTCCCACACACACACAGCCTATGTATGTATCACTTAAAGTCTTTTCTGTGTGAATAACAGATATGACATATTGTAACAAAGAGAACTTAGAAGTCTTTATTAGCTTTCTTTGCTCTTAACAAGTGTCTTTGCCTGTTTTTCAGTTCACGCTCCAACCTACAGAAGTGTTCCTTCCTTGTCTTCTCTCTCTCTCCTTTCCTTTATGCTCTTACAGTCCTGGGTTCCAGTTAATTTCTAAATAGGACAATTTGTCTCTCCTGTGTAGCCCTTTCTTCTGCTAACCTGTTCCCCAAGAGGAACAATTTATGCCCCAGCTGTTAAGACAATAATTTTTCACTCTAATTGTGATGAATTATTTATCCATCCTTTGCTCTTATTTCTCAGACCTTCTGGCAACTTTATAACATAGTAAGTTTCCATGTGACAGTGAGGTTAGGATTTCAGAATAAAAATATAAGACACCTTTAAAATCATTCATTCATTCATTTATTCATTCAATGAATATTTACTGAATTTACTCTGTACCAGATACTGCTAAATTCTGAGGGTATCTTGGTGAACAAGTCAGATTTGGCCACTGTCCTCATAACACCAACAATCTATCAATAAATACAAGGTTTTTAAATAGAGTAGTTTAAAATTTTTTTGGATATCGTAAAAAGGGAAATATAAAGCACCATAGGAATATGTGACAGAAAGATGATCGTGGATTTAGAGGAAAACAAACATGGTAAGAAAAGAAATGGAAAGTACACAAAAGACCCAAAATGAACTCCCACAGATGAAAATTACAGTACTTAAAATGAATATTTTATTAGATTGGGATAACAACAAATTAAATATTGCAGAAGCAAACATCAGTAGACTTGAAACTGCAGAAATTATCCAAAAAGAGCCACAGAGAAAAATAAGGCTGAAAAACTAATGGAAGCTCAGTGACCTGGGGGATCATATCAAGCAATATGTAACTGGATTTGTAATTATATTACAGAACCCCAGAAGGAAAGGAGGTGGAAACAATTTTTCAATAGCCCAATTTTTCCAAATTTGATGAGAAGTATAAACACACAAACCCAAGAAGCACAATAAAATTCAGGCAGAATAAATGCCCAAACACACAAAAAAAATACCAAAGCATATCATAATCAGATTGATGAAAACCAATGATAAAGGGAAAAACACAAAAGCAGATAGAATTGAACACATTGTGACAAGTAAAAGAAAAAAAATTACCTATTTCAAACAAAAACCATTGTGAAAAAAGATAAAACATGATTCAGGAGCTGAAAGAAAAAAGTACAAATGTACGTAGACCTCCATATTCAACAAAAAAATATTCTTTTTAAATGAAGGCAAAATAAAGCCCTTCATACAAGACCTGCAAATATCTTTCACCAGCATACATTCAGTACAAGCAATAGTAAAGGAATTTCCACCCCCAAAAAACAAAATTACAACAGATGGACACTCATCTAAAAAAGAGAGAGAGGACAAGAAGTGATAAATGATGGTTATGTTGGTAAAATATAAACCTTGTTATCACTTGGTTATTACATGGAAAGAATAGACTGTTTAGAGCAAAAATTAAGTGTATTGTGGAGTTTATAATATGTAGAAGTAAAATTTATGACAACACACACACAAAAAAATAATAATACAATTAAAAAGTAGGCAAAGGACCTGAACATTTTCCCAAAGACACACTGAGGACCCAGAGGCCCATGAAAAGCTGTTCAGCCTCACTGACCATCAGGGAAATGCACATCAAAGCCACAATGAGGTATCACCTCACAATTCAGAATTGTTAATATCAAGACAAGAAATGACAAGGGTTGGCAAGGATGTGAAAGAAAAGGAACCCTTATACATTCCCTCTGTTGGTAGGAATGTAAATTGGTGCAAACATTATGGAAAACAGAATGGAGGTTTCTCAAAAAACTAAAAATAGAAATACATATGACCCAGTAATTCCACTTCTGGTTATTTACCCAAAGAAAACAAAATCACCAGATATGTGTACTCCTGTTTATTGCAGCTTTATTTATACTAGCCAAGATATGAAAGCGTCCTAAGTGTCCATTGAAGAGTGGATAAAAATGTGGCATATGTACACAAAGGAATATTACTCAACCATAGAAAAGAATGAAATCTTGCCATTTGTGACAACATGGATGAACCTACAGGATATTATGCTAAGTAAAATAAGGTGTATGATTTCACTTACATGTGCAATGTAAAAAAAACAGAAAAACAAAAGAACAAGCAAGTAAGCAAAACAGAAATAGACTCATAAGCACAGAGAAAAGACTGGTGGTTGCCACAAGGGTGGGGGGTGGGTGCACTAGATGAAGGATATAAAAAGGTACAAGCCTCCAATTATAAAATAAATTGGTCATGAGGATAAATGTACAGTATAGGGAACATGTTCAATAATATTTTAATATCTTTGTATGATGATAGATCATAAATACACTTATGGTAAACATTTAGTAATGTATATGATTGAATTGCTATGTTGTACAACTGAAACCAATATATTGTAAATCAACTGTACATCAATTAAAAAAACAATAGCACAAAAAATGGGAGGAAGAAAATGAAAGTATACTCTTGAAAGATTCTTACACATGAAGTAGAATATTTTTTTAATATTTTTAAACATACCCTGAAAGGTTACAATTGAATATTCTACATCTATAGCAACAACGAAAAAAAGTTTAAAACAGAGATATGGTTAATAATCCAATAGCAAAAATAAATAGAATTCTGGAAAATTCTCAGTTAATAAAAAGAAAGGAAAGAGGGAAATGAGGACAAATGACAAATGAGACAAGCAAAAATAGTACAAGTAGATTTAAAACTAACCATATAGAAAAGGATATGTTAAATATAAATATTCTGAACACTCCATTTAAAAGGCAGAGGTTACAGACTTGAAAAAAAAAGCAAACCCAATTATAAACTGTCTACAAGAAACCCACTTTAAATATAATGACACACTTTAAAAGTAAAAGGACAGAAAAATATGTTTCATGCAACATTAATCATAAGAAAGCTGGAATGGCTGTATCAGAAAAATCTTAAGTTGGACTTGAGATCAAGAAATATTATAAAGTATAAAGTAGGATATTTCATCAAAAAGATACAATAATCCTAAAACACATGCACTCAATAACAGAACTTCAAGATAAATGAATCAAAACTGATAAAACTATGAGGAGAAATAGACAATCTAAATTAGATTTGTAGATTCAATAATCCCTTTTGTAATCAATAGATATGGATAGAAAGTCAACATAGAAAAATAAGACATGAACAATTTTATGAACTGTAACCAAAATGTCAGTTATGAGATATTCCACCCAACAAGAATGGAATATATAAGAAACATACACCAGAACATAAAATATTCTTGGACATTAAACAAGTTTCAAGAAATTTAAAGGGTATGAAGCTGTGTGGAACATATTTTCTGTTCATAATAGTATTAAATTAGAAATTAAAATAAACATATCTGTGAAATTAAAAATATTTAGAAATTAAGCCCATGAGTTAAAGAATAATTCAAAATAGAAATAGAAAATCATTTGAACTAAATGTGAAAACACAATATATCAAAATTTGTGAGGTGCAACTAATCAGTGTTTAGAAGGAATTTCTGGTTTTAAATACTTATTAGAAAAGGTCTAAAATCAAAAACCTAAGTTCCCACCTTAAGTTTAAAAACAATAGTGAGTTGTATTCCAAGTAAGTAGAAGAAATGAATTTTAGGAAAGATTGAAAATTTAATCTTAAAATGAGGGAAAAAAGCAAATTACCATTATCAGGAATTAGGAGAGGACATCATTAGATATTAAAAAGATATTAGGAGAATATCATTAAAAATGTCATGCAAATAAATTCAGTAACTTAGATAAAATGGGAAAACTTCTTAAAAGGTACAAATTGGCAAAAATAACTCAAACATAGGAAATGTGAATTACACTGTATCTGAAGAAATTTAATTTATAATTTAAAAACTTCCTGTCTTCAAAAAAATAATAATAATACTAGGCCAGGTTGTTTCATTGGTAAATTCTCTCCAACATAAATTCTCACAAAATACAGAGAATGAAGCAATACCTCTCAACTCATTTTATGAGACCAGAAACTTTATACTAGTCAAAATATTACCAAAAATATTTACACCTCTCCCAAATACAGATGCAAATATTTTTAATTAATTAGTAAACAGAATAAACAATATGTTAAAAGATAATAAATCATAATCAAGTAGGGCTTATAAGAGAAATGTAAGGTTGGGTTAACATTTGAAAATCTGTTAATGAAATTTCCCACATGAATAGCTTAACAGGGGGAAAAATTTCAGCTCCATCACTGCAAAATAAATTTGACAAAATTTAATATTCATTCATGATAGGAAAAAACATTCAGACAAACTAAGAACAGATGAAAACTGCTTTATTCTAATATTTCAAAAAAAAAGAAGAAAAGTCTAATGGCCAAAGACTGAATGCTTTTTTGCAAGATTAAATCAAGGGTGTCCACTCTCACTAATTTTATTTAACATTGTACAGGAGGTCCAGCCAGTGTAATAAAGCAGTAAATAAAAAGTCATATAGAGTGGGGAGAAAGAAAAAATGTATTTTTTGCAAAAAGCATGGTCATATACATAGAAAATCCTAAAAATTCTCTGCAAAAAAGAGACTAGAACATATGCTTAGTAAGAATGCATTCAAGTTCTATAATAGAAAATCTACTGCATTTCTATATGGCAGCAAGGAACAGTCAGGAATAAATTTTTTAATACCTTTATGATATATCAACAAAGCAAGAAGCAGTTAGAAAAATATTAACAAAATATGTCTAAGACCTCTACAATGAAAACTACAAAGTATTATTGAAAGAAGTTAATGAAGAGCTAAATAAATCAGGAGACATACTATGGTTATGGATTGGGTGGCTTAATATTGTTGAGATATTAATTTTTAAACAATTTTTTAAAAAGGAAGTAAGTTGAAATGCTATTATCTTATTTTAAAACTTACCTTCAAAACTTGTTACAAGAAACCTTTAGATAAATGAAACAAAATAGATTAAAGAAAGAGACCTACCGATATACAGTCAATGGTACAAAGGTATCATAGTACTTTGGAAAAAGGATAATTCTTCAATGACAATGCCATAACAACTGGATATCTGTTTGGAAAAGGAGGTGGAGGGAACCTCATCCCTCACGTTGTACTATTTTTAAGAGAAGAAAAAACTATGTCAAAATGGGTCACAGACCTAAACATAAGACCTGAAACTACAAAACTTCCAAAAGAAAACAACAGAAAATCTTTGTGAAATCACAGAAAGCAAAAATATTAGACAAGATACAAATTATGAAACCATAAGTTAAAGAAATTGATGCAGGTGACTTAATCAAAATTAAAATGTTCGGCCATTTGCAATAAGTACATACCTATCAATAATCACCCTAAATGTAAATGGTCTGAATGTACCAATCAAAAGATGTAGAGTCAATGAATGGATAAAAAACAAGACCCATCTATATGCTGCCTACAAGAGACTCACTTCAAACCCAAAGACATACACAGACTGAAAGTAAAGGGATGGAAAAAGATATTTCATGCAACTAATAGGGAGATAAAAGCAGGAGTTGCAGTAGTAGTACAAGACAAAATAGACTTCAAAACAAAGAAAGTAACAAAAGACAAAGCAGACATTACATAATGATAAAGGGGTCAGTACAACAAGAGGACATAACTATTATAAATATCTATGTACCAAACACAGGATCACCTATATATGTGAAACAAATACAAACAGAATTAAAGGGGGAAATAGAATGCAATGCATTCATTTTGGGAGACTTCAACACACCACTTACTCCATAGGACAGATCAACCAGACAGAAAATAAATACAGAGACGGAGGCACTGAACAACACATTAGAATAGATGGACCTAACAGATATCTACAGAACACTCCTTCTAAAAGTAACAGCATATACATTCTTCTCAAGTGCACATAGAACATGTTCAAAAATAAATTATACACTAGGCCACAAAAAGAAACTCAGTAAATTCAAAAAGATTGAAATTGTACTAAACAGCCTCTCAGATCACAAAGGTATGAAACAAGAAATAAATTACTAAAAGAAAATGAAAAAGCCCACAAACACATGGAGGCTTAATAACATGCTCCTAAATAATCAATGGGTTAATGACCAAATAAAAACAGAGATCAAGCAATATATGGAGACAAATCACAGCAATAATTCAACACCACAAAATGTGGGACGCAGCGAAGGCCATGCTAAGAGGGAAATATACTGCAATACAGGCCTACCTCAGGAAAGAAGAACAATCCCAGATGAACAGACTAAACTCACAGTTAATGAAACTAGAAAAGGAAGAACAAATGAGGCCCAAAGTCAGTAGAATAGGGACATAATAAGGCTTAGAGCAGAAATAAATTAAATCGAGAAGAATAAAACAATAGAAAGAATAAATGAAAGCAGTAGCTGGTTCCTTGAGCAAGTAAACAATATAGATAAAACCTTAGCTGGACATATCAAGAAAAATAGAGACTCTACACACATAAACAGAATGAGAACTGAGAAAGGAAAAATCACTACAGACACCACAGAAATACAAAGAATTATGAGAATACTTTGAAAACTTATATGGTAAAAAACTGAATAACATAAGAAAAGGACAACTTTCTAGAAAAATACAACCTATCAAGGTGGACTCAGGAGGAAGAAACAGAAAATCTGAATAGACCAATTACAAGCAAAGAAATTGAGTTGCTAATAAAAAAACTACCTAAGAACAACACAAGCTTTCACTGCAGCATTTAATCAAACATTTCGTGAAGACCTAATACCCATCCTCCTCAAAGTATTCCCAAAAGTAGAAGACAAGGGAATACTCCCAAACTCATCCAATGAGGCCAACATCACTCTAATACCAAAACCAGGCAAAGACACCACAAAAAAGAAAATTACCAATATCCCTGATGAACATACATGCAAAAAGACTCAACAAAATATTAGCAAACCAAATTCAAAAATACATCAAAAGTATCATCCATCTTAATCAAGTCGGATTTATTTCAGGGATGCAAGGATGGTATAAGATTCGAAAAACCATCAACATCATCCAGAACATCAACAATTAGAAAGACAAAAACCACATGATCATCTCCATAGATACTGAAAAAGCATTCTACAAAATTCAACATCCGTTTTATGATAAAAACTCTCAACAAACTGGGTATAGAGGGCAAGTACCTCAATATAATAAAGGCCATATATGATAAACCCCCAGCCAACATTACACTTAACAGTGAGAAGCTGAAAGCTTTTCCTTTAAGATCGGGAACAAGACAAGGAAGCCCACTCTCCCCACTTTTATGCAACATAATTCGAAAGGTCCTACCCTTGTCAATCAGACAACACAGAGAAATAAAAGGCATCCAGACTGGTATGGAAGAAGTCAAACTGTCCCTGTTTGCAGATGACATGATATTGTACATAAAAAACCCTAAAGAATCCACTCCAAAACTACTAGATCTAATATATGAATTCTATAATAGTGCAGGATAAAATAATTAATACACAGAAATCTGTTGCATTCCTATACACTAACAGTGAACTAGCAGAAAGAGAAATCAGGAAAACAATTCCATTCACAAATACATCAAAAGAATAAAATACCTAGGATACAAAAAGCAGCAGTTGCAGTAGTTGTGCACTAACCTAACCAAGGAAGTGGAAGACTTATACTCTGAAAACTGCAAGACACACATGAGAGAAATTAAGGAAGATACCAATAAATGGAAGCACATCCCGTGCTCATGGATAGGAAGAATTAATATTGTCAAAATGGCCATACTGCCTAAAACAATCTACAGATTCAATGCAATCCCCATCAAAATAACAAAAACATTCCTCAAGGAACAAGAGCAAATAGTTCTAAAACTCATATGGAACTACAAAAGACACTGAACAGCCAAAGCAATCCTGAGAAGGAAGAATAAAGTGGGGGGAATTATGCCCCCTGACCTCAAGTTCAACTACACAGCCACAGTAATCAAGACAATTTGGTACTGGCCCAAGAACAGATCCATAGACCAATGGAACAGACTAGAGAGCCCAGATAGAAACACAAGGATATATGGTCAATTAATATATGATAACGGAGCCATGGATATACAATGGGGAAATGACAGCCTCTTCTACAGCTGGTGTTGGCAAAACTGGACAGCTACATGTAACAGAATGAATCTGGATTATTCTCTAACCCCATACACAAAAGTAAAATCAAAATGGATCAAAGACCTGAATGTAAGTCATGAAACCATAAAACTCTGAGAGAAAAACATAGGCAAAAATCTATTGGTAATAAATATGAGCAACTTCTTCATGAACATATGTCCCCGGGCAAGGGAAACAAAAGCAAAAATGAACAACTGGGACTATAAAAAACTAAAAAGCTTCTCTACAGCAAAGGACACCATCAATAGAATAAAACGACACCCTACAGTACTGAAGAATATATTCATAAATGACATATCCGATAAGGGGTTGACATCCAAATTATATAAAGAGCTCATGCACCTCAACAAACAAAAAGCAAATAATCCAATTAAGAAATGGGCAGAGGACATGAATAGACACTTCTCCAAAGAAGAAATTCAGACGGCCAACAGGTACATGAAAAGATGGTCCACATTGCTAATCATCAGAAAAATGCAGATTAAAACCACAATGAGATGTCACCTCACACCAGTGAGGATGGACAACATCCAAAACACAAACAACAACAAATGTTGGTGAGGATGTGGAGAAATGGGAACTCCCCTACACTGCTGGTGGGAATGTAAATTAGTTCAACCATTGTGGAAAGCAGTATGGAGGTTCCGCAAAATACTCAAAACAAAAATAACATATGACCCAGGAATTCCACTCCTAGGAATTTACCCTAAGAATGCAGCAGCCCAGTTTGAAAAAGACATATTCGCACCTATGTTTATCACACCACTATTTACAATAACCAAGAAATGGAAGCAACCTAAGTGTCCATCAGTAGATGAATGGATAAAGAAGTTGTGGTACATAAACACAATGGACTACTAGTCAGCCATAAGAAGGAAACAAATCCTACCATTTGCAACAACATGGATGGAGCTAGGGGGTATTATGCTCAGTGAAATAATCCAGGCAGAGAAAGACAAGTATCAAATGATTTCACTCATCTGTGGAGTATAAGAACAAAGTAAAAACTGAAGGAGCAAAGCAACAGCAGAATCACAGAACTAAAGGATGGAGTAACAGTAACTAAAGGGAAAGAAATTAGGGAAGATGGATGGGAAGGGAGGGTTAAGGGGGAAAATGGGGTATTACAATTTGCACACATAATGTAGTGGTAGTCGGGATACGGGGAAGGCAGTATAACACAGAGAAGACAAGGACTGATTCTATAGCATCTTACTATACTGATGGACAGTGACTGCATTGGGGTATGTGGTGGGGACTTGATAATAGGGGGAGTCTAGTAAGCATAATGTTGTTGTATAATTTTACATTAATAATAGCAAAATAAAAATTTTAAAAGTAGAAGAGGAGTGACTACTCCCAAACTCATTCTGCGCGGACAACATCACTCTAATACCAAAACCAGACAAAGGCAGCACGAAAAAGAAAATTACAGACCAATATCCCTCATGAACATAGATGCAAAAAAACTCAACAAAATATTGGCAAACCAAATTAAAAAATACATCAAAAAGATCATCCATCATGATCAAGTGGGATACATCCCAGGGATGCAAGGACGGGTACAACATTCAAAAATCCATCATCACCATCCACCACATCAACGACAAGAGAAAGACAAAAACCACATGATCATCTCCATAGATGTTGAAAAAAATTTTAACAATGTCAACATCCATTCATAATAAAATCGCTCAACAAAATAGGTAAAGAGGACAAGTACCTGAGTATAATAAAGGCCATATATGACAAACCCACAGCCAACATTATACTTAACAGTGAGAAACTGAAAGCTTTTCCTTTAAGATCGGGAACAAGACAGGTATGTCTACTCTCCCCACTTTTATTCAACATAGTTCTAAAGGTCCTAGCAATGACAATCAGACAACACAAAGAAATAAAAATCATCCAGATTGGTAAGGAAGAAGTCAAACTGTCCCTGTTTGCAGATGACATGATATTGTACATAAAAAAACCCCTAAAGAATCCACTCCAAAAAGTACTAGATCTAATGTCTGAATTCAGCAAAGTTGTGGGAAACAAAATTAATACACAGAAATCTGTTACATTCCCATACACTAATGATCAATAAGCAGAAAAAGAAATCAGGAAAACAATTCCATTCACAACTGCATCAAAATGAATAAACTACCTAGGAATAAACCTAACCAAGTAAGTGAAAGACCTATACTCTGAAAACTACAAGACACTTATGAGAGAAATTAAGGAAGATACCAATAAATGGAAACACATCCCATGCTCATGGACAGGAAGAATTAGTATTGTCAAAACGGCCATCCTGCCTAAAGCAATCTACAGATTCAATGCAATCCCTATCCAAATATCAACAGCACTCTTCAAGTACCTAGAGCAAATAGTTTAAAATTCATATAGAACCACAAAAGACATAGAATAGCCAACGCTCTCCTGAGAAGGAAGAACAAAGTGGGGGGAATTATGCTCCCTGACTTCAAGCTCTACTACAACGCCACAGTAATGAAGACAATTTGGTACTTGCTCAAGAACAGACCCATAGACCAATGGAACAGACTAGAGAGCCCAGATAGAAACCCAAGCATATATGGTCAATTAATATACGATAAAGGAGCCATGGATATACAATGGGGAAATGACAGCCTCTTCTACAGCTGGTGTTGGCAAAACTGGACAACTACATGTAACAGAATGAAACTGGATTATTGTCTAACCCCATACACAAAAGTTAACTCAAAATGCATTAAAGGCCTGAATGTAAGTCATGAAACCATAAAACTCTTAGAGAAAACATAGGCAAAAAACTCTTGGACATAAACATGAGCAACTTCTTCATGAACGTATTTCCCCAGACAAGGGAAACAAAAGCAAAAATGAACAAGTGGGACTATATCAAACTAAAAAGCTTCTTTACAGCAAAAGATACCATCAGTAGAACAGAAAAGACATCCTACACTATGTCAGAATACATTCATAAATGACATATTCGATAAACAGTTGACATCCAAATTATGTGAAGAGCTCATGCACCTCAACAACCAAAAAACAAATAAGCCAGTTAAAAAATGGGCAGAGGACGTGAATAGACACTTCTCCAAGAAGAAATTCAGATGGCCAACAGGCACATGAAAAGATGCTCCACATCGCTAATCATCAGAGAAATGCAAATTAAAACCACAATGAGATATCACCTCACACCAGTGAGGATGGCCAACAACCAAAAGACAAACAACAACAAATGTTGGTGAGAATGTGGAGAAAGGGGAACCCTCCTACACTGCTGGTGGGAATATAAATTAGTTCAACCATTGTGGAAAGCCGGGTGAAGTTCCTCAAAAATCTCAAAACAGAAATACAATTTGACCCAGGAATTCCACTCCTAGGTATTTACCCTAAGAATACCACAGCCCAGTTTGAAAAAGACATATGCACCCCTATTTTTATCACAGCACTATTTGCAATAGCCAAGAAATGGAAGCAACCTAAGTGTCCATAAGTAGATGAATGGCTAAAGAAGAAGTGGTACATATACACAATGGAATACTATTCAGCCATAAGAAGGAAACACATCCTACCATTTGCAACAACACAGATGGAGCCAGAGGGTATTATGCTCAGTGAAATAAGCCAGGCGGAGAAAAACAAGTATCAAATGATTTCACTCATCTGTGGAGTATAAGAACAAGTAAAAAACTGAAGGAACAAAACAGCAGCAGATTCACAGAACCAAAGAATGGACTAACAGCTACCAAAGGGAAAGGGCCAGGTGGGGGGGGGGAGGTGCATGGGAAGGGAGAGACAAGGGGGAAAAAGGGGTATTACGATTAGCAGACGTAATGTAGTGGGTGGGGGGAATATTGGGAAGGCAGTATAACACAGAGAAGACAAGTAGTGATTCTATAGCATCTTACTACGCTGGTGGACAGTAACTGTAATGGGGTATGTGGTGGGGATTTGATAATAGGGGCAGATTAGTAACCATAATGTTGCTCATGTAATTGTACATTAACAATACCATAATAAAAATAAATAAATAAATAATGTTCTGCCCTTTGTAAACACATCACTAGGAAAATGAAAAGGCAAGCCAAGGACTGGGAGAAAATATTTGCAATACATATACTGACCCAGGACTTGTAAACAGAATACATAAAGAATCTTTATATTTCATCAAAGAAGTTAAAAAATTTATGTGAAAAATAAGCACATGAAAGATGCTTTAATATCACTGATGCATCAGAGAAATATAAATTTAAATCATCATTTGATACCACTACCTACCCTCTGGAGTGGCTAAAATTAATGCAATTGACATTACCAAATTGTGGGAAGGATATGGAGCAACTGGAATTCTCAAACATTGATGGAAATGTAGAACAATATAACCACTTTATAAAACACTGGCAATTTCTTAGAAAGTGAAACCTATACTTTACAACCCAGTAATTTCATTGAAAGGTTTACCAAAGTGAAATGAAACATCTGTCTGCACAAAGACTTGCTCATTAATGTTCATGCAGCTTTATGTAATAGCCAAACAGTTTGAAAACCATCAAAATACTTTTCAAGTCATAACAGGATGAAGCAGAGAAAAATAGATTCAACCATTGTCAAGTGATTTCTGTTGCTAGGGAAAAAGGGAGTATATGCCTTTTTCTACAATAAACTGGGAGATAGTTGTGGTTATGGTTGCAGACCAATGTGAATGTGCCTACTGCCCCTGAGCTGTACACCTAAAAGTGGTTAAAATGTAAGTTTTATGTTATGCTTATTTTACCACAATTTTTAAAAAACAGGAAAACACTACATTGATTTGTACTTAACAGCAGACAAAAAGTGAGGCATGGAGAACACAGAAGCATCAAGACAAGGAAAAAGGCAATGTTGTTGAGGAAACAATAGTTTTCAGAATTAAAATTATTTTCATAAATCCAGCCAGAATAATCTTGGACATGTAGAATTTCTGGGGGGAAATGTCCATTTTCCTCTTTCCACTGTAACCAGTTCATTAAATAGTAATGTAATTGTTCAGAAATTCAATTGAGGAAAATTCATAACAGCACCCATGAGGATTGTGTATAATGCTCCCTCTGTTCCAGTCCCTCCCAGAACAGGTCTCCAAGCTGTGCCCTCTCCTCCTGGGGTGCATGGAAGAGATGCTCTGTCGTCCTTTTAATGCCCTGATATCTCTTCAGAAAAGATTCTCCCCTGACTGATCCTTAAATACTCCTCCTCTGGGCTTTAAGTCTTCTTCTTCTTACAGTTGCCTCATTGGTCTGTCCTGAAGACTCTGTGGCACCATACCTGCCATGTCCTACTCTACCCCAGGGGTCCAGGTTTCTCTCCTTCACTGAGTATGTCTGAAACACATTCACAAGCCAGTTGATCCATATCTCCTTCCTAGATGACATTCTGAGAAGGTTTGGTTCCAATTATTTTCAGAATAATAATTGGACTTAATCTCACCAGCAGCCACGTGTCTTCATGAGTGGACCCACTGTGCCTGGAGCCTTTCTCTATATCAATCATGGCTTTCTTTCCCTCCCTAATCCAGGATTTTTCCTTTATATTTTTCTTCTTGTCATAAAATTAGGATAATGATCTTGTCTACCATCATTATCAAGATTTCCATTAACAACATGAGTTGTTTTTAGGTTTAAATGAGATGGTATAGGCAGAGCACTTGGAACACTGCCTGGCCCACGATAAGCACTACATAAGTGTCAATCATTACTACTCGGGCTCCTCTTAACATGATGGAAAAGAGCAACACTTATCTCACCACTATTGTCTCCTCCACTATTTTGACTGATATTCTCAGTTGTTTCCTATCCCAGGGATACGTATAGTTCAGCCCACTGTCCAAGGTTTGCAACACCCTAAAAAGTGGCCTGAACAAAAGCAAGCTTGTTTTCTGACAGCATTATTGGATATTCTAAGAATATCTACAAGTTCCTTGCCTTAGCACTGCCTATGTATATGACCCTGAGCGAATTACTCAGTCTCTCAAAAAGCTTCAGATTCCTTGTCTACCAAAATGAGAAGGTTTGGATTAAGGTTTTTTTAAATTAGGTCAAGTATGTGATAGAATGGATAGAATGAGCAAAGAAGAAAAGAAGATATATAAGTAGGTGTAACAGCTGCATAAACATTTAACACTACTTATCTTTTGAAGAAGAGCCACAGTCTACATCTACTGTCCTCACTACTACATTCTACAAAACTTTCCCACACAATCGCAAACTATGAGCTAGTCTTTTCAATGGCATGTGGAAAATAACTCATTCATTGTGCAACATAATGGAGATATTCCATCAGAGGATGAACATTCACTTAACTAAGTAGAGAGGGGACTCAATCTTTATGGCTCTTCCAATCCCATGAGACCAAAGTCAGATGAAACTTCTTCATGGAAGACTGGAAACTAGCAGGATCAGAGCATGTTTCAAGATCCCTAGTGTAAGAGGCTTAAAATTCAATCAATCCTTGTCATACCAGATATGTTTTGAGCTCTTTGTTTAGAATGCAACATAACTCAACAGATCCATGTCTGCTTCTGCTTTGAAAGTTCTATTTGAGGAAAGAACAGGCAAGGAAAATGACCCTGACCAGTATCTCTGTGCATTTCATGGTAAAAAAGAAATTGAAAAAACTAAATGTAAGATAATCCATTCCAAGTCCTGTATTAGTAGAGCAGACCAAAAGGTTCGGGCTTGTTTTCAATGCTGCCCAGTGTACAACCTGTTCTAATTACTTACTTAAGGATTCTCTAATGTATCTCTTTCCTAAAAGGCTCATGGAAAGATTCAACATAGCCTGATTCTTTTGTAAAATTGAACTTGTGGAAAAAACTTGCACTGAGATCCTTCTATAATTATGACTTCTTCTTTACTTCTTCCTCGGGCAGTTGATGATGTAGTCACCAAACTCAAAGTTATGCAGACACACAGTCATGTTTTAGAAATTGTGAATGTCTATTTTGTGGAAGCTGGATGATTTTGAAGAAAATCATTCTGCTTAATCACTCTTATGAACTATACTTAAAGCTATCCTTAAGGCTTTCTGTGTGGGAGAGAGAGCATGCACAGCTGGTAAGTTCCCTGGAGCTGTAATGATAAATCTGAGGGATCCTCTTTCCCCACAAAGTATGCTTTTTAAGGTAAGAGACTAGCTCCAGGAGGAAAGTGGTTCCCCTCCCGAAACAAATTCCTCTATGAGTCCAGTGAAACCGAAGTAAGGCAACGGAAAGGGCAGGTTGGGAGAAACCACCTTTATTGCTCACAGCTTGCTCCAATTCACTAGCCAGGCCCGGCTCTGTCCACTCCCTCCAGCCACAGCTCACTTGCCCACTTCCCCTGTGGGTAACATTGCAATATTTCCAGAATCTCTTGTTTGGCCTTAGTGCATCTCCATATCCATAGGTGTTTCCAAGGGGTGGAGAGAACTAGTCCATCTCCATATCAATAGTGATTACAAAGGGGGGAGAGAAAACACATATCTGGACCAGAGAGGTGTGGTGGGGTCCTTTTGCAGCCAGGTCACAAGAGACATAGGTGAGCAGACGTAGGTGACTGCTTGTAAGAAATAAACAGTTTTCTCCCACTTTATTTCTCCCTTTGACTGATTTCAGCTTCAAAGGTTACTTGGCCCAGGCTGGGAACATATTCCTCCCCCACCCTGCACCTGCCTCTCCCAGGAGGAACTCCATAGGTAGGTCCTTGGACACTGGCAGACACCAGACCAATTACATACCAAGAAAGGAGGAGAGGAGAGAATGGCATTTTCTCTCCAGCCCTTGCCCCAGATCTCCTGGAGGCTCTAAAATATCCTTTGGTATGTTAATGGATTAAGGCTATGTGGGAGATTCTGGAAATTCTGCCATTTATCCCACAGAGACCATGTGGAATTATTTTACATGCAAAAGAACAAGTATATGTCACCTTTTCCACTGGGTAATAGTTTGCCCCTAACATAGCTCCCATGTATAAAAGCAGAAGAAAAAGACATTTTGAAAATTTAAATTGAATAGCATACTGCCCCCCACAAAAAGGAATCCTTTCATTAGAATCATTAATAAGGTTAAGCAAAGTCCTTTGTTTAAATCAAAGCAGATAAAAGCTGTTGACTGATGTATCAGAGAATACTGAAGAGTTGATAGGCTGTCTTCACAGATGACTTCAATGCCTGAATCACAAGTTCAGCACAGAGCTTAAGGTCTTAGGCAAAGTGAGTCTTCTGGTTTACTTCATGTTACTGGAACCAAAACATTGTACCCCAGACCAGATGTTTACATACAGCTTAAAAGGAGATGGTCCGTAATCAGGCTGAGCTGGGCTCAGCTCTTCTAACAGGCAGTCTGAGGCGAACCCAGGGCAAGTAGCAGACAGGTGGCCCCTGCGATCCTGGCCAAAGATTTTCCCGTAGATTCAACATGTAAACATTGAAAATTGTGTTTATTTATAGTTTAAGGACAAGTACTATAAACAAGCGTGACTCAGGAAGTCAAATGAAAAGTCACTGAGAGGTTTTATGTGGAGACAGTTCTGTGGATTGGTAAATGAAGGCCCATGAAAGACACCAGAGTGACCTTCCTGACACAACCCAACAAACGGGAAGGACATCTTGTAATAAAAGGAGGAAGACGATAAGAGCAAAGTCAATACTCCATGGGTTTTAAGCAAAGAAAAATTGATCCAGAGCTAAGATCAGCCCATTAGTGACCTAATTTCAGAAGAGGAAATACACAGCTATCTGCAGGGACTGACCCCATCCCCTTGTCCCCTGCCATTTGTATCAATATTCTTGGAGGAGACACAGACCAAATGCAGACTTATGAGATCACAAGCTATGAGATGAGGAATATGCAAAAGCTGAAGAATTAAGAAACAAGGAAAACAGTTCCAGCTAGCTTTACATATTAGCTTTTGAATTATTATTTCAGGCTAATTAGAATTTTAATAAAATTGTATTCCCAGAAATCTTAAATATATGATGCAGTGGTAAGCACAGCTTAGTGTAATAGATCATCAAGTTTATATAAACCAGTTAGACAGTTATAAAATTCTGACTGAATGTTTTTATGGTAGGAAGAGTTAACATGAATGGTCACAGGTATTATTTTAATAATATCTTCTCTCCTTTATTAAGAATACATTAATTATCCAGATTGGAGATTCTGAAACTATAACATGAGTCGTATTTATTTTTGAATACTGTTTAAAATTCTCATCTCCAAATATGACTTTATCAGGATTGAAGCCTGGACACATGCATTTTTAAAAACATATACAGATGATTCTAGTGTAGGCAGTTGGAATCCCACACTTTGAGAAGCACTGCATTTAATGTATTCCCTGCAGTCATCCCTAACTGGAGTAGGTGTATCAGCTTCTTCTGCATGCCACCATTAAAGTTTGTCAGCTCCCAGAAGGCTGAATCTTGCTAACACATTCTGGCCAGAAAATACCACAAGTTACATGAGAGAAGCAAACAAAACATTGACCGTGGGAGATGGGTAATACTGAAACAATTGAAAACTTAACCACAGAGATTGAAAACGATTCAGTTGAGAAATAGAAGATAAGAGGTTTGCTAGATAACATCTGCCCTACTGAATATGTGAACCAAACATATAGTCACTATCTTGTCAAAGAGAGGTTGGCAACCAAATAATTCACTTACTGCTAAACAATGCAGAAGTCTTCACTCATAACTTCAAGATACTGTTTTTAAATATTCAAGAGGTTATTTGGTAGATTAAATGAGCCTTGCCACCCCCACAAACATGCTGCCTCCACCTAACTTCCATCTGTACTAGCTCTTCCTTCCTGCTCTGCACCAGCCTCCCAAGGGCCCTGTACTTGTCCCTGAAAGGACCAAACTAACGCCATGACAGGCCCCAGAAAGCCTCAGAAATCAGAGGGCCTGAGTTTCAGTTTCCCCGAAACCACCTAAAAGAATAGGAAAATTTTAAGTAGGCTCTGACCCTTGGCCTGAGTCATAAAAACCGGCCTGAACACAGTGACACAATAGCTTGCAAATCCGTGCCTAGGTAATCTTTCCCAAACTGATAGACCTTAAAGATAAAGCCCTGTGAGACCCTACTGTGAAGATAAAGCCCTGTGAGACCCTAATTGAAATATTTTTGCTATCGAATCATCAGCAGACCTCCCCCTCGCCTCCCCCTGGTTGTGGTCCCTTTTCCTTTAAAACCTCCTGTGATTTCTGCTCGGGGTCGGACTCCTCTGCTCCTGCGTGAGTTATGAGTCTTGACCCCAGCGCGCTGGTGGAATCAATAAACCTCTTGCTGTTTGCATCAAGACCGGTCTCTTGTGAGTATTTGGGTCGCCGTCCATCCCGGGGCTGAGCAGGGCCTGTTTTCTGGGTCTTACATTTGGGGGCTCGTCCGGGATCTGCGGCCACCCTATTCTCCAGAGACCCACTTGGAGGTAAGCAAAGGATCCTTAAGTTTCTGTGTGCGCCGGCGCCTGTTTGTTCTGTCAGATATCTGGGTCTGTGAAAAGCGCTTTCGGTTTGGCAGCCGCTTGCCGCTCCCGTAAGGGAACGGAAAGCTGTGGTAAGGCAGACGTGCCAGGGGCCACAAGCTGCAACCATGGGGGACGCCCCTGGGTGTGAAACGGGGGATTTTTCCGCCCGTCTGTTGGAAGGGGAAAGGGTCCGGTTTGAGCGGATTCAACGGAGGGACACTCCCCCATCTGAATATCTCTCGTGTCTGTGGAAAACGAGAGGAGGAAAGTGTTTGTTGGCGTCTTTTGTCATTTTGTGGCTTGCTGTTTTTGGGTATTTAGAAACGACCAAAATGGGACAGACTGTGACAACCCCTTTGTCTCTGACTTTGGACCGCTGGACGGACGTCAAGAATAGGGCCCATGACTTGTCTGTAGAAGTTAGAAAAAGACAATGGCAGACCCTCTGCTCGACTGAATGGCCGGCCTTCAATGTAGGTTGGCCTCCTGAGGGTACTTTTAACTGAGAATTAATTTTTGCAGTTAAGAATCTTGTTTTTCAGCCAAGACCCGATTCTCACCCTGACCACCAACCCTACATCATGTAACCAATAAGAAAAACTGCTGTTTTGATTGTTTCCTTTCATCATGTACTTCTTTGTCCATATTGTGTAAAAGTAATTTCTCATAACAAAAGCTGTCTTCCTCTCTTCTCTGAGTATTAAAGTGAACAACTGAGCAGTAGAGGGTTTGGACTTGTATCGCTGCCATCACTGGGCAGCCCCTGCAGCAGAAGATGGCAGAGGTGTTACAGCTACAGAAGATGGGGGTGGGAGGGAGGAATCCAAGTGATCCTGGCCTCAGAAATTCAGGCCTGCCTGTATTCATTTACAGGGAGATTTTTCTAAATGGAAGAATCTCATTTCAGAGTATGGGGAGAGGTCTGTTGTTAATTTATTAACTTTTTGAAATTGGATTACAAAATGTCTGCTCCTTCAGCTTGGGCTGGACAGTTGATTTAATAAACTAGGCAGCTTCTTGTATACTTTGGTAACAAGCTTTCTTAACAGGAAAAGCTTCTCTTGTAAGAACTGGAAGCATTTGTTTTTTTTTTTCAGTTCGTATCCAGTGTTTTTTAAAGGGGCCAAAGATTGACTTTGCACTGTATTTTTCCACTGCAGTTAATAGGCCACTGATTCCCCCCACACCCAAATTATCAAGCCTCTCTCCTTCCCTCCCTCTCTCTGTTTCTCTCTTTGGAAATGTACTTAATTTGAGAGACTGCACTGTTTCTGCAGGGTGGGGGAGTCAGCATGGAGCAGGTATGTAAGGCCAGCAATACGCTTTCAGCAAGGCTCCCTCACTTGCACTCTCCTGTAAGTCAGTAAATTGTTATATATTACCCCTTCCTCCCATAAGTCTTTTTAAAATGTGGATAGATGGGACCCTACTGAAATTGTGTATCATACTATGGGTAATATCTTTTTCATATACTTACCAAAGTGTGAAGTTGTTTTGCTTGTACCATTCCAGTTTTGAGCTGCAATAGTTCATTGTTGTAATTGAAGAAAAGATTTCTTCATAAATAACTATAAAGATGAACACATACAACTGAATATAGAAAATCTTTCAATAACTGTAATTATAAGGGAGAAACTGATGTTTACTTTGATCTTTAAAATTGTGGCACCTCTTAACCTTTTAGTAACTTTATTTCTGTATTGCTTTGATATTTTATGAGATTAGCTTTGAGAAATAGTCTTGATTTTTAAACCAAAGATTTTCTAAAACCTTAAGGTCTAGTCTAAACCAATTTAAACTTAATCTGGTTATCTAATCAAAGAAAATTTTTTCCATTTTTAAATTGCTATTTTTAAAAAGCTTTTAATTACCCATTTTATAAACTTTATATTCATATTTGTCTGAAGTTCTTATTTTTCCAGTATGTCTAAACCAAAGTTTCAAGTGTTGGTACTAAATAGAAGCAGAACTGCAGGAACCCCGAAACCTAAAATATATTCTGAAATAGAACCCCTCCCGAATGGCCAGAACCTTACCCTCCCCAGTATTATCTTGAACAGGCGGCAGAACCTGCTCCAGCCCCTGAGCCACAACCTGCTCAGCCGGTAGTGCAAGAAAGGGAAGAAGAAGGGCCCAATGCTCCCCGTTTACCAGCAGCAGCGGGGTGCCCAATGGCGGGTACCAGAAGTCGTAGAGGGGCCCCTCCTGGGGATGGGCCGGATTCTACTGTAACCCTCCCACTTAGAGTTTATGGCCCTCCCGTGCCGCCCCCCAGAGTCCAACCCATGCAGTATTGGCCATTTTCTTCTGCAGATATATATAATTGGAAGGCTAATCATGCTTCCTTTTCAGAAAATCCTGTAGGACTTACTGGATTAATATAGTCTCTCATGTTCTCCCACCAACCCACTTGGGATGATTGCCAGCAACTGTTGCAGTCTCTTTTCACCACGGAAGAGAGAGAGAGAATCCTGTTGGAAGTCCGGAAAAATGTTTTAGGAGACAATGGGCAACCCTCCCAACTTCCCCATGTGATAGATGCTGGATTCCCACTGACTCGACCCAACTGGGACTTCAATACTCCGGAAGGTAGGGAGAGGTTGACTGTCTACCACCAGGCTCTGGTGGCAGGTCTCAAGGGGGCTGCGCGACGGCCCACTAATCTGGCTAAGGTAAGAGAAATTCTTCAGGGGCCCACTGAACCGCCTTCAGTTTTTCTTGAGCGCCTTATGGAGGCTTATAGGCGCTATACTCCTTTTGATCCCACCTCTGAGGGACAGCAGGCAGCCGTAGCTATGGCATTTATAGGGCAATCAGCTTCTGATATCAAAAAGAAGCTGCAGTGCCTTGAAAGATTGCAGGATTTTACTTTACAGGACCTAGTGAAGGAGGCTAAGAAAGTGTATCACAAAAGAGAGACAGAGGAAGAGAAAGAAGAAAGGCAGAAGAGAGAGAGAGAAAAGGGAGGATAGAAGAGACAGAAGACAGGAGAAAAACTTATCTAGAATTTTGGCCACAGTGGTAAGAGAGAAAGAAAGAGGATTTTCAAGGGCCTAGGCAGGTAGGGAACCTGAGCAACAGGGGCCAGAAGACAATGAGAAGCATGGGCAGACCACCCCTTGACAAAGATCAATGTGCCTACTGCAAGGAGAGAGGGCACTGGGCCCGAGAGTGCCCGAAGAGGAGGGGCAGAAACCCAAAAGTGTTAACCCTAGATAAGGAAGATTAGAGGGGACGGGGTTCAGATCCCCTCCCCGAGCCCAGGGTAACCTTACAGGTGGAGGGGCGACCAGTGGACTTTCTGGTCGATACCGGGGCAGAACACTCTGTGTTACTAGAACCCTTGGGAAAATTGAAAGACAAAAAGTCCCTAGTCCTGGGCGCCACAGGAAAAAAACTGTATTCATGGACTACCCGAAGAGATGTAGATTTAAGTGTGGGACGGGTAACCCACTCATTTCTAGTTATACCTGATTGCCCCTCCAACCTGTTAGGGAGAGACCTTGCAAAGAAACTGGACCCAGTGGCCAGCAGATGGCCATCCTGCTTAAAGGCCATTGTAGCAGTCGCGATCCTGATCAAGGACGCTGACAAATTAACTATGGAACAACAGGTGACTGTAATTGCTGCCCATGCCCTAGAGAGTGTTATCCACCAGCCTCCTGATCGGTGGATGACGAATGCTCGTATGACCCACTACCAAAGCTTACTGCTGATGGAGAGAATCATTTTTGGCCAGCCTGCCCTCCTTAACCCCGCTACCTTACTGCCTGAGGACACTGAGGAGCCAGTTGTTCACACTTGTGCAGACATACTGGCTGAGGAAACTGGAGTCAGAAGTGACCTTACAGACACCCCCTGGCCTAACAGTACCACCTGGTTCATGGATGGCAGCAGCTTCGTAGTTGAAGGTAAGAGGATGGCTGGGGCTGCGGTAGTAGATGGAGAGCAGACAGTGTGGGCAAGCAGTCTACCTGAAGGGACCTCAGCTCAGAAGGCAGAACTCATAGCCTTGATACAGGCTTTGAGGCTAGCTGAGGGGAAAGCCATCAATATCTACACGGATAGTAGATATGCCTTTGCCACAGCACATGTACATGGTGCCATCTACCAGCAGAGAGGATTACTGACATCAGCAGGTAAAGAAATTAAAAATAAAGAAAAAATTCTGAGTCTATTAGAGGCAGTGCATTTGCCTAAAAAGGTGGCCATCATACACTGCCCTGGGCACCAAAAAGCCACCGATAAGATAACTAAAGGAAATCAGTTGGCTGATCAGACAGCAAAGAAAGCTGCTCACGGAACCCCAATATTGCCAGCAATGAGTGACTATGAGACAGAGCCCAGCCCTGAGGGATTCCAGTATACTAGAGAAGATTGCCAAGTCATGAATCGCCTAGGGTGCACTATAGAGATGCCTCAAGGATTAAGAAAGACGGGGATGGGAAAATCATATTCCCCCAGAGAGAGGCTAAAGAATACGTGAGACAGCTCCACCGGCTCACCCATCTGGGGACCAAACACCTGAAGAAAACAGTAAAATCATCCCCCTACTATGTAATTAGACTTCCTGAGGTTGTCAAGGCTGTAGTTAAACACTGTATCCCTTGTGCCATGACGAATGCAGGTTCCAACCAACACCCCCCTGGATGAAGATTGCAGGGTGATCGACCTGGAGCTTACTGGGAAATAGACTTTACTGAAATAAAACCTGCCAAATATGGAAATAAATATCTACTAGTTTTTATAGATACCTTCACAGGATGGGTAGAGGCATACCCAACTAAGACAGAAACTGCCAACATAGTGGCCAAGAAGATATTAGAAGAAATTTTTCCCAGGTTTGGAATCCCTAAGGTAATCGGATCTGACAACGGGCCCGCCTTCGTTGCTCAGGTAAGTCAGGGATTGGCCAAACAAATGGGGTTTAGTTGGAGATTACATTGTGCATATAGACCCCAAAGCTCAGGACAGGTAGAGAGGGTGAACAGAACTCTAAAAGAGACCCTGACTAAATTAGCCTTAGAGACCGGCGGGAATGACTGGACAGCTCTCCTTCCCTTTGCCCTGTTCCGGGTAAGGAACACCCCAGGGCGCTTTAGACTAACCCCCTATGAGCTTTTGTGTGGAGGACCACCCCCCCTTGTAGAAGCAGGAAAGATACATAACCCTGATGTTGTTCTTTCTCAATCTTTGTTCATCCGCCTAAAAGCCCTAGAAGTAGTTCGCCAACAGGCATGGGAACAACTGAAAGAAGCTTACTCCACTGAGACCACCACCGTCCCTTACCAGTTCCAAGTGGGAGATGCTGTTTACGTACGCAGACACTGTGTTGGGAATCTCGAGCCTCGGTGGAAAGGACCCTACCTAGTCCTGCTGTCAACTCCCACTGCAGTGAAGGTCGAAGGAATAGTCGCCTGGATCCACGCCTCCCACCTAAAAGCTGCACCAAAGGCAGAAGAAGATGAGTCCTGGCACGTGGCGGAGTAGCAGCTGGAGTAGGTACTGGAACTGCAGTTTTGATACAAGGGCCTCAGCACTTCCAGATGTTGAGAGCCGCAATGGATGAGGACTTACGAGCCTTAGAACAATCTATCTCCAAACTAGAGGAATCCCTGACTTCTTTGTCTGAAGTAGTATTGCAGAATAGGAGAGGGCTAGATTTGTTGTTTTTGAAGGATGGTGGACTGTGTGCTGCATTGAGGGAAGAATGCTGCTTCTATGTAGATCATTCTGCAATTATAAAAGACTCCATGTCTAAGCTGAGAGAAAGGTTAGATAAATGCCTACGGGAACGAGAATCTCAACAAGGATGGTTTGAAGGATGGTTTAGTAAATCTCCCTGGTTTACTACTTTAATATCTTCCCTTTTAGGACCTATTCTGATTCTGCTTCTGTTACTCACTATTGGCCCTTGCATTCTGAACAGATTAGTAACTTTTATTAGAGAACGGATTAGTGCAGTACAAATCTTAATGTTAAGACAACATTACCAGTCCGTACCTGATTCTGAAAAAGAATTTTATGATAATACGGAATTCTAGTTCTATGATTAGAACTATGCATAAGAAGAAGTGGGGAATGAAAGGACCAAACTAACGCCATGACAGGCCCCAGAAAGCCTCAGAAATCAGAGGGCCTGAGTTTCAGTTTCCCCGAAACCACCTAAAAGAATAGGAAAATTTTAAGTAGGCTCTGACCCTTGGCCTGAGTCATAAAAACCGGCCTGAACACAGTGACACAATAGCTTGCAAACCCGTGCCTAGGTAATCTTTCCCAAACTGATAGACCTTAAAGATAAAGCCCTGTGAGACCCTACTGTGAAGATAAAGCCCTGTGAGACCCTAATTGAAATATTTTTGCTATCGAATCATCAGCAGACCTCCCCCTCGCCTCCCCCTGGTTGTGGTCCCTTTTCCTTTAAAACCTCCTGTGATTTCTGCTCGGGGTCGGACTCCTCTACTCCTGCGTGAGTTATGAGTCTTGACCCCAGAGTGCTGGTGGAATCAATAAACCTCTTGCTGTTTGCATCAAGACCGGTCTCTTGTGAGTATTTGGGTCGCCGTCCATCCCGGGGCTGAGCAGGGCCTGTTTTCTGGGTCTTACAGTCCCACTTACCAAACTTTACTAACCAAATCCGTTTCCCTGTCAGCTAATAGGCCCACCCTTCATCTACAATCTACCCACAAAATTTCCCTGCTGTTCAAGGCCACTCCCCACCAATCAATCCACCATGCTCCCAAGTCTACTCAGCATTTTCAAAGCCTATTCCAATTTTTCTCCAGTGAATTTCTGTCATTCCTATTCCCATAGCCTGGCAACCTCAGTCCATCAGTCTAGAAGTGAAACCCAGGGCAGAGCTCCACAAGGTAGCATTTAATGAAGGCAGGAAGAACAGGTCTGTTAAATGGATGTGAGTACAGAGTAGCATGTGTGGGGTTCTCTGAGCTGATGTCAAGAAAAGGAATACAGGACTATTGGTGACTTTGGTTTGGCAAATACAATTCTGTCCATCTTCTAACAATGAAAGGTTAATGTAGAGTTCATTATATTTTCTCTCCAACTTTGCCATCAGTTTGTTCTATCAATTTAAGGTTGGTATTTCTTTTAAAGTGTTAATTGTGCAAATGGAATAAACTATCACTGGGTACTAACCAGAATTCTTTTTGCAAAGGACAAAAGGATATTCAAACTAACTTGGGCACAATGGAAGGTTCATATAATCAAATCCTCAGGACACAGATAATGTTGGCCTCAAAATCACAGTTGGATCTGTTAGGCAGAATGGTAGATAAAAGTGGGTAGAGGGAGAAGAAAGCCAGTAAAACCCACTAAAAGGGACTCAAAAAGTTAACCAGACAAAACCAGAGAGCCAGAAAAGACTCCCAGATTTAGTTAGTTGAAGTTTAAAGGACCAGGAGTTACTTGGAATGTCCAAACACTCCTCAGATGACAGAAACAACACACCCAGAAGAGAAGTCTCCAAGCACAGACTCTCCCCAGATAAGAGAAAAAAACATCAGAAAACAGGCACAGAAGTCTTGAGAACCTCCCATGTCTTCTTTTTACCAATTAGACCAGGCCTCCCAGGCCAAAGATCATCAGTCAAGGACTTCTATGCCCTGCCAACATAAAAGAAGCCTCAGAGTAAACTGCCTGTGCCTGTCTAAACTTAGGCAGGCCCACTCCGCTGAACAGGGCTAAATAAAATTTACTTTGCCTTTCTGACTTTGGTTTCATGTCTCACTCTGGCTTCCCTGCATCTGCGAACTGACTACTCCCCAGCAGATACAAGTACGCAAGGGGGAGTAGGGATCCCCGTCTCCTTGTCAGCTTCTCTCTGTGTACTGGTCTCCCTCCCTCAGACAGAGAACATAGCCACCGCCCACTCTGAGGTCACAGTCTGAGGAGGAAGTAACAGGCATAGTGCTACTGGAATAACTGGAACAGGGCCGATCAGCTCCTCAGAGGCAGGCAGGTGGCAGTGCCGGAGGGGCGGGGATGGGGAGGAGGAAACAAGCTGGGCAGAGAGGCAAAGCCATCACAACAACTGCCTGAGCTATGGCCTGTGTCTGAGAACTCAAGCGTGATTAAATGACCGATGAGAATGAATTCCCCTGCAATCCTACCAATGATGATATACATGTAGAAAAAAATTAAAACATGAACACCTGAATATATTTTTATACCATTCTTATTTTTAATGAGCCCATTGATCACTGCATTAACATAGTTTCTTAGTTCTCTCTCCAAGTGTAAGCAGAAGTTCTTCCTAGGCTTCCTTTAATGGATATCTTACATTCAGACTCCTTCATGGAAAAATGCACTTTTAGGCCTGCTTTGCTTTAAAAAAAAGACTCTCCAGAACAGTTCATCCCTAAGTCTTAGCAGTTTTTTTTCTCTGATTTTGTTAGAGAAAGCCATGGGCTGACCTTCTAAACATTTGGGGATTTTGTTTTTATTTTGTTTTTAACTGTTTTTCTGAGTTCTGAGAAGACCTGCATCTTGCCTTCCATTGCCTGGCAGAAAAGCAGGAAGGTAATGGATAGATACTGAAGGAAGAGGTTCTGAACTTTGCTAATTAGCAGGCTCAACTAGAGACCTTATAAATCCACCATCAACCTCCTCAGCACCAGATGAGGCTCCCAACACATCACACTCTCCACGTTTCCTTCAACTGATGGCTCCTCTATGCTTACTTAATGATCAGTTATTTTGAAAACACAAACTTTCATTAACCACCATTTTTAAGTCACCAACAACTTTACAGGTAATATATTGAAAGGTCTTAAAATCCCTTTTCACAAAGCAGAGCTTTAAAAAAATATACATAATAAAGTGTGATAATTATATTTAAAAACCACAGTTTTAGGAAATAAAATATACTAATATGTCTCATAAAAATTCAACTTCCTTCTGCAGAAAACTCATCTTTGTATCAGGTAAAGGTGCTCTACAGTGGATTTATGTACCTGTAAATAAATTTGATAAAAATGCCAGCATTTCTGTAAAGGTACTTCTCTAAAATCAATCCATGATTTTCTCCCTGCCAGGCCTGGAATACAGGGAGCAAAGTCAATTTCTAGCTTCTGTCACAGAAAGTCCACCTATAAAACTTCTATTTTAGAGGAACCCTTTGGGATATTAGTGCCCAGTCTCTAAAATCTGCTGCAGGAATTTGAGGAACTGGTATGATTTGTGTGTTAAATAAGGAATAAGGGTCTTTTTAAACCTTTCTCTAAATGACTATACTTAACACATACATATTTAAAACTATAGTTATTAAAACAAATGTCACTTTATTTGATTCTGTAAACTGCATGTCAGTCCCAGAACAATTGAAGAACACATGCTCGATATTTGTAATGTGTAAAACTGACTCACTAACGACAGCTTAAAGACACTTCATAGAGAAACAATCACCTCAAGCTCACTGTGCAAATACTCCAAGTGCTTCATAGAGAATGTATAAGCATCAAAACACATGTGTGATGTTTGTTTTGTGCAGTCGAAAACCATCTTCGATCTTATGTGTGAAATTCTCCAAAGAACAGGATTTGGTTTCCACATGTATAAGACAAGAACATTTAAACTAGGTAATTCTTAATGAAGTAAGGCAGAGACCTGGGACAAGCATCACGATGAATTTTTCCTGTCTAGGATGAAAAATGCCAGGATATAAATAGTATAGTAAGAACAGGAGGGACTCCATCTTAACGCTAAGATTCCATTTTAAAAGACAGGGAGTTAGGAGGTAAGATTCCTGACATATTTTATGGTCACCAGCCAACAGTCACCCGATCTTAAGGCAGGGTGAGCATCCTGGATATGTCCCGACTGCTTAAGGGTGACACTGTCTTGGAGAAGAACAGGATCAATACATTCCTACACCCCCCCACACACCCGTTGCTCCACTCTTGAAAGCCTTATTAACTCCAGAGTTGGGGGGTGCAGATATTTTCCCAGCCCAGGGCAAATAACATTTGAAACCAAAATCAAAGGGAGAAATAAAGTGGGAGAAATCCATTTATTGCCTACGAGCAGTCATCCACTTCTGCTTGCCTGTGTCTCTCACGACCCAGCTGCAAAAGGACTCCACCACACCTCTCCAGTCCAGATATTCCCTCACTCCCCCCACCCTTGTAATCATCTATTGATATGGAGATGGATTACTTCTCTGCACCCCTTGGAAACACCTATTGATATGGAGATGCAATAAAGCCAGGCGAGAGATTCTGGAAATATGGCAATTTTACGCACATCTTAAAAGACAGAGTGCTAAGCCCTTAAGTGTGCCTCCTCCCTGAGGTGGCCCCCTTTCTTTAAGTGTCTACCTTTTGCCTTAAATAAATCCTTCTTACTGCTCAACTTAAAGTGTTTTGTCTCTGTGCTCTTCCAGTGGTGTCTTTGTTACTTTACTATTTCATTCTATTTTCTAGACCTTAAGCACAAGTCTTCCCTTGGTCTCTGTTCTACTCCAGACATGCAGGGAAGGGCTACTAAGATCTCTGATTTGGGCTTGCTAGTTGCCATCACCTGGGTGACATGGACAGGACTGCCGCTAGAAAATTATGCTCTCTAGTAGCCTGCCTGAAAATCTCCTTTCTTTGCCTTTGGGAAGTTCTCAGAACATCATCTGATGCCATCCAGTGCTCTGCAGCTCCCCCAAATCCTGGGGTGGTAATGAGGAAGGGATTGTGGGTGTAGTCAGAGCAGGGGGAGGGCCTCTGGAAAAAGCAAGGCAGAATATTTGCAGTCAGAGCAATGTAACTACATGCAAGGAAACCCCCTACCAAAACTCTGTGTTAAACATTAAGCTCTAGGGTCATTCTTCAGTGAGATCAGTTGGTGTTCCCCAAATAAAGAAGAGTAGCCCATGTTGTTATTATGCTAATCACTTGTAAGATTCACTTTAGCTTGCTAAAAGGACCAGGACAAACTGGGCAACTAATTTAGCATGCAGACCCAGCTGTAAACAACATAGTAAAAGGCAGGGAAGATTCCACCTTAAAGATAAGATTGCATTTTAACACCCAGGAAGTTTGGGAAGCAGAATTCTTAACTTACTCTTTAGCAAACAAACAATACCTCAGCCCACCTTGGGGGCTGGGCAGGCTGCCTTTTGATATGCTCCTAGACCACGACTCAGGTGTTCCGGAGAGAGATGGGGGGGGACGGAATTCCTTGTGTTAATTCGGGATGTTCAGACACACGTGGCAGGTCTACACCCCAAACTCTTTTTTCATGTTCTTGAAAAATCTTCATCTGCCTATAAAACCTCTAGACAACGCACCACACCGGACTCTCTTTGTCCCCTCCTGGCATGAGCCGGGAGCTCTGTCTTTTCACTTTATTTCTAAATAAAAGCCTGTCCTTTGCTCTCCTACCTTGAGTGTTTATGAAGCTCATTCTTCGGCTTCGTGAACAAGAACCCTGGCATCAGTAAGGGCTCAGTTCCCACACACTGAGGATTCAAGCAGACACTGGCCGCCAGGCAACCTTGGCTTCAAGAGTTGGCATGGATCTGCCCCATGCCAAGCATTTGAACTTCCCTTTCCTCTCTCTTTTCTCCCTTGGTCTCTGCTGCCTGCATGGCTGCTGCCATTCACTACCACTCTCACTTTAATGAATTCCTTCCTTCCTTACATACAGTCATATGACCTGTTGGAGAATTCTTTCTCATCAGAGTCAAGAACCCTCCCCAGTCCAACTGAGGTTTCACCTAGTGCACAGGGAGAGACTCCCCCCAGAAGTGGCTGTGTGACAGCACTAAGGTCCCTCAAATAAAATATTCTTTGGTTCTATATTTCTGTTTATGTACTATTCTTTATCTCTGATTTTTTAAGTTATTAAAAACTAGAAATAAATTTAATTATTGTTAGAGACAAAAAGCAAAGCTTAATCAAGATTGTTTTTATATCTAATTTCATTAGGAAACGTCTCTGAAGTATATTTAAGGGAAAAAAGTGACAATAATACCTGTTTTGTCCTCCTTGGTTTATTTATGTCAAATAGACCTAGAATCATGATTTGGTAGGAGGTGCCAAGTGGAAGTCTTGAAAATGATGAAAAATGGAAAGAGGAGGAAAGAGAGACATGCAAGTCCTTTGCTGTATTTGAGAATAGAGGGTTTTGATTTTGAGGAATTTATGAAAGATTCAGCAGTTTCACAGTAGTTCATTTGGTAAATTACTGAATTAATTATACCTGTATTTGCACACAATGATCAGGTGGGCTCCCTAAATTAATGTAAGAACAATCTTGTGCTTTAGAAACCATTTTAAAGAAACTGAGCCTACAAGTTTATATTTAAAAGCATTAAAAAATCCTCTGTGTGGAACATTTCAATTATAAAATGACCTTTGCTGGCAAATTACTTTGCAGCATAGCTTGTCAAAACAGTGGCCTTTAAAAAAAATCTAATAAAATTATGCAGAAAAACACATGATATCAATTCTGCCAAACAAGGTTCTCATGGGATTTCGCTGACCAGCTGCTGAATATTCTACCAGGTTTTGTGCTTACTTAGACATTGGCACCAAATAAATAAAACGTAGACGTGATAGCAATTACCAATACGTGAATACACAGAAAAGCAAGTTAACAAAATTTCAGTCTCAAAAGCATCAGCATCAAAGAAGATGTGACAAGTGCACAGCCCAAATTTCACATCTAAAAACTAAAACCAAGACACAGAAAACCATGTGTTCCATCCACCCTGGGCCCTCTTAACTCCACTGGCTACTTTTGCTCTTAGTGGGGGTTCTTCACCTTTCCTGCCTCCCTGAGGGCTCGGCACACCGGGAGCATGACAAGCCAGTCTGAAGCCAGTGCAAATTCTAGAGCAGCTGCCAGTGGGAGTGTGGGCTCAGCCACACGTATGCAGGAGTGCAGGGAAAAACTGGTGCCGATTCGAATCCCCAGGTTAGACCAGAGAGTGACCAGCTTTAGGCATCCACAGGCAGAGTGTCCCTTAGCCCACAGCCTCCCATCCACTAGATGCCCTCCAGCATCAGCTGGCTCTCAACCAGGGCACACTACAGAGAATGGTAGGACAGAGTTGCACTTCCCCGTCACATTGCCTCCCAGAGGCTGGAACCACATCAGGAAGGAAAAGGACAACCAATTCATCAAGGTCCTCTCTTCCTTCTTGCTCAGTTTTCCCAAAACTGTGATCTCAGATATTCTTACAGCCAGGCCATAAAAATGTTAGTTTCAGTGAAATAGGCTTTTTCATACTGTGCTGCTGAAGAGAATAATTTGGCCCAACCTTTCAAGAGAATGAAAGAGATGCATGAGCTTTGACATAATCATTCCTTGTTAAGGAATTTATCCTAAGGCAATCATCGGAGATTTGATCCAAGCCCTATGTAAAAGAGTGTTAATTGGAGAACAAAGACTTGGAAACAGAATAATGAATTGAGATTAAATAAATTGTACTAGATCAATGAAATTAAATATTACTAAGCATGAAAGAATATACTTCTGAACACTAGTATATCATGAGGAAACATTCATGATAATTCAAGTAAAAAAAATCAGTACACAAAAATTCAATATACTATGTAGTTATAATTCTTTGAGAAATTACTCATACAAAATTCACATATGCATAATAAAAGGCTAGAAGAACATACACAAAATTTTTAGTATTGGTTACATCTGCATAATGGGATTAACCATTTTAATTTGCCCATTTCTTTTTAGTATTTCCCAAATATTTTGGGTAGACATGAGTAATGGCTAGCACATTATATGACTTGTTGAGTGAAAAAAGTTTTAAACATCAAGAAAAAAAGTTCTGTTCCACACCCTCACCCCCCCACAAAAAAAATCACAGCCCAAAATTTCAGGCTTTCTCTACATGATTGATATACTAAAAGTCTAGATGGAGTAACCTCCTGAATTTCTAGGAGAAACCCAGAAGGTGGGGCAAAGAGAGGGTAGTTCTCCAAGCACTGCCCAAGAAAGGCTTTGCCAGTCTGCGCAGCTGCTGCTGCTTCCATCACCAGGGCCTCCCACCAGATGCATCATCTCTGCACCCTGGGTCCCCAGAGAGGAGTGGAATCTGAATTCTGCAAGAGACATGTGCTAAGAGTACAGCAGTAATCATTGCTAGGCAGTTATCTTGTGTAGGATAATTCAAGATTGTCCACAACAGCAGAGTTCAAAGGTGAAGCACAGCCCTCCACTTATATAGTCAAAAGAAAGTGTAAAGAAGTATGAATCTATCACAAGATACATTTCTGGTTTCCAAAGATATTTTTCAGTTACCAGTGAAAACTACGTTACAGCTGTCCAATTAGAATTCTGTGTTCTGGCCCAATAAGTCTTTAGGGGTACAAATCTGTATCTGGCCAAGCCTAGACCAATGCCAAAGACTCCTGGCATGACCATGAAATCAGTCTAGAAAAGGTCCTTTAGATGCTGTTTAAGTAGCACTTCCTGAGCTTCCTTAATCCCTAGCCTCCAGCACCATTCTGGCATTCTAGGGACAAAATCTCATGGAAGATGCATGATGACCTGACAAACCTGGGAATCTTCCAGATGTTTAGGAATGAACACATAGCTCTTCCTTTCCACCAACCACACTGTGGTAGGAGGTCGTTGAGAAGATGTGACCACTGCTAACCCGTGACCTGGACCCAATCAATTGGAGGCTTCTCACCCCCACCCTCGTCCTTGGAATATACACTCTGTCTATCATTCCCACAGTGGGAGCTGGCCCAAGGACCTGGCCTTGAGCACAGTGTTGAGACCATCTGGATGGCATACGTGACTGCACTCAGTTAAGGCCTTTATAATAAACTTCTAAGATTTGGCAGGCCGTATGCAAACCTACTCATCTTGTGGCTGCCCAAGACAAGCCTCAAATGTAAGTTCCCTGGCATATTAAACAACCTGCCACCACCAATCTGAAGAGGTCTGCCTCTTTCTTTGGTCTCTTCCTTCTGTCCGTGAAAAGGTGCCAGCTTGTGAACCAACAACCACCAGACTTCCTCACACCTCCAAATCCCCACACCTGCCCAGATTGGTTGACTGTAAGATTTATAGGTCTGAATCACTCAAAACTTTGGGCATGGCTTTAGGGGCTCCGGAAGCTCTAGGAAAACCCATGGCACCACGCATGGCTGCAGTCCCTATTTAAGATACATGCTAAAGGACATGCACATTTCTCTGACCACAAAACTGTCAGAGAACTGGACACATCTTTTGGGGCTGGTAACGGATAAAAGCAAATCCTACACAAAATTCCACAAAGGTCAAGTTTATTTTAGCTCCTTTCCACCTTTCCTTTAGTTTCTTTTCAATTTTGTACTTTCTCTACCTTCCCCCACCAGAGCCCATTTGGGTTCATCACTCCGCCAGCCATCCTCCCTGAAGCAGGATTTCTAGAAGCAGGACTCCCAAGAGGATTCCTTGGCCAAGTGATTTGGTAAAACTCAGAAAGCTACATTCTCTTCCTAAAGATTAACATTGAACCTTGACATATTTAGTACTGCCAAATGCTACAGTAAAGATTTTGTTTAATTCTACATTTCCAAATACAACCGATCACAGAATTGATCGCCCACCGTCACACGCAAGCTCTCTCGGCATCCAGTAGAACTAGCATGTTGTAGACCATTCTTCAGGATATGTTTTAGGTCATACTGATTTATCTTTCCTGGAAGTGTTTTAAAGTATCAATTTTTTAAAAAGATCAAAGCATGAATCCCATGCCAATATAAAATAAACATGTCTCATAGATTATATTTAACTCATTAATGAGGGAGCCAATAAGATGTTACAATAAATCCAAAGGGAACCCCAAAAAGTAGACATACATATAGAGAACAAGGTACTCTGAAATGAATTTGGAAATAATGTAAAATGGGCTCTCCATGAGGCAATACATAACTGCACTTCACTGGACACTATTTTCAATTCTATGGACAGCTATTTATATTGTTATCAGTTTGCTACAATTTTCAGAGTTGTAAGATAACTCAAAACAATGAAAAACAACTATAACCCAGATCGACAAGCCAGGGAAGACACCCACGAATCTTTGCCCATTTCAACTTCTTTCAATTTTTCCTCACAGGTATTTTCTTTTCAATCCAAGACTTCTAGAGACCCCAAAGAAGGAAACACAAATACAAACTGGTGAAGATTTAAGAACAGGCTCTGGTCATCTTCAGGTCATGCAGTCTGAGCGCCTAGCATCCGTCTTTTATGAATGGCTTACTTATATGAAGCAGATGGGAGTCCCATCCTGCCTTTGATATGCACTACCTAGTACCAAGTCATACTCAAATCTCCTTACTCTCAGCTTGTTTTGCTTTTCTCCCCAAAGGACTATTTCCTCAACTCCTCGGAGATAGCAAGGTCATTTCAGATATTTGAGATTAACATCTCCACATGTTCCAAATTTGCATATTGTACCAGATTTCCCTGAAGTGTTTTCTAGTAATCTGTACATTACTACTGTGTGTGTCCACAAGACACTTTTAATAGAAGCATTAAATAGGGGAAAAAAGTTTAGGACTATAAACAGCTGCTGAAGCAGAAGTAGTTCTAACATAATGCCTGATGTTCTTGTAGTGCAACACATTTGCAAAGAAGGGGAGATTTTGTAAAGCAACTGTCACTTCTTTTGAAGATTTGGTGAGCTGCAGAGACTGGATCTGCTGTACTGCCCACTGTCAGCTGAAGCAGAAACCCCACATGCAAAGCTCCTGGTGTTTCAAGCTACAGTCAAGTGCTAAAGTTGACTACTGATGGTTGCCACTTGTTACAAAGGATAGGATATTAACCCCCTTCTCACCAAATTAAACCCAACCACTGAACTCCTTGGTAAAACTTAGTGGGGCTTCTGCTTCTCCTTCTAAGCACCTAAAGGCTTCTGTGAAATGACTGTTTTTTATATTTTTTCAGAACTTCAGATGTGTTAGCTCAGGTTCTCTTTTAGACAGTAACTTGAATGTCTCTGCTTGAAACCACTCCTGTCCTTTCTGGATACATCATAGAATGTCATCTCTTTAGGGCAGGAGCTGGGCCTAGCTTAGTCCCCTGTTGTATTACCAGGGCTTAGTAGAGTATCTAGGATATAGTAGTCATACAAATAATTATAGAATGAATTCCTGGAAAATATGTACATATATATTATAAACAGGGACCAAACCTCAAACTTCAGGCTGGGACTGTTTAAGATTCCTAATCCCTCAAGAGCTACTGTACACACTTCCAAAGTTTGCAAACCTGGTAGATAGTGGGAAGGTACAAGGAAGGAGCTGGAGATTTCACCAAAGGACAAAGAATAGAGAGTGGAGGCAAACAATCTATGAAGCAGAGTGCCAACAGCTTTACATACATTATATCTTTTATGTGTAAGGCTTTTTCTTGATGACTTTCAACAAATCAGTATTATAAATTGAAACATCACAAAAACAAAAGTCTAATTCTATTCCCCCACTACCCTATCGCACACTCTTAGGTAACCAACCATAACAGTCCAGTTTGTGTCCTTCCATACTTGGTTCTTATTGATTTGTAAAAGATATTGGGTATATTGCTTGGCTTTTAAACCAAAACAGAATCATATTCCCCACATTACTCAGTACCTTGCCTTTTTCTCTTCCTAGTTACTCATGAATGTTTCTGCTCATACCAAACTCATTTTGCTAATTTATGTATGCATCTACCCAGACAACAGAAAAACATACAAAAAAAAACAATTTTGGGGGGGTAATTAGCAGTTAAGGTTCTAAAGGATACTATGTTAAACAAAATAAGCCAGTTACAGAAGGAAAAATATTACATGAATCGCCTGCATGAGTTATCTAAACTGGCCAAACATAAACAGTAGAATGGTGGTGACCAGGGGCTGAAGGGAAGGGGAAATGGAGTTCTGATCAATAGGTATAAAGTTCTAGTTATGCAAGATGAATAAGCTCTACAGGCTACAGACTGGAGGTTCTCACAAACCCCTCCTTGGACTTTAGACACCAATAGCAAGTCTATTGTTATCTTTACTTCTGACTGGCTATAAATCAGAGGTTCCCACAACCCCCTCCTTGAGTAAGATTAATTTGCTAGGAACTCAGAGAAACATTTTACTTACTAGATCACCGTGCTATTACAAAAAGATGTAATTCTGGAACTGCCGGAAGGAAGAAATGCATAGGGCAAGGTATGCGGACAGGTTGTGCAGCTTCCATGCCCCCTCCAGGTATGCCGCGCTCACTAAATCTCTATGTGTGCACCAATCCAGAAACTGTCCAGGCGCATCCTTTTGGGTTTTTATGGGGACTTCATTACACAGTCATGACTGATGAAATCAACTGGTCATTGCGATTGTTTCAACTTCCACCATTGCACCCTCCCCAGAGGTCGGGGTGGGACTGAAAGTCCTCTAATTACAGGGTTGGTTCCCCTGGCAACCAATCCCCACTCTTAAGTGCTTCACAAAAGTCGCCTCATTAACATAACAAAAGAAACTCTTATTGCTCTTGTGACCTGGGAAATTCCAAGGGTTTGGGTAGCTCTGTGCCAGAAACAGGATGAAGACCAAATATTTATTATTTATCACAGTATCACAATTTTTTTTTATTTTAATGTAATCACGATGCACTGCCTTTTTTGTCTGGCTTCTTTCCCTTAGTATAATGTCTCTAGTATACATCTATGTTATCGCATATATCAATAGTTTTTATTTATAAATAGTATATTCCCGTGGGGTAAATTACAGAATTTCCAGAATCTCCCACCTGGCCAAAGTTCATTTACATATCAATAGGCTGCAGCCTCCCCCAGCCTCTGGGGCAAGGGTGGAGAGAGGATGACCCTTCTCTCCGCCCCTCTGTTCCTGGTGTGTAATTGGTTGGGCACCAGCCAGTCACCAGGTACCTGCCCTCCAGGTACCTTCCGGAAGGGGCGGGCAGGGAAGGGAGCTCCCACCATGGCCACAAACAGAGCACTGAGCAGGTTTTGCTAGGGAACCAGGGAGAGAGAGCCGAGCAAGCAGCAGCCTGAGGAGGCAGATCGGGCAGGCCCAGCTAGCCAATTTGAGCAAGTTGTGAGTAATAAAAAGATTTCTCCCAACCTACTCTTTGCCTTGACTTATTTCAGTCTCACTGGTTTCAAAGGGGAGTCGTACAGGGCTGGAAACACCCTTCCCCAGGAGCTAAAATTCTATTGCATGAACATACAACAGTGTAGGTCACTTTTCTTATTTCCAATTTGGAGTAACAGCCCCAATAAAGCTGCCATTAACATTTGCTTACATGTATTAGTATGGATATACATTTTCATTTTGCTTGGGTAAACACAGAAAAAGGCAATCATAATTATGAATAAAGCTTCTAAGAACAGTTTCATACAATTCTTTGTGACTACTTATGTTTTCAATTCCTTAGGAAGTGAAATTGCTAGGCCTTTAAGGTAGAAGTATATTTAACTTTACAAAGAACTACCAAATTTTTCTAAAGTGGCTGTCCTATCTTGAACCCCCACCAGCAATCTATGGGCATTTTGGTCATTCCATATCTTTGCCAGCACTACGTGTTATCATTCTCTTTAAGTTCTTCTACAAGTGGACTAATCAGAGAATGGGTTTCCAGGAGGACACATCTTAACTCTCGCAGATGATCTTTGAGGATAAGCCTATTTCTGAATCTTCTCCCATAACAATCATCTAAGGTGTAGCACAAGAAGATCCATTATCACCACACATACAAGTGTTCTGCCTTTGGACCAATTTTAAGGTGGGTAATCCAGTGCAATTATAAGAAGGGTAATCAGTGCCACTTCCACATTTGCCTACTCCATCCACAAAACTCCCTAATGGTTGCTTTTCTGTCATTAGAATTTGCTGTTGCAGGCCCAAGGGCAGGATGCCCCCCAAAAAGTGCCACTTTGGCATATTGATTAGTTTGAATTAAAGTGACTGGAGAAACAGCCAGTGCAAGAGGGATACTCTGGCCCTCCTCTTCCCTGCCTGTGATCCAGGAAATACATCTCACATGTGAAAGGTACCCTCCTTGTATCAGGAGATAGAGACATCCTTTTCACCAGAGACTGGGAATTCAGAGCCAAGAAGACTGCATAAACTAATCTTGTTATTTTCTTTTGAATCACTACCCCAGCGCAAATGCTTACTAATTGAAACTCCCAAACAGAAGTTTCCTTTGTCCTGTCAATTCCTCACAGTTTTGTTGTCTCTTTGTCTAAAATGTATAAAAACTGCCTGCCTTGGTCATTTTGGGGGTTTCAATTTCATTTTGGGGCCTCTGTGCACACCTGATTAAACTTTGGAGTTTTTGCCTGTTAACCTGTCTCATGTCAATTTGATTTTTAGACACTAGAACCTTGAAGCATAGAGGAAAAATTTTCCTCCCCAACATCTCAATCATAGTTACTCAGGATCTTCAGGGTGATGGTCTCTTGCCATCTTGCCTTTGAGGTAAAAGAGGCCTATGGGTTCAGAGAGTCAAGTATTTTGCCCAAAACTTGTGTGCCAAGTATTGGCATTTCCCCTCTCTCCCTAAAGGAAGCTTATGAGTCTGGAAAGTACTTGGATGACTCAGAGATCTCACCATGTTCCAGAGGCAGAGATGGGATTGAAGTTACATCCAATCAGCAACACAAACTTGGCTGAATCCCCATTACTGGTCGAGGGCGCTGTCCCAAGGACACAATAAAAAACTCAAGTGACATGTGGACATTGACATAACAAAGTAGAAGTGTTAGATAGAAAGATAGACATGAGAACTGAGGAAGAGGAAGATAAGGTTCAGTGAAAAAACTGCCCAAACTGCCCAGGTAGGGGGTCCCAGATGAAGACAACAAAGAGATTTGCAGGAAGATAATTTCTTGCCTATGGGACCAGGCCAAACCCATCGCAATGCAGGCACAATCAAACAAAACTAAACCACCCAAAGCACAACTCATCATCATCTCATTAAAATAAAATTTCATTTTTTTTCTCCCTGTCCCTATGGGCTTTTCCGTGTGCATTTTGGGAGAATATGTGCACACCAAAGGAGTGGTTGTATAACTAGAATTGTTGACCAAATGCCCTCACCTGGTCAATCAAAGAAGTGCCTCCTGGCTCGGTCAATATAAATAGGCCTTCCCCTAGAAGTTACCTGCTTTTTGTTTACCTTGACTCTGGCCCACTCCTCCTTTGGAGTGTACTCAAACTTTCACTCTGCTTCACAATTCAGTCTCTGCTCTCAATTCTTTGTTGTGAACGGAGGAGAATCCCTATTATCCCTTTGTTGCTCAACCCATAACAGAAGCACTCAACTCTTTTCCCCAAAATTAATTTTGTAATTTTTTATAAAACTTTAGACATTAAATGATCAAGAATATTTTATCTCCTGTGTGCCTACCACTTGGTTCAAAAAATAAAACACTGTGAAACCCATGTGAAATCCCATTTCTCCACAATCCATCTCACTCTCCCTCCCCACTCCTTTCTTGAGAAGTACCCACTCTCAGAATTTTAAGTTGATCATGTAGCAAATAAAGCAATGCATGGTGATATGTATGGGTCTGTAGGAACACAAGCTGTTGTTTGATATGATATCAAATTTCATATTCATGATGTGAAGCTGTGTGTATTCTTCTACAGCTTCATTATTTGGTCAACTTTTATTTGTGACTTTAATGCACTTCTCTATACTGTTCTATTTTATGGTGTAACTCCATGGGGAAAATAAGTTCCCAGCCCAGGAAAAATTACCTTTGAAGCCAAAATTAGTCAAAAGGAGAAATAAAGTATGTGAAACCTGTTTATTACTTACAAGCAGTCGTCCACTTCTGTTCGCCTGTCTCTCTCCCAACCCAGCTGTATAAAGGGGCCCCAGCAAACCTCTCTGGTCCAGATATACCCTCACTCCCCCCACCCTTGTAACCATCTATTGATGTGCAGATGGACTATTCTCTTAAACTTTGGAGTTTTTGCCTGTTAATCTGTCTCATGTCAATTTGATTTTTAGACCACTAGCACCTTGAAGAATAGAGGAAAATTTTTCAAAGGGGAGTCAAAGAGAAAATTTCAAAGGGAAACATCCATTGATGTGGAGATGCACTAAGGCCAGGCGAGAGATTCTGGAAATATTGCAATTTTAACCACATATGGTTATACCATAACTTTTTATCCATTTTCCCACTGATGGACAATTCAATTCTTTTTTTAAATTATAAATACTATTATTCACATCGCTTTGTGCACCTGAGGGAGAGTCTTTCTAGCACGTGTATCTGGAAAAGGGGCAGCTGGGTCAGTGAGCAGGCACAGCTTCAACTTCCTTGAGATTGCTAGCTTGTACCCCAAAAGGATTAGGCCCATTTATACTTGCACCAGAATTACAGAAGAGTTCCTATTGCTCTCCATTCTTATTGACATTGGCCTTTCTGATATCTGTGAAATGATATATATGTGAGGTTTTAATTTTGCCTTTTCCTGATTAGAGCCATTAAAGCAAACATTACATGGACAAACTTGGGTAAGGAGACTTCACTCAAAGCTACTGCAGTGATACAGAGAAACCAGAATGCAGCCCACCTCCAATGTGTGGAAGCAAAGGGCAGAAGGACTTTTCAGTGCTGGGTGAGCTTGTGGAAGAGTCCTGAAGGATATTAGGAGGGAGGGAGGGACATGGGATGTGTCCATAACAGTCAGTCATTCCTGAGTTTGCTCATTTTTTTCTGTAACTATGCCACCTGTGCTTCCCTTCCCACAGAGGCTGGGAGACAGCAACCCGCACCCAACTTTGCTGATGATTACAGTTCAAAGGGAAGGGCCCCAGACCCTGAGAAAGACACTTTTTCTTTATAAAACTGGCAGGAGGCTTTTAAAAGATTTACATCACAAAGGCACAGGGAAAGAATTTATAATTAGAAGGTTTCTTAAGTAAATGATCCCAGAAAAGGAAGGTCAAGGGCCTAGACTTAGGAAGACGTCTTTCTAAAGTTTAGTCAAGCTAAGGGCTGTCAAAGCCACCTTGGTCAAAGGTAATCAGCCATTCTGTTTTCTGATTGAGGACTGCCTATGCATATCTTTTGCTCACTTTTACACTGAGTTGTTAGTTTTTATTTTGTAGTTTTTGGTATCATTAATCTACAGTTACAAGTGTAACATTGTGGTTACGAAGCTCCCCACTTCATCTAGTCCCCCCCACACACCCCATTACAATCACTGTCCATCAGCATAGTGAGATGCTATAGAATCACTACTTGTCTTCCCTGAGTTGTACAGCCCTCCCCGTATGCCCCCCAACATTACATCTGCTAATCCTAATGCCCCTTTTCCCCCCTTATCCCTCCCCTCCCACCCATCCTCCCTATCCCTTTCCCTTTCTTAACTGTTAGTCCATTCTTGGGTTCTGGGAGTCTGCTGCTGTTTTGTTCCTTCAGTTTTTTTCTTTGCTCTTATACTCCACATATGAGTGAAATCATTTGATACTTGACTTTTTCTGCCTGGCTTATTTCACTGAGCATAATACCCTCTAGTTCCATCCATGTTGTTGCAAATGGTAGGATTTCCTTTCTTCTTATGGCTGAATAATATTCCATTGTGTATATGTACCACCTCTTCTTTATCCATTCATCTACTGATGGACACTTAGGTTGCTTCAATTTCTTGGCTATTGTAAATAATGCTGTGATAAACATAGGCACGCATATACGTTTTTCAAACTGGGCTGCTACTTTCATAGGGGAAATTCCTAGGAGTGGGATTCCTGGGTCAAATGGCATATCTATTTTGAGTTTTTTGAGGAACCTCCATACTGCTTTCCACAACGGTTGAACTAATTTGCATTCCCACCAGCAGTGTAGAAGGGTTCCCCTTTCTCCACATCCTCGCCAACATTTGTTGTTGTTTGTGTTTTGGATGTTAGCCATCCTTACTGGTGTGAGGTGATATCTTATTGTGGTTTTAATCTGCATTTCTCTGATGATTAGTGATGTGGAGCATCTTTTCATGTGTCTGTTGGCCATTGGAATTTCTTCTTTGGAGAAGTGTCTATTCTTTTCCTCTGCCCATTTTTTAATGGGATTATTTGCTTTTTTGTTTGTTGACATGCATGAGTTCTTTATATATTTTGGTTGTCAACCCCTTACTGGCTATGTCATTTATGAATATATTCTCCCATACAGTAGGATGTCCTTATGTTCTACTGATGGTGTACTTTGCTGTACAGAATATTTTCAGCTTGATATAGTCCCACTTGTTCATTTTTGCTTTTGTTTCCCTTGCTCAGGGAGATACGTTCATGAAGAAGTCGCTCATATTTATGTCCAAGAGATTTTTGCCTATGTTTTTTTCTAAGAGTTTTATGGTTTGATGAATTACATTCAGGTCTTTGATCCATTTTGAGTTTACTTTTGTGTATGGGGTTAGATAGTAATCCAGTTTCATTCTCTTACATGTAGCTATCCAGTTTTGCCAACACCACCTGTTCAAGAGGCTGTCATTTCTGCATTGTATATCCATGCCTCCTTTATCATATATTAATTGACCATATATGTTTGGGTTAATGTCTGGACTTTCTATTCTGTTCCACTGGTCTCTGGGTCTGTTTTTATGCCAATACCAAATTGTCTTGAGTACTGTAGCTTTGTAGAAGAGCTTGAAGTCTGGGAGTGTAATTCTCCCTGTTTTATTCTTCCTTCTCAGGACTGCTTTGGCTATTCGGGGTCTTTTCTGGTTCCCTAAGAATTTTAGAATGATTTGTTCCAGGTCATTGAAGAATGCTGTTGGTATTTTAATAGGGATTGCATTGAATCTATAGATTTCTTTATGTATTATAGCCATTTTGACAATATTTATTCTTCCTAGCCAAAAGCATGGGATGAATTTCCATTTGTTAGTGTCCACTTTAATTTCTCTTAGGAGTGTCTTGTAGTTTTCAGGGTACAGGTCTTTCACTTCCTTGGTTAAGTGTATTCCTTGGTATTTTATTCTTTTTGATGCAGTTGTGAATGGAATTGTTTTCCTGATTTCTCTTTCTGTTAGTTCATCATTAGTGTATAGGAAAGCAACAGATTTCTGTGTATTAATTTTGTATCCTGCAACATTGCTGAATTCAGATATTAGTTCTAGTAGTTTTGGAGAGGAGTCTGGGGTTTTTTATGTACAATATCAGGTCATCTGCAAACAGTGACAATTTGACTTCTTCCTACCAATCTGGATGCCTTGTATTTATTTGCATTGTCTGTCTGATTGCCATGGCTAGGACCTCCAGTACTATGTTGAATAACAGTGGAGAGAGTTGGCATCCCTGTCTTGTTCCCGATCTTAGATGAAAAGCTTTCAGCTTCTCACTGTTACGTATGATGTTAGCTGTGGGTTTGTCATATATGGCCTTTATGATGTTGAGGTACTTGCTCTCCATACCCATTTTGTCAAGTTTTTATCATGAATGGATGTCGAATTTTGTCAAATGCTTTTTCGGCATCTATGGAGATGATCATGTGGTTTTTGTCCTTCTTTTTGTTGATGTGGTGGATGATGTTGATGGATTTTCGAATGTTGTACCATCCTTGCATCCCTGGGATGAATGCCACTTGATCATGGTGTATGATCCTCTTGATGTATTTTTGAATTCAGTTTGCTAATATTTTGTTGCGTATTTTGCATCTACGTTCATCAGGGATATTGGTCTGTAACTTTCTTTTTTGGTGGGGACTTTGCCTGGTTTTGGTATTAGAGTGATGCTGGCTTCATAGAATGAGTTTGGAAATATTCCCTCCTCTTCTATTTTCTGGAAAATTTTTAGGAAAGTGGGTATTATTTCTTCTTTCTATGTCTGGTAAAACTCAGAGGTAAGTCCATCTGGCCCGGGGATTTTCTTCTTTGGTAGATTTCTGATTACGGATTCAATTTCGTTGCTGGTAATTGGTCTGTTTAGTTTTTCTGTTTCTTGCTTGGTCAGTCTTGTAAGGTTGTATTTTTCTAAGAAGTTGCCCATTTCTTCTGATTTTCCAGCTTATTAGCATATAGATTTTCATACTATTCTGTAATAATTCTTTGTATTTCTGTGGGGTCCGTCGTGATTTTTCCTTTCTCATTTCTGATGCTGTTTATGTGTGTAGATTCTCTTTTCTCTTAATAAGTCTGGCTAGGGATTTAGCTATTTTGTTTATTTTTTCAAAGGACCAGCTCTTGGTTTCATTGGTTTTTTTCTATTGTTTTATTCTTCTCAATTTTATTTATTTCTTCTCTAACCTTTATTATGTCCCTCCTTCTGGTGACTTTGGGCCTCGTTTGTTCTTCTTTTTCCAATTTCAATATTTGTGTCTTTAGAATATTCATTTGGGATTGTTCTTCCTTCTTTAAGAAGGCTTGGATTGCAATATACTTTCCTCTTACAACTGCCTTTGCTCCGTCCCACAGAAGTTGCAGCTTTGAGTTGTTGTCATTTGTGTCCATGTATTTGTTGATCTCTGTTTTAATTTGGTGGTTGATCCATTGATTATTTAGGAGCATGCTATTGAGTCTCCATGTATGTGTGAGCCTTTTTGTTTTCTTTGTACAATTTATTTTTAGTTTTATACCTTTGTGATCTGAGACGTTGGTTGGTAGGATTTCAGTATTTTTTAATTTACTGAGGTTCTTTTTGTGGCCTAGTATGTGGTCTATTCAGGAAAATGTTCCATGTGCACTTGAGAAGAACGTTGTATCCTGCTGCTTTTGGGTGTAGAGTTCTGTAGATGTCTGTTAGGTCCACCTGTTCTAGTGTGTTGTTCAGTGCCTCTGTGTCTTTACTTATTTTCTGTCCGGTTGATCTGTCCTTTGGAGTGAGTGGTGTGTTGAAGTCTCCTAAAATTAATGCATTGCTTTCTATTTCCTCATTTAATTCTGTTAGTATTTGTTTCACATATGTCGGCGCTCCTGTGTTGGATGCATATATATTTATAAAGGTTATATCCTCTTGTTGGACTGACCCTTTTATCTTATGTAATGTCCTTCCTTATCTCTTGCTACTTTCTTCATTTTGAACTCTATTTGGTCTGATACAAGTACTACAACACCTGCTTTTTTCCTTGCTGTTTGCATGAAATATCTTTTTCCATCCCTTCACTTTTAGTCTGTGTATGTCTTTTTGTTTAAAGTGAGTCTCTTGTAGGTCATATATAGATGGGTCTTGTTTTTTTATCCGTTCTATTACTCAGTGTCTTCTGATTGGTTCAGTCAGTCCATTTACTATTAGGGTGGTTATCGATAGATATGTACTTATTGCCATTGCCGGCTTTAGATTTGTGGTTACCAAAGGTTCAAGGGTAGCTTTTTAACTATGTAACAGACTAAACTCTCTTGTTAAGGTATTTTAAACACAGTCTGATGATTCTTTATTTCTCTCCCTTCTTATTCTTCCTCCTCCATTCTTTATATGCTAGGTGTTTTATTCTGTACTCTTTTACATTTCCTTTGACTGCTTTTGTGGATAGTTGATTTTACTTTTTGCCTTTAGTTAGTATTTGGATGTTCTGCTTTCTTTGCTATGATTTTATTTTCTCTGGGGACATCTTTCTAGCCTTATGAGTGCTTCCATCTAGAGCAGTCCCTTTAAGATATCCTGTAGAGGGGGTTTGTGCGAGGCAAATTCCCTCAACTTTTGCTTGTCTGGGAATTGTTAATCCCTCCCTGAAATTCAAATGATAATCATGCTAGATACAGTATTCTTGGTTAAAGGCTCTTCTGTTTCATTGCATTAAATATATCATGCTATTCTCTTCTTGCCTGTAAGGTTTCTGTTGAGAAATCTGATGATAGTCTGATGGGTTTTCCTTTGTAGGTGATCTTTTTTCTCTCTCTGGTTGCCTTTAATACTCTATCCTTGTATTTGACCTTTGCCATTTTAATTATTATGTGTCTTGGTGTTGTCCTTCTTGGGTCCCTTGTGTTGGGAGATCTGTGGGCTTCCATGGTCTGAGAAACTGTTTCCTTCCCCAGCTTGGGAAAGTTTTCAGCAATTATTTCTTCAAAGACACTTTCTATCCCTTTTTCTCTCTCTTCTTCTTCTGGTACTCCCATAATGCGAATATTGTTCCTTTTGGATTTGTCACACAGTTCTCTTAATATTCTTTCATTCCTAGAGATCTTTTTATGTCTCTCTGCCTCAGCTTCTCTGTCCCTCTATTCTCTGATTTCTATCCCATTAACAGTCTCTTGCACCTCATCCAGTCTGCTCTTAGTCCCGTCGATCACTTGTCTCACTTCTGTATTGTCTCTCCTGACTTCCTCCCTTAGCTCTTGCATATTTCTCTGTAGATCCATCAGCGTGTTTATGACTTTTATTCTGAATTCTTTTTCAGGAAGATTGTTTAAATCTATCCCAACATGCCCTCTCTCTGCCGTTGTCTGAGTGATCCTTTCTGGACCATATTCCTCTGTCTTTTCATGGTGATAGAAGTGGTCCCTGCAGGTGCCATGTGTGTCAGCTGGGAGAACAAAGTCCCTTCCTGATTGTTGTTCTCCTTGCCCTTCTCTGGAGCCTGAGCTGGTTTCCAGCACACCGGGAGGCAGTGTCTGGGATAAACCCCTGAGCTGCCTGTGTGTGGGGCTGCCCTCAGCCTAGCCTATGGCACTGCGGGGATTTCCAGTCACGTCGGGTGCACTCTGCCCCCTTGGTGCCTTCCAGACCTCGCTCTGGGTTCTGTGGCCCTTCCTGGTTAGCTGCTTGTTTTCCAGGAGGAGATTTTGTGTGGTTGCTATGGCGGGGGGGTGGGCGGGGGCGCTCTCCCACTCTTCTGCAGCTGTGGCAGCTCCACCGGATGCTTTAGGGTGCCAGCTAGTTGGGGGAATGACTGGCAGGCTGCTTATCCCCGTGAGAGGACCTGGCAGTCAGTTAGGGTTTCCAAAATTCCTCCAGATTCCCAGCCTGCTGGGATGAGTATGCTGGTACAATTTTGTTCTGCCATTGGCCCCTTGTCTCTTTAAGACTTTTGAAAAAGTGCCCGCTTTGCTTTTGTCCCAGGGAGCCAGCTGAGGGGACCCACTTGCAGTCTCCGTCTCGGATCCTGCCCTTCTTTTTCTCTAATATCCAATACACCATGCGATGTGTGTCTGCGCTCCCGGTGCAGACCACCAGGGCTGGTTATTTAGCAGTACTGTGCTTCCACTCCCTCCCACTCTGAATCTTTTCCTCCCCCCAGTGAGCTGGGTTGTGGACGTGCTCGCGTCCTGCCGGTTCACGGCTTTGTATCTTAAGCGCTTCATGAGGCGCTGAGTTCTCACAGATGTAGCTGTAGCCTGGCTGTTGTACTGTATCTTCTGGCCTCTCTTTTAGGAATAGCTGTATGTGTTGTATTTTCACAAATATATATGGTTTTGGAAGGACATTTCTGCTGCTGTGCTTATGCCGCCATCTTCCCAGAAGTCCCCTGAGTTGTTAGTCTTAATAATTCATACTATGTCTTTATATAGTCCAGATACTGTCTTTTATCAGTTATATGCATTATAACAGTCTGCTTTGTCTTTTGATTTTCTTCACAGCATCTTTTGATAATTTTATGTAGCTAAAGTTAACCAATATTTTCCCTCTAAATTATGTTTTGTGTTAAGAAACCCTTCCCTATCCTATAGACTATAAAGGCAGTCTATTTTATTCCAAATTCTGCTTTCCAAATTTAAATCATCTGCTGATTCTATGCCTTTGCAGTACCACTTGTTATATATCAAATTCTATGTGTGCAGGTGTATTCATTGATTTAGTCCACCTCATTGATGTATTTTTCTGTACCTATAACTATACCACATGATCTTATAAAGTTGCAGTATAAGGTCTTGACATTAAATAGGTCAAGTCTCCTAATTTTTTTCCCCAAAATGTTCTTGCCTTCAACTGGATTTTAGATTAATTCTTTGTTAAAAATATCCCAAATAAAGAATACATCTGAGGTAGGGCAGGGACATGGGAGAAGCATCGTGTTTAACTTTTCTTTCCTTTGATGAAAAATGCTGAGATATAAACAGTATAGTAAGAACAGGAGGGGCCCTGTCTTAAGGCTAAGATTCCATTTTAAAAAGCAGAGAGTTAATAAGTGAGATTCCTCACATATTCTTTGGTAATCAGAAAATAACTCACACAACCTTAAAGCAGAGCAAGCAGTCTTAACTGATATGTCCCCACTGCTTGGTAACCACTATCTTGGAGAAGAACAGGATCAATGAATCCCTTACAGAATTGTCTAGAGGACTGACTGAGAACATGCCGGCCTACATTAGAGAGAGACATCATGAGAACACAAATCAAGCCTATGCCCAACAACCCCCACTCTGCCCTTTGTGCTTTCTTGAAACCCTTAAAAAGACAGACACCCCAGCCTTTCAGCACATCTCCTCTTTGAGGATGCCCACACTTTCCTTTAAATGCATACTTTCAAATAAACCTTTCCCACTGCTCAAATAATTGCATTTTGTCTCTTTGCTATTTCATTCTATTTCCAAGTCTTCACTCTGTTTCTGCTTTACTCCTGATAAGTAGAGAGGGGCGGCTGAGAGCTAAGATTTGGGCCTGCAAGTTCCTGTCACCCAGGTGACCCTAACAGAACTGCAGCTGTGCGATCTGCTCTTAGCAGCCTGCCCAAAATCTCCTTTCTTTGGGAGGTTCTCAGAACATAATCTCACTCCCACTCCACACTCCATGGCTCCCCCAAATCTTATGGTGGTAGGGGCCAGTCCCCACACCATGCAGATCCAAGTGGACACAGGACACTGGGTGACCCTGGCTGTAAGAGTTGGCAAGGGAATCTGCCCTAGACTGAGAACTTTCACTCTTTCCCTCTGCACTTTATTGTTCTCTGCTGCCTGCAAGGCAGCTGCCATTCCCTGCTGCTCCTGCTTTAATGAATTCCTTCCTTACCTGCACTCCTCTGACCTGCTCAAGATTTCTTTCTTATTCAGAGTCAAGAACCCTCCCACATCCAGGCTGAGGTTTCACCTGGTGTGCAGGGAGCGTCTCCCTAGACGTAGCTGCCCGGCAACACACTGAAGTTTATTTCACCCCTTCGGGAACACAATTCTATCAGAAATTATTTTGGTAGAGAACAGCATACTACATCTATGTGCCCAAGTGGGAACGGAGCTAGCTCACTAAAAGGAGAAAGTGCAGACAATGCCCCATGGTTCTTCTCCCCTACACAATTACTTTACTAAGTCTGGCCATGCAGAGTACAATTTATCCCTATCTTTCCATTCTCCAGGAACATCTAATTCTTTCTTATCTATATTCCTATGCACATCTCTGGAAGGATTCTCTCAAAAAACAAAAACTTTGCTCAATACATATAAATGCACCCAAGTTGCAATTCTGCAACTAAGGAAAAGATTGTATCTGGTGATGGCATTCTAGGTCATGACTGTTTCCTTGGAAATACACTTTCTTAGGCATCTGAACTTGCACATTTTTGAACAATAACCCTTTTGAATGACTACTTCCTTACCCGCAATACATAATGCCTTGTTTTTACTCTTCAGCCTTGGTAGCCTTCTATGGATACCAACTGGCTGGTATCAGAGATTCAGCAAACATTTTTAAATAATTGCCATGTTCGTTGTACCATCAGCTTCTGAAAATTTCATCTCTTGGCATACAGAAATCTGGCAGCAGAAACTAATGAATAAATAATAGCATTCAAAACTTCATTCATTCACCTTTAACAAAAAAAGCAAATTCAGCTGCTATTCAGCAATAAACTTTCTTTGAATGACTCTATAATCTCAGCTAAATATCAGATCATGACAAGGTTGTTTTGAAGGCCCTTTAGCTTTTATACATTAATATCCCTTCCCTTCCCTTAGGTTCTACTTCCCAAAACACTGTATCAACTGCGGATTACATCTTTAAGGTGGCAAGTACAAGCATGAGCTCAGGTGAGGTGTTCTGAATACCACTTTCAGTGTGGTGCAATTTCAAGGCCAGAACTAACCTCATTTTCTATTCTGCTTATTTTTTTTTCCTCCTTCTTTAGGGAATAAAGAGAAAACTTGAAACTCCCTGCAAGGCAGAGATGATAAAATCGACTTTTGCTAGCCAAGAATTCAATTTTTTCCACTACAGAATTGCAAATGGGAGGATTCCTTCAAGTCTCAGGGCTGGGTCCTTCAGCACCAAGAGCCACTCTTGAGCAAGTCTTTGGAATTTTCATTATGAAACTCAGAACCTCAAATTATTATCACAGCTAAAGTTGTACTGCACAGGTACCTTGTAAATAATTATCAGGAGTGCTTTCTTCTGTAATAAAAATGGGATGCCCTCTTTGGGATCCTTCAGTTTCACTTCCAGGAAAATAACAGCAGAAGGATTAAGAGCAGGTACTCAAACCAAACTGCTTTAGTTTAAATCCAAACTTCCATTTACAAGCTGTTTGACCTTGTGTAAGTCACTTATCCTCTCCATGCATCAGATTCCTCTTCTGTAAACTGGGCATAGGAACAGTAGCAACCTCCCAGGGTTAGTGTAGGAATTAATAAGTTAGTATATATAAGTACATAGATACTGGCACATAGTAATCTATATATAAGAGTTTGCTGCTATTAAATAATGGTAGGCATGCTCTTTATAGCACTGTGTTCTTTTTAATCTTTCACTATCAGAAATAATCTAGATGTCTACTGATTATCATTTAGTTAAATAGTGAACTACTTAGAAGCTATCAAAAATGATGGTGCAGAACCACATCACTTTCAGGAAGGCTGGGCAGCATGGTGTTCAGATCTAGGTTAGAAAGGAGGATGTGCTCTTTAAAAGGAAGTATTTTGACCAAATGGGAAAGATTAGCTTTTCAGCATGGATAGTCATACTCCAGAGAATACTTTTCCTTATTTTGGTATTGAAGTAGGAGTGAGAGAAATTCAGACAATTAAAGACTCAAAGTTATTCCTCATGAATGTTTCCTAATAAAATTAGTTGAGGATATATTCCAGCAAACGCAGTAAGATTTTAGAACAAGGAAAAAGATGGATCCAAAAAGCTGTGAACATAACCAAAAAGAGGGAAAGGTTGGAAACACCACACATCCTAGGAAAAACTGGACTATACACCTAGAAATTTAAACTCTGTGGATCTAAACTAAAAGTAGTAGTCAAAGCATTTTTAGACGGAGATCTTTAAGAAAGTAGCATTAACAAATATCTCATTTAAAATATAGTGACAGGCTTTCAACTATTGCAAAAATTGAAATTAAAAACTCCAGGGGAAAAAAGCAAAACAAAAAAACTATGGTCAAAATATGAACCAGACGGAAATGTAACATTATTTTCAACCAAGTGAAGGCATGTAAGACAAGACAATTCTTCAACCTTTATACTTAGGACACAGTTCTACAAGCAGCAGAGCATTAGTTATAGGTGTACATTTTCAGAAGGACATATCTATCACATTTTACGGTTCTCAAGTAAACAGTTATTTTGTTTATTGGTTTCCAGATTTTAGAAAGGACATATGGACAAAGCATTTCCTTACAGTTGCAGAATATGCTGCACAAAATTTATCAGGCTTGTCTCCTCCTAGCCAAACAGTATTTGTGTAAATTACACAATAGTACACCCCTCTGCAAGCTACAATAAGTATACAAGAGTGTGGTGTCTGTGAGTGAATGGAGGCCCCTAGGGTTGTCTGCAAAACCAGCTGTAGCCCTGGATAAACTAACACAACTTGTAGAGAAAAGCAAAAAGGATTTCTAGAGATGCACTTATACATATTGCATAATAGGGAATTAAGACGTATTTAAAATTGGATCTATAAAATATACTTGTTTATTATTTAAAATTATATTAAGCAAATGGAAAGAGCCAGTATATTTTTTACTAAAATTTGTAAGTTAGAGGTGGGTATTAATATATGGAAGCTAAATTTATTTCATAGTATGGAGACCTATTGATAAATCCATAATGGAGTTATGAGATTATTATTTGGGGATATGAAAGCTATCAGAAAAGTAAAAATAGAAATGGTCAAAGACTACTGCATTTTGAAAAGAGGGTAAAGGGATGGTGTTGGACAGAAGACAATTTTTTATTTCCTGCCATTCAATGCTGTTTTTTAACATGCGCTTAGATTACTTTTGTAAACATTATAAATACTACATATTTATGAACAAATGTATATGTTCAGTACATACATAAAAATTATATCAAATACTATGTTTAAAGTAGAAAAAAATTAACAAATGAATCAATGAAAGACTAAAACACCAAGTAAATGTTTCTCCTGTCTGGCCCATATGGTTTCACACTCTGGCCCCAAAAACTAAGCAGAATTGCAAACCCAGCTAAGTTCAAATGTGGCTAACTCAACTACTAGAAACTGTCTTGGCATTTCTTAGACACCCTCAGTATCTTCCCCTAGGTGCTAGATAGAGAATATTGCTAATTAAAATACAAAGATGCCTTGTGTTTTCTCAAGAGCATTACAATTCTGTCTAAGAGAGCAGAGGAAACAAGTATAAAGCTTGAGAAAATTAAGTCCCAACAAAGTCACCCATAAAGTGGGTACATCCTAAATGAATTTAAGGGACAAGGTCTGCTAACAGAGCAATTAGCCCCAGATAAGGGCAAACTCCTGTGTCTGAGAGGCAACTGGGCAAAGAGACGTCAATGAAGAGGATTTTGTTACAGCTTCTGGAAGCAACATGCAAGGTGTTAGAAATAATAATCCAGTGAGACCATTCTACTTAGTTCCCAGGGATCCCCTTCAGAAACTACTCCAGACATAAAGGGAACATGGGCCACTGAGGAAACATCTTTGATGCTAAAGTATTTCAAAGTCCTCTCCGGAGACCCAGCCCCCTGACCGCCACCAGCCCTGCTCCCGAGGAGTCTCTGGAAGCACAAACCTTCAGCAGAACCGCAGGCACTCCCAGTGGAGAGATATTACACAGGGAAGGCATCAGGAACACGCTTTTCAAAGCTAACAAATTGATCTAAGTTATTGCTACTTTCTAGAAGGGCTTCCTGCTTAGAAGAGAGCCTAAAAAGGTATTGCTTATAAGGTCAAATAGATCTTTCTTGGTGGCTGACGTTTTGCCCTGTCAGGCAGGATCTTCCAAACATTTCTTCAGAGGGATCCTCCCGTGGGAGGAAAAAGCCCTAGAACAGCTTGTGGATGGCGAAGTTCAGAACCCTAGAATGAGAGTCCCCTCATCTGGAGTGCTGAGAAGGCATTCACCTTGACTACGCAACCTGTGAGTTTCCCTGTGATGCTGTCTTTAGTTATGCATACAGAGAGAAAGGGTCTTTGTGAATAATAGAAATATGTGGAGGAATGCTTCATCCTAACAGGCCACAAGAGCTTTCAGAGAGTATTTAGGGATTCACAGATAGCACCTCTAAAAGGAATAGGGGGCATGTACAGTATAACTGTTGTGCTACCTGCCCCTTCTGATTTTCTGCATTACTGACACCAAGATCCAGGTAGATGGATAACAATTACCCTCCCATGAGGTAAGGTTTGCTTGAGTTGGTGTTTCCTGCTTTTTTCCCTTCCCAATAAAATGACATCATCCTGATGTGGAGGCGGCCATCAGCTGCCTGGAGGATCTCTACTTTAAAAATCACCATTTTTACCCAACTTGCTAACCACTTTCAACAGGACAGTGTGGCCTGGGAAATCATCTCAGGGTGGTACCTTCCCACCTGATAGGTGAAGAGTCGCAAGGTTCTCTTCTTGGTCCTGCCATAGTCACCACTTTCAAGTAGTTTGGATGAAGGTTTAGATGGCATGACATTCAATTTGCCAGTGACAGAGCTGGAAGCAGAATCTACATTCCAAAAGGTTTCCCTTGTTGTGCTGGAATCATGGGCCAAAACCAACAGCAAGAAATTTAGTCACTCCATGTGAAGCTCTCTTTATTTGGGCTGAGAAAAAGAAAGAAAGAAAGAAAATGTATAGAGCTGTCAAATAAGCCCTGAGAAAGTACTGACTGACAGTTTCATATAAGCCAGCAAGTACTATAATCCAAATGCTGAAAGAGTTGATGTGACCTGAGATGCATCAATAAAACTGCAAAGTCCAGATGAAGAAAGGAAGAAAATGGTCCTAATGTCTTCTGCCTGGTGGAATACATACTGTGTTCTCTCCTAGGTGCCACAGTTTTAGAGAAACACCAACAAACTGGACAGCATACACAGAATACACCTGATATAGTCATCTAGAATACACACCATTTAGAGATCATTTCAGGGAAAGAAGTGTATTTTTCTGGAGGAAAAAAATATGAAGGACTGTCAAGGGGAAAATGAATGGAACTAACTCTGCTACTGCAGGGGACGGAGCCAGAGGCAGATTTCAGTTCACAGAAAGCACATGCTCTCCGTTTGGGGTCTCAGGTGCAGCTTGGAACTGCTTTACAAACCCAAAGTTCTCTGCCAAAGTATTCAGGCAGAATGTGGAGGGATCGCTATAAAGAATTTGTAAAAGCATTCCTACATAGCAAGGAAGTTTGAACTGTATTTTAAAAATCACTTTGCATGCTAGAGTTGTACCACACAATATGTGAGGAAGAAAAAATCTTTGAGTTTTAGTCCCAGACTACCACTATGAGGACAAAACATTAGTTAGGAAGGAGCCTTTCATCTAGTCCAACACTCTCATTTTACAAATGTAGAAAACCAGGTCCTGGGAACACAAGTGACTTGCCCAAGATCACACCATTATAAAGCAGTAGCTCTCGGTCCCAAAATCAACTCTCCAGAATAATATGCAGTTTCTTCTATTGATGCCTAAAAATTAGAATGGAAAACTATATAATTTAATGTTAAGCAAAAGAAAGAAAAATGCTTTCTAAATGAAAAATATGCTTAGAAAAAAAAACAGAGTGGAAAGGATGTGTAGTCTTGAGAGATGAGATGTTTATTATTTTCTTCTCCAAATCCCAGGAGTTTTTGGCTGTGAGTATATGATTTTTATAAAGAAGAAAATCCACCAAAACAGAGGACTCTTGATTTACCATATTATCCTAACTTCTGAGTGGATTCAACCCTGCTTGGTAAGAGTAGAAAACAGAGTGAATCATCAGAGTAGTAGGCTGTGTGTGTGTGTGTGTGTGTGTGTGTGTGTACAATACTTAGGAAATCTCAAGTATACCATATACAGTACAGTATTCCTCCCTACAGTCCCCAAGCTATATATTAAGTCTTCAGGACTTATTGTCTTGCAGACTGAAACTGTGCCCCTTGACCAACATCTCCCCATTTCCTCTCCTCCCTGCCCCTAACCACCACGATTCTAGGTCTACTTATATGACTATTTTCAACTCCACATATAGGTGAAATCATGCAGTATCATATGTTTGGCTTATTTCACTTAGTATAACATCCTCCAGGCCCATCCATGTGTTACTAATGCAGGGATTGGATATGCCAGTTAGGTTGATTGTAGTGATTACTTCACAGCACATGTATCAAATCATCAAGTTGTACACCCTGGATATACACAATAAGAAAATCCATTGTCTTTTTGCACAACTGCCCTTGAAATCTAAAATGAACTATATAAAATGAAAAAAAGGTGGTGGGGTCAAGCTTCTGCTGCTTTCCCAAGATGATCTTCCCAAGAAAGAAAGCCCTGTCATTCCTTCCATGCAGTGGTGTCAACAGAATAAAGGTGAAGTGATGTGGATTCTTTTAACACGTGCTTTTCCCACTGCCTGCAGCCACCACAGCTGGAGGGTTAGCAGGTCCACAGAACCCAAGAAATGTTGGCGTTTGCTGCTCAGACCACGTCTTTAATTTCAGACCTGTGAGCTCATTGTCCATTGCATTTAACTTCACCAAAATGGAACAAGCCCATGTTCCTCCATAATTTTTATTTCATATGAACCTGGCTTGTCACATCATAAAGCCACCAACAGGAGGAAGAGACATCACACCTGAAGCCGTTGGAAGTACGGCCCACCCATTTCATTCTGGGAAGCCTCTGTTCCACTTGATTGGGTTCCAGTTGTTTTCATAGTTCACCTCTATGTTCTCATCTCACCTGAATCTAACAATATTTCCCAGAAGACACAACTTCCTGACTCACTGATTCAATGTATTTTATTTCTTTCCTTAAATTCTTGGACCCCTGAGAGCACAGCTCACTTGTCATCAGTCCATGTGAAGCCCCCACCCAAGCCAAAGCACAGCCACACCACCGCAGTCAGGCTGCTGCCGGAAGGCTTTCCAGAACGACCTCTCCAGGCACCAGCCTGCCTGGGGTGCACACAGACTCCTGGGAGTCTACACCACTGACAGTGGGCATCTAATATGCCAGCATCTGCCCATGTAATTGTAAAAAGGGGCACACTGTTAGTTTGACTGGCATGTCCTACTAGTTACTTTGAGTCATTCTTCTTCACAGTTTGATCATTTCTACACCTCCACCTAAATCATTTCTCTCCTGCATTACATTTTTCCTTCTGGTTCTATATGAAACACTGTGCAGTGCTCAAACCAGGCTTTCCTTCTTCGTGCCCAGGATTCTACGCCAGATGTTTTCTGTAGAATGGTGGAGGAACAGAACCGACAAAGATGCCCTTCCTCTCGTCCTCCCTATGCCCGACCTTCTCCAAATGTACATAAACCTCTATTAGTTATGGCAGTATAGTTCTCACAGACTTGTGCTCTCCACCCGAAACCCACGTTTAACACAGAGATCGTCATCAGTATTGTTTTGATAACTTTGGAACACAGATCAGGGATTGTAAAGATTCTGACTTCATTAGAAATAGATAGCCTTAATATCATTGTCTCCTAAGACAAGTCAGATCTTCACAACTTATGCCAGGGAGATGTTGTTTTAGGTTCCAAAAGGCAAGATTCAGTTCATTTCAAGACCATTTCTCAGAGTATTCCTGAGAAGACCATTCCAGTAGAGTCAGTGCATGATCCTTTGGTCTCGTGCATCCTCTGTGCGTTCTCTCTCAGTCACCACTCACCTTGCTTACCTCTGGCAGCTTCAGAAGTCCCCTAAGACCATGCATGCTTTTTTCATCAGACCCTCCTTGAATGCTTTTGTGAAGACAGGTGTCTACAGGTCAGTGTCAACTAGTTCATGTGAAAATCTAGGATGTGCATCTAGTACCTTGCTGAAAGATAGAAAATGCTTCTATACTCCTGGTAAATGAACAGAAGAAACTTCAAATACTGACGGCTCCCCTGGTATCCCATGTGGGCACATTGAACTCAGAATTTCACAACTACACACAATAATAGAGTTCTACTCCTTTACTAAAAAAGAAAGATATTGAGGCCCAGAAGTCACAGGACTTATTCAAGTTCTCACAACACGTAACTCTCAACTATAATTCTGGCATCGAACTGCTACCCTGCCTGCTATTTGGTGTTTGTAGGCAGGAAGAGAGTCTTGTGAAAAGTTGTCACTTAGGAAGACATGCTCATCTCCAGGCCAGTTGCCCCTGGCAGCCTGAAACTTGACAGAAGCAGCTGCCAAACCCCAGCTGGTGCCAGATTGCTAGACAGCCCCACAGTTCTAGGGTCTTTGCATTGGATCAGGCTGACCGGGAGGCTGGCCTACAGCATAGGGAGGGGGGGAGGGGGGGCAGCTGCACAGCTCTGCTAACTTCCAGATTAGAAAAGTCTCTTAAACAGAAGCCCCTTATGAGGCTTCGCCAAACAAAGTCTCTATGTCTGATATGTGAGCTCTGGTTCACTATATTTGTGAAATAGCCACCCAGAAAGATGGGCTCTATGAAAAGAAAGACAAATGCTTTAATTTTTTAAGAAGATTGCCATGGATGGCCAAGGATTAAGATCAAAGCTGGCAAAACTTACAAAAGCGATACTGAGCTCGAGGCCACGACAAAGCCTTCCGTAGGAAGTATCCTAAGGCGACAGTGCGGAAAGTTGTTGTCCTTACAGAAAGTTGTGCCTTTGTAGCCTCCATAAGTAATATGCAAAACAGTGTCTCCCAACTGAGTCCTGTTGTTTCAAAGGCTGGCTTTAGAAAAGACTGACTTGAAAAATGAGGAAATTTCCCTAAACCAGAACCCTCAGAGTGTTACAAGAGACAAATTGGGTGAAGATTAATTATTAATCATCCCAGGATAAACCCCTGGCTAATGGCCCCTTAGAGAAACCTGCTGCTCTGAAAAGGGCCCTGAACAAGGCAGACGCAAAGAGCACTGCTTTAAGTACAACCAGCAGGGCAGAAACCAACATTTTATTTGCTGAAGTGGGTTTCAAAGAGTGACCACTTATGTCAGGATTATAGACAACACCTACATATTTCTCATGAGCTAGAAACCAAGCACAACACTTCCAAGGAAAGGAAAAGCTGCAGTATATTCCTAAGTCCAATGTTAAGACACAAATTTGAATTTCCACAAGATTTCTGCTGATGCCATGGGGAAAGAAAATAGGGTGATGAATACTCTGTAGCCCTCAGCAAGATCAAAGGCAAATGACTAACGGTTTGGATTCTACAAAGAAGCTCCTGTGCCATTTGTTACTGCTGCTCTGGATCATTCTTTTTTTAAAGCAAAAACAAAACAAAACAAAAAATAATGACGTTTCAGAGCTTCCTAGCTCTTCATCTGTCACAGCAATACAAGGAGAAAAGCCTGAACAAAATGGAGAGACTAGACAAATCCTTGACCTTTCCCTGCTCTCACTGAAAGTGAAGTAGCTGTCAGGTAATGATGCAAAAAATAGATATTATGATTGCTGGGAGTGGTTAAAGAAACTTAAGATACTGGAAGGCCAATGAATATCAGCAAGGAAGAAGAGATTAAAGCAGTCTCCGGAGAGATATTTCTTGCTGCTTTTCAGGCCTTCCTGTGAGAAGGGGAGATAAAACTCATCCTTGCTGCCCAGCACTTTCCTATTAGTCTTCCTCAGACTGCAGCTCCATTCAGGAAAGGAAACAATTAATATAAGGCACATGGTGATTCTAAGAAAGTAAAAAGCCATCCAAAGGAAATTAACAATTTGGAACAAATCGAACACTAATTACAGACTTGAAAGAACCCTGACATTTTTTTTCCCAGCAAATCACCACCACACCTGTGAGGTTGCCCAGACCTGAGGGAGGGCTGCACAGGGTGAAGAGCCCTGGTTAGAGAGCGCGGTCCGGCGGCTGTGCCACATCCAGGGATGACTCAAGTTCCCACATGTCTTAATTCAAGGACATAGAAATAAACATTTGGAGAGGATGCATAATGGAGAGTTGATGAACAAGAAAGGTACAATGGTGGGAGCTCATGAGTAAAAACATATCTTATGATGTGAAAACTCACCAACTGCAAGGTTTTGAGGAAGATATGAATTTGAGGCATTTTTTTTTTCATCTGCTGCCAGAAATGAGGAACCGTTTTCTGAGGACTTTAATTTGTTTTTTCAAATTAGGCATTATCCAATGTTTAGCAGCCTGACTACTCTGTTTGGTTCCACCTCTCCACAGCGGTGCTCACCAACCCCCTGACGTTTCACTGAGATATAAATGACATACAGCAATGCACTGAAGTGTGCCACATTATTGGAAATGCATTTATCTTGCACAATCATGACCACAATTAGTTAAAATCCATTACCGCAGTTAAAGTTTTTTCTTGTGATGAGAACTTTTAATATCTACTTTCTTAGCAACTTCAAATATATAATACAGTATTGTTAACCATAGTCACCATGCTGTGCATTGCATCCCAGAACTTATTTATAACTGCAAGCTTGTACCTTTTGGCCCCCTTCCCCCATTCCCTTCCATACTCCCCCAACCTCTGGTAATCACCAATCTGCTCTGTGCTTCTATGAATTCATTTTTTATTTATATTTCACGTATAAGTGTGATCACAATGTGTTTGTCTCTCTCTGATTATTTCTTTTAGCACAATGCCTTCAATGTCCATCAATGTTATTGCAAATGACAGGATTTCCTTCTTTTTTATGGCAGAGTAATAGTCCATTGCATGTATATAGCCCATCTTCTTTATCCATTCATCCATCAGTGGACACTCAGGTCCTTAATCCATTTTGACTTGATTTTTGTGTATGGTAAAAGATAGGGGTCCAATTTTCCCAGCATTACTCTTGTAGAGACTTTCTTTTCTCCATTGAGTTTTACTGACTTCTTTGTCATAATTTGACCCTAAAGGTGTGGTTTGTTTCTGGTCTTTTGATACTGTTCTATTGATTTATGTGTCTGCTTTTATGCTAATACCATATTGTTTGATTACTATAGTTTTATAATATAGTTTGCAGTCATGTGGTATGATGCTTCCAATTGTTATGCACTTTATCAAGATTGCTTTGGCTATTCAGGGTATTTTGTTGTTCCATGCAAGTTTTAGGTATGTTCTATTTCTGTGAAAAACTCCATTGAAATTTTGATAGGGATTGCATTAAATCTGTACATCATTTTGAACTTCTTAACAATATTTAACTCTTCTAATCCATGAACATGGAGTATCTTTCCATTTATTTGTATCTTCAATTTCTTTTATCAATGCTTTGTTTTCAGTGTACAAGTCTCCTCTCTGGTGTTTACCATGGATCTTGTCAGATGGAAATACAAGACAGAGCTAAAAATGGTGTGAATTGGTTTAAGACAAGGCAATCCATGTCACTCATTTTAAAATAAAGGATAATGAACAGGCCAGTAGATTATGCAGGTGTCATATTATGAGAGGCAAAACATTTTATATTTTATGTTAAGATCTATAACTATCAGTATAGCACAGAGAAGGCAAGTAGTGATTCTATAGAGTCTTACTACATTGATGGATGGGTATGTGGTGGGGACTTAATAATGGGGGGAATCTAGTATTCACAATGTTGCTCATGTAACTGAATATTAATTATACCAAAAATAAAAAAATTGTAAAAAAATATCTGTAACTGTAACTTTTCCTCAAGTTCCATAAAATAGCAGAAAGAATCAAACTGACCCTATACTATGATGATGTCCAATTGAACATTCTGAATTTGATCTGTGGGTATGAAAAGAATTGATTGAAACTAAGTCATATAATTAATTTAGTATAGTAGCTATTATACACACAAGTATGTGTTATGTATACTTGTATGTGTTAGTAACCCTAAATGGTAGTAGCCACATTGTAAAATAGTTAAATGTGTGATTCTGCAAGACTTTAATCTACTTGAGTGACTGAAATCCTGTTTAATCTATCAAAGCTGTAACTTTACCTTTGTTTAATATGATTATAAAGTACACATTAAATTTAAATCATTTAAGACATATTTTTAACTCTTTAAAATTAAGGTATCATTACTTACTGATTTTGTTAGAATCACTTTTCCCTATCAGCCAAAACATATCCAAATTCTAAGTCCTTTAGAAATGAAGTTTTAAAAGGGCCAGGTCATTTTTAGCTTAATTGAATGAATCTAATGTTTATCTCAAGATACAGGATTCACTTCTTCACACTTTTTCTTTAACATTACAGCATTTATGATCATTCCATGTTTTGATTATATAGTTTATATAGCAAAAACGTTAACAATTATTCTCTGCTAAGTTTTGGAACCCTTCTCCTGAAGAGCTTATAGTTGAGGAGAAGATAATAGTCATGTAAATCATCCAAACTAAACTAACCCACCCCCTGAATACTTAATTACTTACCTCTTAAATTTTCTTCATCATGTAGCAATTTGTCATGACTATTAATTTAAATTACATAATTATAGATGATCATGTGAACTCATCCCCCACCTCCCAAAATTACTCTTGGTCTTTTCTACCTTATTGTAATGGAAGCTGCTTAAGGCCGAGAACCTTGCTTGGTTCTCTGTATCATTGCTTTCTTAATTGCATTCGTTTTTTCATCATGCCTACCTAGGCAGTCAGTTTGCTAATGCCTGATGCATTCTGAAATAAGTTCCATCTTGGCAGATTACCAATGCTTTTATAGAACTTCAATCAGTTTAAAGTATTCAGATGCAAATAAGGTAGAACAGAGAAAACCTGCTCTAAAAAACTATTTTTTAATGATATTAACCTCCAGAAACTTAATTCTATTAATTCCCTGTTCATATAAGCTCCATGAGGGCAGGAACAAGAGGTGGGTCTTATGTATTCCTATCTCCTCAATGCCTTGTACACTATCTAACACACAGTAGATACCAACATAACATGTACTTGAGTGTAAAACTAAATCCTTCACAACACCCAAGAAAATACAACTAGAAAGGATTCTTCAATTCTAGAATCTTCTCATAGTCTTATGAATCTGACCTTGATCAATTTCTCCAGGTGTTAATAGGCCCTACAATTTAGCTCTTTGAATTCATACAAAAATAAGTTGTATATCTGCTTTCAGTTTTTCAAGGCACTTATACAAATCAATTTTTAAAATCCATACAGACACCTGCTATATTCAAAATTTGTGTGGCCTTCAACAGGTGTGTGGAAAGATGGTCAACAACGCTGATCAAGGATATGAGATCAAAACCATAATGAGATCATCACCCACACCTATTAGTATAACTATTATCAAAAAAAAAAGATACTGAGTGTTGACAAGGATGTGAAGAAATTGGAACCTTATTCATCCACTCTTGGCGTATGTTTGTGAATAGAAAAAAGTTGCGAAAACCACGATAGGAAATACCATATTCTTCAAAAAATTAATACAACTACTGATATAATCCAGCATGCCACTGCTGGAATATATCCAAAATAATTGAAATCAGGACCTTAAAGCGATATCAGCACTGCCATAGTCACTGCAGCCCTATTCCCAATTGCCAGGATGTGGTCACAACCTAAATGCCCATTGAGGAATGAATGGGTAAAAAAATGTGTCTATACATCCAATGGAATGTTATTCAGCTATTTTTTTTAAAAAAGAGGGAAATCCTGCCACATGTGACAATATGGATGAACCTAGAGACAATATGGATGAATTTAACCATTATTTTAAGTCAAAGGATACGTAATTCCACTTATATGATGTATCTAAATAGTCAAAACTCCTAGAAATAGTAGAATGATGGTTGCCGGGAGCTGGAGTGTTGAAGAAATCAGGAGTTGCTGTCAGTGGGTATAAAGTTTTTATACAGATAAGTTCTAAAGATCTACTGAAAAACATTTTGCCTATAGTTAATACTATGCTGTGCACTTAAAATTTTGTTAAGATGGTAAATCTCATGTTAAGTGTTCTCATCACAATTTCCTTAAAAGGCTTTGATCATTAGGAGGACATAGTCTTCCTGGGTTTGAAATACATTAACAAACTAATAGGTAATCCAGTATTTGCTTGGAAAACATATCAACAGAGCAAGAATCATTGGATACAATTAAAAGGCACATCCTTGCAATAACCAGGGGTGGCCTGGTGAATCACTCCTCCTCTTTGTATGGATATTCTTGCCAAACTACTAGAATATTTATGTTCTCCATTGAAGGATTAGCTCTTTTAGATACTATGGATGAGATGCTGCTAAATCCTTACCTAACAACTCCATTTTCCCTTTGAAGCTATGAATTGTGTCCCTCAAAAAGAGGTGATAAATTCCTAGGCCCTAGTACCACGGAACAGAACTTTATTCAGCAATAGGTCTTTACAGAAATAAGATCAGTAATTAGGCTGGAACCTAATCCAGTTTAACTGGGGTCCTTATAAAAAGGGGAAATTTGGGCCCAAACCAGATGGCACAGATGGAATGACACATGAAAGCACAAGGTGAACATGTGACAGGAGTAAGGCGGTGAAAGCCAAGAACAGCAAGATTGCTGACAAACACCAGAAGCCAGAAAAAGCAAGGAACAACCCTCCTCTGGAGCCTTCAAGGGAACATGGTCTTGCTGACATCTTAGTTTCAAACTTCCAGCTTTCAGATTTGTGAAAGAATAAATCTCTGTGTTTTAAGCCATTCATTTGTTTGTATTCTGTTAAGGTAGCCCTGAGAATATAATATATCTGCACTTGACTTAGCACACTCTTTATTGTTTTACTAAACTTTCACTATAGAATATGATACCTATTTTATGACTTCATTATTGATTATATATGTCAGCTGGTTCCTTTCTAATGACACATAGGAAGGCATAGCTGTATGATGTTTAATATACCTTCTCCAACAAGATTCTCTTACAGGAAAGCCTAATCCCTCATTCTTACTCTTTAAATAATTACTTCCTCTGTTCTTTTGAGATCTTTGCAAGAACACAAATGGTTTTTCCTTTCTTAGGCCTACTTATTATCATTTGGTACAAAATCAAAATGACATACATATTAAACTACATGAGATAAATTAGTCAAAACAGGTTTTCTAAAGCCCCTTTATTCTCCTTCCAAAAAATACTGAGTAACAATTGTATAATACCAGAAGTGTTCCTCAGCCCTCATCTGGTGATATTTATTCCCCTTTTCAAAAGTCCAAGCAGTTTTGGATACCTGGTAAGAAATAGTAGAAACAAAAATATCCTCAAGGCCAACATTCAAGGGTTCAACTTAGACTCTATTTCAAAAGGGATAGGCATTCTGATGTCTTTTGATTATCCCAGAGTAGAAATTATCTATGGTGATAGCTCATTTTAAAATTTGCTTTTTCATGCAAGGTACTAAGAGGCATTTACACCATTTTTACCAAGAAACATTAAAATAGCAAGAGTGCATAATTTCTAAGCAGAGAGAAAATGATTTAAATATGTGGCAGAACACATCCTCTTTTAGTTCCTTACACTTAGAGCAACAAGCATACATTTTTCTCTTGGCAGGGAGTGTTTAGAGCATTGTCACCCACACTTCATGAACCAGTTTTCCAAAGAGAAGGAAGAATTATCAATGGCTAATTCTCAAAGACTCTCAGCCAACACTAAGACTGTCTAAGGGTCTCCTGGAACATCTAACTTCATGTCCTATATACTTCCAAGAGTGCACTGAGTACCAGGCACCATTTATACCTACTTGCTGATAAGATGTGTATCTTGGGGAGGATGTGTGTCTTATTCTTTTCTACAGCTCCAGTGCCTGACACGCAGGTGTCATTTGTTACTTGAATGACTGAATGAATTTTCTAATGAACCCATCTCTAGGTCAAATGGAAAGTTAGAGCCCTGAGCATGTTTCCAGTCAACAGACAACTTCACTCATGACTTCTGGGTGGTATTGTCTTCAGTGTCAAAAGGATGCCCTTCCACAGTGGAATGTCTTGTTCTTTCTTGGACATTTTCTCCACATTTTTGTCCTGTGCCTTTTTACTGCTGATTCACCAAATCAAACTGGATCACGGAAGGACATTCTTGTCACTTTTACACTATGTCAAACTCATTTACCAAAACTGATCACTGCAAATTCTCATATTCAGTCTTTCCCTAAAATTCTGGGTGGCATTTGCAACAACATGGATGGAGCTAGAGGGTATTATGCTCAATGAAACAAGCCAGGTGGAGAAAGACAAGTACCAATTGATTTCATTCATATGTGGAGTATAAGAACAAAGAAAAAACTGAAGGAACAAAACAGCAGCAGACACACAGAACCCAAGAATGGACTAACAGTTACCAAAGGGAAAGGGACTGGGGAGGATGGGTGGGAAGGGAGGGATAAGGGGGAAATAGGGCTATTACAATAAGCACATATAGTGTAGGGGGTGTGGGGGTGGGGGTGGGGATACAGGGAAGGCAGTATAACACAGAGAAGACAAGAAGTGATTCTGTAACATCCTTCAATACTGATGGAAAGTGACTGCAATGGGGTATATGGTGGGGACTGGATAATAGGGGGAGTCTAGTAACCGTAATGTTGCTCATGTAGTTTTATATTAATAATAGCAAAAATTTTTTTTAATGTTTACTTTAAAAAATGTATTAAGACATAAAAAAAATTCTGGGTGGCATAACAAGTTTCATCAACACATGTACATCAACCATCTAGCAGGAAAACACACTGTAATGTCTGCGAAACCTTTAAGATGAGATCATTGCACTCAAGGTGCTTGCAATCCAGTTAGCTTTTGAAAACCTAAATGACAATAAGAGATTTCAATTGGGCATTAAGACTATCATTCTTTAGGACACAATTTTTGTCTGTCTATGCCCTCTTCACTGCAGTCTTTTAGAATGATCCAAGAGCAGTTTCTAAAGGAAGCCCTACCCCAGACCACAGCACCCAGGAGACTCCTTTAGAAGTGATTCAGTGGAGTGCAGAAAGTCAAAGCGGTGTACAAATTTGGATTAGAATCCGGGTTCTGCCCCCATTAAGTCTGTGATTTTGACATGACAATTTTTCTAAGCCTCGGCTTTCTCATGTGTAAAATTAGCAGGATAACGTTTATCACGGGAAGTTATGGTGAGACAAATATTTGCATGTAAGCAGCACAGAGGTTTTTTTTTAACCATTCATTTTCCTTTACTTTGAGATATGCTTACCCTTGTCACTGGAGTTGACATCTTGGTCATATGTGTGCTACATGGCTTGGTTCTGTTCTCTTCCACTAAATGTTACACCCAGTAAGAAAGGAAATCTCTTACAAATCTCAAAAGCGTATATGGCCAACTTCATCTACACACACTTATCTCCCTCAGGAAACAATTACAAGATGAAAGAGTTCTGAGGTTGCGAGTGCCAGGGATAAAGCCAGAACTTCAGAGAACAAAGTTCATGCTCACCGTTGTAGATGAAGTTGCAAAATCAGCCTTCACTGTTTCTTTACATCTAGTAAACAACTTTCTCTACTTAAGAACTCTATTTTCATTTGTATTGCTAAGCAACACCCTGTACCCAAAGTTTTATTTCTGGTTCTGCATTTATTGTCACAGACACCTACAAAGTTCCATCCCACAGACTGGAGTATTTTTAGGTTTCAGTTGTGAGTAGTCATATGTGCTATCAAGTACTTCAAGTCACCATAATGATGCTTTGTGTTTGTACAGAAATCATCTTCACTGCCAAACATATCATGAACTTTTCCACTGATTTTATGACTCCTGGACTACTCCATGAGGCTGCCTCTGGTGATCTCACTGTGAAGTGATGGCTCACCTAAGACCACACACTGGAGGAGGCAAAGTCTTGGAGCAAAGTCCTGTCTTAGGTTTCCAACACCTCATACAACTTTAACCCATCGGACATGTGATGGACTTCAATTTACTTATCTGTAAAAACTGCAGAGATTTGGCTTGATGTAACTGTACATCTAAAATTTCATGGTATACAACACACACCACAGGAGGAATTTTCTTGCTTCCTTTTCTTGACTCACAGCCTTCTTCCACCAACTTATTTTTAAAATGGAAACAAATGGAAATTTGGCATATGTTTTATTAAAAACTGATGAGTATAGAGATGAAGCCAGGGAGTTTGGCAGTATTTAGAAGAATCCTTGTAAAAGAAAAAGAATGCAAAGAGGGTATTCTTGACCCCAAGGTTTTATATTACCCTTCATCCACAGTGTCCTGGGTCATGCTAGGATTAACTAATACCTAAGAGGATGTAGAAGATACTGTCCACCAAGGATTGGTAGTGAGAATACCAAAGGCTTGGAGAATCAGAGGATTTTGAAGTCAAAGAGATTTTAGAGACCACGAAGTCCTGACTAATAACCAAGGGAACATTTCCCAGGAGAAGAGCAGTCGGTGATTCAGGGTATGGATGGCAATGAGGAATGTGGCTGGCAGGCCACACCAAAAGACTTCTCGTAAATAGCCAGAGTAACCATGAAGGAACTCTCTGGTTAGAGCCCGAGCAGGGAACTAGAAAGAACAGCAAGGGGCTGAAATATCCATGCAACTGTACCTTTCCTAGTTTTTAGTAGAGGCTATTTTATTTATTTATATCTTATCTTATTTCCCCCCCCAAAAGGCTTAAAACAGTTTACAAAGAGCCATACAATATATCAAGTTTAAATACACTTTAAAAAGAAAAAAAAACAGTAAGGCAGCAGAAATGTAAAGGTAGGAGGTGCATTGTTGTAACTCAAAGTCTGTAGCTCTGCAGGGAAACATATTTACACATTTAGACAATTAGAACTTCATTGTTTTCGCAGAAGCACGATGCCTAGCAGAGTGACTAGCACATACATACCCATGAGTTATAATTACTATTCCTGTTATTGATGCTGTTTGTTATTAGCCCAACATTAGTTTTCTTCTCTAGTTGACTCCCAGTGTAAGAGGCCAAATTTATTCGGATGGAAAACTCCCTGCCCTATCTTAAAATTCCTTCCCTTCCCACTTCCTTTTTGCCCCCAAATACCCTGACTTTATGAAATAATAAATAAAATGGGATGAGCTTTCAGAGCCTTGGAGCCAGAATCTACACTGTTGGCAATATAATCATCTTTCAGCAAAGCTGTGAAATTGGCCACATTTCTCATCCTTTTTCCTGGCTTCCCTCCCGTCCTCCTTTTTCCCTGGTGTTGTATAGTATCATCTATGGTATCTGTTTAACTCCATTCTACACCACCATCACTTACCCTGAAGTATTAATACCTACTACTTTAAAGCCCTGAGATGACATTATTTTCAAATGAAACAAAGCTTTAAAATAAAGGCATTAAGTTCTTAAAGTGGAAATCCAGTTGCCTTGGATGAAGGAATACAGGAGGCTTACCTGTTTGTTTTGTTTTTGTTTTCAGAGAACGAGGTACAGAGAAGAAATCATAAATCATTTCTTGTTAGTTATAGCACAAAAGTAGAGTACCAATTGTAAGTGTATCCCAAATGTAACTGAAACCCCCAAGTGGCATAGCATCAATTAAAAAGCTTTGATTTGCATGATTTTCAACATTGAGAAGTTTACATTGATAAAAGGGTTAACTATTTATTATACAAGAAAAAAATCTTCAAAATGCTTTAGTCCATCTTTGCCATTCTCTCTCCTCTTGGTGTCACTCTTTCCCCCCAAATTCTCTAACTCAAATCCAAACAAAAAGCATCCCTAAAACATTGATTTGCTGGCCCCTTCCACTTTCTGGGACTCTTTTTCTTACTTAAAAGTTCTTGCTTTACTCAAAGTTTCAAGCCCTTTCTGCCCATTAGTATGATTAATGTAACAAAAGGTCAGTAGTCCAGTTAGACAGGAAAACTTCATTTAAAAAGATGGCAAGGAGGGCTTCCACAAGGTGGTGATGTAGGAAGATACTGAACTCACCTCCTCCCATGGACACAAGCCTATACCTACAAATGAACCATTTCCCTTTGAAAAGTATCTAGAAACCAGATAACTACTTCTACACAATAAAGGAAAGAGAGACCACATCAAGAAGGATGGGAGAGGCAAAGATATGGTCTCTCCAAAAACCCCAACCCCCAGCGTGGCGACACACAAAAACGGAAAGGAAAGGTGTCTCACCAGGCCAGCATTTCTCCCAGCAGAATGAAAGGTTGTTGTCCATATCAAGCACCCCAACACCTGGGATCTGTATGGAAGAGACAAGCCCCCAAAATATCTGACTTAGGAAATCAACAGGGCTGCTGTCCAAGGGACCCAAGGTACTAGAAGAAACAGATTACCCTTTCAAGGGGCTCATGTGTGGTCTCGCTGACCCTGAGACCCAGCAATAAAATAGTAGTTCGAAAAGCACTTAGACTGTGTATGAAGCAAATTCATTTGCTAATCTAAAAACACCTGCTGGAGGGGCAGAGGACAGTTGAAACTCTTCCTGAACAGAGGCACTGGCAGATGCCAATTTTACACTCTGTACCTACCCTGCTGGCTCAGGTAGGCAAGCTCAGACACAGCAACCTGTCCCTGCTTTGTTAAGACAGGTAGTGGCATGTGATCACAGAAATATCCCACTGCCTTGCTGAAGCCAGAGAGCGTGGGGCATTGCAAAAGTCCCCCATTGCCTGGCTGGGGCAGGAAAGCCAGACAGCCATGGCATTCTCCCACGCCTGAGCTAAAGTCAGAGGCATGCACAGACAAGGCACTCCTACTGCATTCCTGAAGTGCATGTGCACACACAGTCAAGCCACTTTCACGCTGCCTTTCTGAAGTTGCTGGACATGCCCTGCCCCCTATACTTTCCAGGTACCTTGCTAAAGCTAACAGGCACCCATAATCCATACAGGGGATGGTCCTTGATCCACTGACCCTGATGGCTGAGGGATCTGGGATTCCTGAACTCCACAGAAAGGTCACAATCAGAAAGACAGTTCTTGGGAGGTCACTCCCCCCAGGAACTTTACAGACAGCAGACTGAAACACAGTACCAGTGCTGCTGTGAAAAAGGTCTATTTACTTACCCAGGAGTTTCAGCCTGAGGGACAGGCTTCAGATTTTCCACATATCTAGAGGCTAAGGAGGTGCTCGCAGGCAAAATAAGCAAGGAGACACCATCCTTGTCCACCCTGTGGCCTCACTACAGCTCAGCAAGACATCCCAGAAGGAGTCTGTACACTCATCTGGAGCTTTGATTTTTTTTGTGCATCTGTCCCCAGGGAACATCACCATATCTCCTGGTCTGGAAGCCAATAGGTATTATGAGTGTGGGTCTCATAGGACCATATATTTTTGCATACTTTAAAAACCTCTGACTGAGTGGCTGGCTTCCAGTCAGCCTGAAACTAGGTGCCAAACTCCCCTTGGAACACTGACAAGCCTTGGCACACCCTTAACAATGGGGACACGTCAAGCATAAATCAGGAAGTTTAGACAATCACAAAGGTCACAGAGACAACTGAAAACTAAGGCAAGAATGAATGAGGAGTTTCATCAACATACAAGGCCACTACTTCAAGAGAGACAGCGGTAGCTGCTTCACCTAGTACTGAGAAACAAGCACAAAGAGTCAAGAAAAATGAGCAAACAGAAATATGTTCCTAATGAAAGAACAAGACACACAACCTCAGAAAGACCTTGGTGATACAGAAATAAGTATCTGATAAAGACTTCGAAACAATGAGCATAAAGACACTCACCAAACTCTGGAAAAGAATGAGTGAACACAGTGAGAACTTCAACAAAGAGACAGAAAATATCATAAAGTACCAGACAGAAGTCACAGAGCTGAAGAATACAGTAACTGAGCTGGAAAATACACTAGGAGTTCAACCAGCCAACTGGACAAAGCAAAGGAACAGATTAATGAGCTACAAGATAAGGCAGTGGAACTCACCCAGACAGAGCAATAACAAAAAATAATCTTTAAAAAAATGAAGATATCATCAATAAATGGAAACACATTCGATGCTCATGGATATGAAGATTTAATATTATCAAAATGGCCATCCTGCCTAAAGCAATCTACAGATTCAATGCAATTCCTATTAAATACTAACAGCATTCTTCAACAAACTAGAGAAAATAGTTCTAAAATTCATATGGAACCAAAACAGACCCCAAATAGACAAAGCAATCCTGAGAAGGAAGAATAAAGCTGGGAGGACTATGCTCCCAAACTTCAAGCCCTACTACAAAGGCACAGTAATCAAGAAAATTTGGTACTGGCACAAGAACAGACCCATAGACCAATGGAACAGACTAGAGAGACCTAATATAAACCCAAGCATATATGGTCAATTAATATATGATAAAGGAGCCATGGACATACAATGGGGGAATGACAGCCTCTTCAACAGCTGGTGTTGGCAATACTGGACAGCTACATGCAAGAGAATGAAACTCGATTATTGTTTAACCCCATACACAAAAGTAAACTCAAAAAGAATCAAGGACCTGAATGTAAGTCATGAAACCATAAAACTCTTGGAAGACAACATAGGCAAAAATCTCCAGCATGAGCAACTTCTTCCTGACCACATCTCCTCAAGTGAGGGAGACAAAAGCAAAAATGAACTCATGGGACTACATCAAACTAAAAAGTTTCTGTATGGCAAAGGACACCATCAACAGAACAAAAAGGCATCCTACGGTATGGGAGGATATATTTGTAAATGACATATCTGACAAGGGGTAACTATCCAAAATATACAAAGAACTTACACGCCTCAACACCCAAAAAGCAAATAACCCAATTAAAAAATTGGCAGAGGATATGAAGAAACAGTTCTCCAAAGAAGAAATTCAGATGGCCAACAGACACATGCAAACAGGCTCCACATCACTAATCATCAGGGAAATGCAAATTAAAACCACAATAAGATATCACATCATACCAGTAAGGATGGCCAACATCGAAAAGACTAAGAACAACAAATGCTGGTGAGGATGTGGAGAAAGGGGAACCCTCCTACACTGCTGGTGGGAATGTAAGCTAATTCAACCATTGTGGAAAGCAATATGGAGGTTCCTCAAAGAACTAAAAATAGAAATACCACTTGACCTGGGAATCCCACTCTTTGGAATTTACCCAAAGAATACAACTTCCCAGATTCAAAAAGACATATGCACCACTATGTTTATCGCCACACATTTTACAATAGCCAAGATATGGAAGCTACCTAAGTGTGCATCAGTAGATGAGTGGACAAAGAAGAAGTGGTACATATACACAATGGAATATTATACAGCCAGAAGAAAGAAACAAATCCTACCATTTGCAACTACATGGATGGAGCTGGAGGATATTAAGCTCAGTGACATAATACAGGAGGAGAAAGACCAGTGCCAAATGATTTCCCTCATTTGTAGAGTATAACGATGAAGAAAAACTGAAGGAACAAAATAACAGCAGACTTAGAGACTCCAAGAAGCAACTAGTGGTTACCAAGGGGAGGGGTGTGGGAGGGAAGGTGGGAAGGGAGGGAGAAGAGGATTGAGGGGTATTATGTTGAGTACACAATGGTGTGGGGAATCACAGGGAAAACAGTATAGCACAGAGAAGGCAAATAGTGAATCTGTGGCATCTTACTACGCTGAAGGACAGTGACTGCATTGGGTTATGGGTGGGGACTTAATAATATGGGTAAATGTAGTAACCACCTTGTTTTTTCATGTGAAACCTTCAAGAGAGTGTATATGAAAAATAGCCTTAATAAAAAATTTTTAAAAAAAGAACCTGCGAATTCCAGTAAGATGGTGGCGTGAGCAGGGCAGTGGAAATCTCCTGCTAAAAACATATATATTTATGAAAATACAACAAATACAACTATTCCTAAAAGAGAGACCAGAAGATACAGGACAGCACAAAGACTGCATCTACACCTGAGAGGACTTGGCACCTAGCGAAGTGGGGAGGATACAGAACCGCGACACGGCGGGAACCGAGCAATCCCCCACCCTGCACACCAGTGGGAGGAGAGGATTCAGAGCAGGGAGGGAGTGGAAGTACAGGCCTCCGAAATGACCAGCCCTGGTGATCTGCACCGAGACCACTGACACACATCGTGCCGTGTATCAGACATTGGAGAGAGAGAGGGTGCAGGATCTGAGCTTGGGAATGCACCCGGGTCTTCGCAGCGGGCTCCCCGAGACAAAAGAAAAGTGCAAACTTTTTCAGCAGTCTAAAAGAGACAGGGGCCCAATGGAGAAGCAGGATCGTACCAGCACACTCAGCCCAGCAAGCTGGGAGTCCTGGGGAATTTCGGACCACTTGGCTGGTGACTGGGAAAAAGTAGCCGCACTGAGACTTCCAACAGACAGCAGCAGGATTCCATTCGTTCCCGCCAAGGCAAGAGCTACAAAGGGCCCAGCAGAGCAGCGCAGCCACGGCTGCAGAATAGTGGAGGAGCAGCGCCACCTACAGCATCCTTCCAGAATCTACTCCCGGCGGGGATTTTTTATTTTATTTTCTTTCTTTTCTCTCTTTCTTTTTTTTCTATTTTCTTTAATTTCTTTCTTTTCCTTTTCTTTTTTTTCTTTGTACAAATCTTAAAGGGCCCAGCAGACATATGTGGCACCTACCAGCGACCACGTCTATCGAAATGAAAAGACAGAGGAATATGGTACAAATAAGGCTTACCCAGACCCAGACAACACCAGAGAGGGAGCCTGATGGGATGGAAATGCACAATCTTCCTGAAAAAGAATTCAGAATAAAAGTCATAACCATATTGATGGATCTACAGAGAAATATACAAGAGCTGAGGGAGGAAGTGAGGGAAGTCAGGAAAGACAATGGAGAAATGAGACAAGCAATCAACAGAATTAGCAGCAGATTGGACGAGATGCAAGAGACTGCTAATGCAATAGAAATCAGAGAACAGGAACACAGAGAAGCTGAGGCAGAGAGAGATAAAAGCATCTCTAGGAATGAAAGAATATTAAGAGAACTGTGTGACCAATGAAAACGGAACAATATTCACACTATAGGAGTACCAGAGGAAGAAAGAGAGAAAAAGGGATAGAAAGTGTCTTTGAAGAAATAAGTGCTGAAAATTTCCCCATGCTGGGGAAGGAAATAGTCTCACAGTTTACAGAAGCCCACAGATCTCCCAACACAAGGGACCCAAGGAAGACAACACCAAGACACATAATAATTAAAATGGCAAGGATCAAAGATAAGGACAGAGTATTAAAGGAAACTAGAGAGAGAAAAATATCACCTACAAAGGAAAACCCATCAGACTATCATCAGACTTCTCAACGAAAACCTTACAGGCTAGAAGAGAATGGCATGATATATTTAATGTAATGAAACAGAAGGGCCTCAAACCAAGAATACTGTATCCAGCACAATTATCATTTAAATATGAAGGAGGGATTAAACAATTTCCAGACAAGCGAAATCTGAGAGAGTCTGCCTCCCATGAACCACCTCTTCAGGATATCCTAAAGGGACTCCTAAGGCTAAAAAGATGTCACCAGAGAAAATAAAATCATAGCATATAAAGCAGACCACCAAATACTAACTAAAGGCAAAGAATAAAACACCTAGTATATAAAGAATGGAGGAGGAAGTATAAGAAGGGAGAGAAATAAAGAAACATCAGACTGCGTTTACAAAAACTTTACAAGAAAGGTAAGTTAGATTGCTAGATAGTAAAGAAGCAGCCCTTGAATGTTGGTAAGCACGAATCTAAAGCCAGCAAAGGCATTAAGTACCTATGTATTGATAATAACCCTAAACGTAAATGGACTGAAAGCACCAATCAAAACACACTGAGTAACAGACTGCATAAAAAAGCAAGACCCACTTTATGCTGCTTACAAGAGACTCACCTCAAACCCAAAGATATACACAGACTAAAGGTGAAGGGATAAAAAAAGATATTTCATGCAAACAAGGAGAAAAAAGCAGGTGTTGCAGTACTTGTATCAGACAAAATAGACTTCAAAACGAACAAAGTAGCAAGAGATAAAGAAGGACACTGCATAATGATAAAGGGTCAATCAAACAAGAAGATATAACCATTATAAATATATATGCACCCAACACAGGAGCACCGATATATGTGAAACAAATACTAACAGAATTAAAGGAGGAAATAGAAAGCAATGCATTCATTTTAGGAGACTTCAACACACCACTCACTCCAAAGGACAGATCAACCAGACAGAAAATAAGTAAAGACACAAAGGCAGTGAACAACACACTAGAACAGATGGAAATAACAGACATCTACAGAACTCTGCACCCAAAAGCAGCAGGATACACGTTCTTCTCAAGTGCCCATGGAACATTTTTCAGAATAGACCACATACTAGGCCATAAAAAGAACCTCAGTAATTTCAAAAATATTGAAATTCTATCAACCAACTTCTCAGATGACAAAGGTATAAAACCAGAAATAAATTTAAGACAGAAAACAAAAAGGCTCATAAATATATGGAGATTTAAAAACATTCTCCTAGATAATCAATGGGTCAACGACCAAATTAAAACAGTGATCAAAGAATATTTGGAGACCAATGACAACAATAACACAAAGCCACAAATTCTGTGGGATGCAGCAAAGGGAGTTCTAAGAGGAAAGTATATTGCCATCCAGGCTTATTTAAAGAAGGATGAACATTCCCAAAAGAATAGTCTAAAGACACAATTACTAAAATTGGAAAAAAAGACCAAATGAGGCCCAAAGTCACCAGAAGTAAGGACATAATAAAGACCAGAGAAGAAATAAATAAAATTGAGAAGAATAAA